>VMOF01000111.1:45151141-45298576 GCA_011764245.1 Trialeurodes vaporariorum
TATGGAGGTAGAGGATGATTAATTGGAGAAAAACACTGGGAAGTGATCGAATATGCCAACACATCGGTTTCTTTCATCTGATCAATGTTGGTGTGGCATCCTAAAATTAGAATACTACGGATGGCACATTTGATTCCTGCCCAAAACTGAACAAACCAGTTGCAGCAGACCTATTTGATTTTTTTTTTCTTTTTCAAAAAATAACGCACCTTTGTTGAGACTAGTAAGCTCCTACATCAATATTAGTAGATTTGGAAAAGTCAATACATCAGGCATTGAAAGTTGAGATTATGTCATGCGTGCGAATATCTGTTAGGAGTCTCATTTTTATGCATGGAATCATTATGCTCTGCCGCAATCGAATATGATACGCGCCGTTGCCAAATAGGCACTTTTTATTTTTTCTATTTAGTCACTGGTGGACGAGTCTGGATATGCGTTTTCGGGTGCCGGAGGAATCCGGATATTGCTTTTTTCTGCCGGTGGACGAGCCCGGACGTTTTGAAAATGACCGTGGACGAATCCAGACGCGCCCGCTTTTTAAGTTATAAGGCTGATGTAAGTGAATTGTGAAGTTTGTTTGTTGTTGTTATAAAATTCACGTTTGGTAGGGCCAAAATATGGTTTTGAAGAAAAATTTTGCCAATCTGAAGGGAGGGGGGGGGGACCACACCCCCCCCCCCCCCACGTAGCCTTCATAGGCATGCGGGAAATTTTGATACAAATTCCACGACTTAGATACAGTACAAGTAGGGAGATTTTAGGGTGTCTATGGGTAATGCACAAAAAGTTTCATGTACAATAAAAGTTTCACGTAAAGAAAAATTTCACGTGAAACTTTTATTATACATGAAATTTTTTGTGCATTTACCCATAGACACCCTAAAATCTAATAATAAGTTTCACGTATAAAAAAAAAAAAAAAAAAAAAAAAAAAAAAAAAAAAAAAAATTACGTTAAAAACACACCCTTGCAACAAAAACAGTATTCCATTTCAACTTTGTACACCAATTCCGCACTGCACTCGCGTCTTTTAATTGAATTCCTTTCGTCAGCAAACTGAAGAAGCATTTAACGTTCAGTTACGATTTCCGTTCATTTTATACTCATATGTGTATGGATTATTATATTGCATTAAGTTTCAGGAATGAAAGAAAAAACACGGGGAAAAACACGTCCGATGTAAGCGGCGACCGCGCAACAAAGCAAACAAAACAGTATTCTATTTCCACTTTGTATAACATTTCCGCACTGCACTCGCGTCTCTTAATTGAATTCTTCTCGTCAGCAAACTGAAGAAGCCTTAACGTTCAGTTACGATTTCCGTTCATTTTATACTCATATGTGTATGGATTATTATATTGCATTAAGTTTCAGGAATGAAAGAAAAAACACGGGGAAAAACACGTCCGATGTAAGCGGTGACCTCAGCGACAACTGATTCTGATTTTAACAGCATGTTGGTGCATTTAACCCGCAGCCACTTCATATCCCTTTTCACGTATAAAAAAAACACACCTGTGCACTCTTAATATTCTTTTGGCCTAACGATGCATGACCGCGCAAACTCTGTAGGTAACTAGGTCGAAATACACCAACACGCTCGAATTCAAAACGTTACACAACGTATGAAAAAATCCCCCTTTTTCCATGCATGGACGCACGCGCAGCCCCGGCTACTGAATAAGTTTGATCTTTCGCGGGGTTAACCACGGTCCAAACTCATCGCTCGCATCAGCGGTGAATTCAACACATTACACAGTTGTATGGAAAAAAATACTCTCCCTTTTTTCAAGTTTCAATGCATGACCGCGCACAGCCTCATTGCTGCATGTTACCTATGACTCACACTGACCATGCGCAGGGGTTTCAATTGTTTGCTCGTCAGAACCATTGAACAGGTGGTTGTTTTGAAATGCTTTTTTCACCGTGTCTGATAAAGTTTCTTAAGGGGTCTATGGGTAAATACACAAACGCACCCCCTTCCCCGCATGACTCATCTTAATAGTAGCGACTACAGAACAGGTGCATCGCTGTTTTCCCATCTTATATGCACCCTCTTCTGATGCACTGTTGTGGTACACCGTTACCATGTCTCCGTGACATAATTTTTTTTTAAACGTTTCATTTCGTATAATCTTTAGTGTGTGCGTATAGTGTGATGCGTGACTTGGATTAAAAACCAGTCCGCTGCTCTCCGAGGTTTCCACGTTCGTTTTTTATACTAGTGTATCATTTGGATTTTCAGTGCTCTCCCGCTCTCTTATTTCGCTGACTCCCGAGGTTTCCCCGTTCGATTTTTATACTAGCGTATCATTTGGATTTTTAGTGCTCTCCCGCTCTCATATTTTCGTGTTTGCTTCATTTTTTTTCTAAGTTCGCGTTAAGAAAATATAGATTTATTTTTTGTATAATATTAATGGAAAATATTGACCAACTTTTTAATAAGTTATTTCTAAATGCCGAGTGAGGTTTAAAAACTTTTAGCGCTCTTAAAAAAAGGAAAAAAAACAAAAAACAAGAATTTCTGTCTTTACGCAGAGCCGATTAAAAAAGAAAAAGTAAAGAAGTAGATTTAGAATTATTTGACAAAATATATTCAACAGATATTTATTAAATCCGACAATGTAAACTTTCATAATTTTGTTTTTTTTTTTTTAACAAGAAAGGAAAAAGGTTAGGGAAATCGGAACGCAAACGTTTAATTGACCTTAATAAACTTTATGTCACAGGAAATGGTACGGTGATTGATTCCGTTTTTCAACCCGTTTTGTCGACCAATTCTGAATCGACGGTGAAAGACACGGTCTACAAAAACCCTTTTCAGTAACTGAATCGATGGTGATTGACACGGTCGCAAAAACCCTTTTCAGAAACGGTTCATACAAGACAGTCGAAACAAATCAAGATAAACCCGTTTCATTGCTTAGAACACGTTGGTGATTGATTCTGTTTTTGAATTCCTCTTGTCGACCAACTCTGAATCGACGGTGAAAGACACGGTGTACAAAAACCCTTTTCAGTAACTGAATCGATGGTGATTGACACGGTCGCAAAAATCCTTTTCAGAAACGGTTCATACAAGACAGTCGAAACAAATCAAGATAAACCCGTTTCATTGCTTAGAACACGTTGATGATTAATTCCGTATTCGAATCCGTCTTGTCGACCAATTCTAAATCGACGGTGAAAGACACGGTCTACAAAAACCCTTTTCAATAACTGAATCGACGGTGATTGATACGGTCGCAAAAACCCTTTTCAGAAACGGTTCATACAAGACACTCAAAAACAAATCAAAATAATTTTGTTTTTTTCCAATTTTTAAATAATGGATATGAGTGTCAGATTTAGCGTAGTTCCAACCGCGAAGTTCGAAATGTGCAACCTACATTTACGATAAAATGAGTTGGATATTAATGTCAATATAAAACCGGCGTTTCCTGATTTTGTTAATCGAGAAGTTCGTCTTCGAACCTTTGTTTTATTTTCAGGTTGAGTTGACAAACCGGAGCGAAAAAAGAAATTGTTCAATTTGCAAGTCGGAATATTGCGTTTAAAAAATAAAATTAAAATTTTAGCTGTGTTGATAAATTGTTTTGGTAAAACATGACTCCGTGACATAAACCAGAGTTTTCGCGTCCGATTTTTATCCGCTTCATTCGAATTTTCAGTGCGCAATTTCTCTCTCATATTTTTGGGGTTTGCTTTTTTTTTAAAAAAAAAAGAAAAGCAGTTCGCTGCTTTCCCAAATCTTCGCGTGGATTTAGAATTATTTGACAAACTATATTTAACACTTTTATTTATCATATTATATTTATTTACAATTTTTTTTTTTTTTTTTTTTTTTTTTTTTTTTTTTTTTTGACGCTTCAGTTGATTTTGCGCGCGATAAACCACCATATTTGCATCATTTCGGATAAACACACCTTGGACTATAATGTGCACGATTCAGACATTACAACTGACGAATTGAAGAGGGTTAGCTCATCGTTAGCTTTAACAACTTTTAACATTGAGAGCACTTGGGAAAAATTACCATTAGAGGGGAAAAAAAAAAAAATAGTTTATTTGTGAAATAAATTGTTGGTGACGCCATAAAATTGACTTTATCTGCGGTTGAGTTGACAAACTGGAGCGGAAAAAAAATTGTTCAATTTGCATGTCAGGATATTTAAAACCAACCCTTTCAAAAACCCTTTTCAGTAACGGTTAATAAAAGACACTCGAAACAAATCAAGATAAACCTGTTTCATTGCTCAGAAAGATTCTTCAAGTATAGAAGCGAAGAATTTTTCAATCTTTATTTGAGGGAAAAATTGAATTCGTTTAACGCATAAATGTTTATTTGAAAAGTACACTGCTGCTTATGAAATACTACTTTTTCTTACTTGCTACTTACACACTATTTTTTTTACTTGCTAAATACTTATTACTATTTACTATTGTTCTTACATGATAAACTGTGCCTTCTTTACACTGATCAAATCATACTTTTTCAGCTTAAACTAAATAAAATAAATCCTTATAAAATAAATTAAGACTAACAACAAACATAAAATAAAAATAAATAAGCTCATTGCAATAAGTAAATTTTTATTTCTTGCTCGTTTTTGACACAATTTTGAAGCATCGTCTATTAATAAATTTAAATTTTCCCGCGGAGCCGTTTTGATACGAAGAAAAAGAGCAGTTCTTGACCTTGTGAAAAATTAAACAAGTTTCGGATATAACGTTTTGATTTCGCACGCGTTCCTCCCAAACCTTTACATTCTCATCTGGAAGGCAGCTTTGTAAGTGTCGGATCACATCAATCTTATAGTAATTATCGTTGCTCGAGTTAAAAAAATCTTTCAACCAGCAGTAGCCTCCCGCTATTAGCATTAGCATAATTGCTACCTTCATTTTGTTACGTCTTTCGCTTTGACCCACTGATTAAATTTGCTATCGAATCCAAGCCACTTGACAAACAATAACTTGCCTTTTTTTTCAAAACTCGTTCAACTAAATAAGTGTTTTTATACCGCGTTTTTAATAATTCCTCCGTGTAGAATCCTCCTTTAATTTCTGTCTTGTTTAAATCACGAAGTTTGTAAGTTATTGGAACGGTTTTTTCAACTTTATCAATGATAAAAACCTCAGTGCTCCATGATGGTGTGTAAGACTTTTCAAAAACGTGTTTAAATTTTGAAATGCGAACAAAATCACCGATCTGAAATTTTTGTTTTTTTTCGGTGCTAATTTGATGCTTTGCAGTTTGTTTAACACGAATTGTTCGTTTGATTTGTTTACATCCCGCGGAGCTAAGCCAATGCTTCGGTGAATACGCGCGTTGTACCTCTTGACCAGCTCGTCAATGAATGATAGCCACTCATAACTTCCTCGGTAACTAAACTCTTTAAACATCCATGATTTTAAAGTTCTATTAAAACGTTCCACGATAGAAGCCTTTAAAACAGAAAAAGAGCTGTAGTATTCAGTTTTGAATTCTTTCAGAACTTTTGTGACGGCAGAGTTATAAAATTCTGTGCCATGATCCGTTTGTAAAAATTTTGGACCATGATTCAGTTTTTCAAACACAGATTTTAAAGCAGCGCTTACTTCTTGTCCTCCTTTAGTTTTCAAGGGAATGGCCCACCCTTTTTTTGAAAATGTGTCAATTACAGTGAGCAAATACTTGAATCCTTTATTTAATTTTGCATGGCTCTGCAAATCTACAATATCGGCTTGAAATAAATCTAGAAGGCTCTTGATAGTTACATGTCTGCGTGCATAGTTACGCCTGGCAGGTTTATGTAGCTCGTCTACGATCCCCCTTTTTTCACTTCGGGGAAAGCGTGGTTCCATGATGATTGCGGTTTCTTCAGTGTTAAATGAATTGACTCTTCTTTCTCCTCTGAGTTTCTTTGATACGATGGCGAAGTGACTTTATAGACAAAAGATCTCGTCATGTCTGCAACTGCTTTTAATTCAGATTGCGCATCATTCTTAATTTTTTTTATTTCTTTGTCCAATTTGTCTATTTTAGTCTGACTATGCTTGATGGAATTTTCAATTTTAGTAACTTTCGAGACAAACTCGATTTCAATAATATTTTTAACGGTTTTACCTAACTCTGCTTTCATTTCTAAGATTATAGTATCTATTCTACTTTTTATCGATGGGTCTAAAATGGTAGTTTTATTTGCTTCAAGCGTTGTTGCCAGAGTTTTTGGAAAATTGTCAAAAAAATTTTCTTTTAAATTCATCATTACTTTATTCAAACTTTGCAGATTTTTGCTGTTTGTATCTACAGACTCGAATAATTTAACTACATGCTCCATTGTTGCAACATCATTCAAATCTGTTCCCTTTCTAACATTTTTCAAACGTTTGCTCATCATGTCATAATTTCCATCACGATCCTCAACAAATCCGAGTCCCGGCGGGCCAGATCTTTTTCCCTTGGTACCCTCTGTAGTGTCCAAATTTGTCCACAGTCTTCATTTTATAAAATTGCCTTCTCTGAGTTCTTCTTCGATTGATGCTATCTCCGCTGCGTGACCTTTGTTGCCGGCTTGTTCTGATGCAATAAGTAAGGCTAGTCTGTCTACTAACTCATTCGGGTCGTTCCAACGTATGTCATCAATTTTATTATCCGTCACTGGCAAAAGTCCATTTCCGGTGGAAAAAAGTGGTGAGATAATGCTTTTATACTTGACTCCGTGACTTGAAGCAATTTTTGCATCCTGATGGTGCCCTTGTTTGTGCGCGTTTGTTAATTCAAGTATATTTTTATACTTGGACAAATCTAATGTAGTTATTAAATTTTTATTAGGAATTCTTTTGAACAGTAATTCAAACAGTCCTTTTGTTCCACGAAACATTTTGTTTTCAATCTGGATATTATCTTGCTTGTCAAAAACTATTTCTTTGTTGCCAATCCACCAGGTATCCGTATCAAAGTTAGGTCTGACCCCAAAAGTATGATCAAACTTTTCGTTGGCTTCCGTCATTGTTTTGTACATGTATTCTTGAGTTAGTAGACCAAATTGATTTACATAGGTTCGAAATTCATTCCAAGATGGGTCATCACTTGGACTTTCATAGATATCTTCTTCATAAGCAGTCCGCGCTTTTTTCTCAAACTTAGTTGCATTCTTGGGCTCATCTGTTTTAATTTTCTTGATTTCCCTTTTTTTAATTGGAAGCTGCACGTTTGTTTCTTCTTCTTCTTCATTTGAATCTTTAGTTAAATCAATTATTGTTTTTAAAGGTTTGAGTAGAGGTTCGTACCGCTTTTTTACTGCCGCTTCTTCTTCAACCATCCCTTTTTTCAACAGTCTGAATTTTTTGCGAACCGCGTCTGCAGTCTTAACGATGTCTGCTTTGAGTTTATTCTCCATTTTTTTTGTCAATTTTTTTTTGGGATCATGTGCTTATATAGGAATCAAATCCCTTCCGATATCTGCCTTTATTTCGCTCGCATTCTTTATTGATCACAAGGAATCCAAATGGGTCATCCCAACATTTTGAACACATTCGCTGAAACTCTTGAAAGATAAAGTCTGAGCCTACGTGATCATCATATGCATGTTTGAGATTCAAAATATCCATTTTGAACAGAGCGATTAGATTAGCGTTGTCTCGGATTAGTTGTTTCGGAATTTTTGAGTATGTTTGAGCCAAGTATATGCTATCGAGTGACCGATGTCTGGCTCTACTGAAAAAATCCTGAATGTCACTTTGTTTCTGAGTAATTAGGTCATCAAAAATGCAAATAGAATGTTGTTGCACTTCTTCTGGTTTCAATATTTTATTACTGAAACGGAAAAACTTCACTTCTTTTACTTGACTCAAATCGTTTTCCAAATAATTGTATTTTGGTTTATTTAACGATTTGGAAAAAAGGTAGACATTTTTAAATTTCAGGCCATTTTTATCTAGTAGCAGTGACAATACTAGGTTGCTTTTTCCGCAATTACTCGGTCCCACAATAAGAGCTCTTACGTTATCAGGTAGCAACTGTCCATGTTTTCCTTCTTTCAAACACCCTCCTTCAAATTCAAATCGCTTGATGGGTAAGCGTACTTTTAGGCACCTAATTTCATTAGTGAGCGGTTGATATTCATAAACAGTGTCGTGAACAATGACACACGATGCAGTAGTTTTACTCGGGAACGTTTGACTTGCTTCGATGTCTAGTCGGACGTCAATGGGACCGTATTTTAAGGTCTCTCGTTGATGCGAGCAATCGATAATGAATAACGGAGCTTTAGTTTTATAGGTGTCGAAATCCAATAAAGGAGACGCATTTGGTTGATTGTAAAAACTGACAGCAAAGTTACTATACATCTGATAGAATAAACCGTAATTCTTTGAGCTGAAATCTTGGTCCAAATCTTCTTGTGGGAATGACTCGTTGTTTAATTTAGGCTTGACGTTTCTCAAATTACAATGGTCAAATTGACTTGAACTTTTCTCCAACTTTCCACTTCTTTCAGCCTGAAAGAAAAGTAAAATAAACCTGGGTTTTTCAAGCTGCGAGGATGTCTTGATTGTCCAGGAATGTTTTTTAGTCTGCGGCAGTTTCGGAATTTGATAAAGATCCCACGATCGGAAAGTTATAGGAAGTGCTTTATCTTTCTCTATAAGTTTCAAAAGTTCTAATCTGTGAGCATCGTCAACTGATACAAAAGGAAGTCTGTACTGAATTTTAGTCAAAGTTAGAACGCAGTCTTCTTTCGTTTCAGGTCTTTTGAGGACCAGGGCATCATTATTCGTTCTTGCACGAGTTAAAATTATTTTTATGTTAGCGTTGACCAACACCTTCGTAAAGTCATCCGCATGTCCAAATAGAACTTTAAATGGAACGGTGGCAGTGAAATCACCGTTGTCGGATATGATGTGTTCCCCTTCGTTCCATCCCATTGTTCCAAGTTGGCGCGCACTTCCTTCATTGTAACAGGCGTAAATTTTTGAGATACAGGTCAACCCCGGTTCTATTACTTGTTCCACAGTTTGATTGTTGATCTTTAACTCGGCTCGATTAAACAAATGCAGTATACCTGCATTTGCTAAAGTAGTATTTGCTGGAGCCTCATTCGGTTTATCTTTCTTTCTAATTTTACCCGATATCACGAAAAAGCTGTCCTTCAAAAGAGTTAAAGAATCAGATTGATTCACTGAAAAATGAATGACGTCATTATTCTCGAGAGCTTGCGGATTTCCGGGATTAATAGTTTGTTCCTCTATTTTCGTGATTGAGGTGTCGAAAACGGGACGCGTTTGAATTTGAAGAATTTGACTCATTTTTTAGTTTGTATCCAAGACGTTTCAAAGTGAATTGGCTCGCCAAAGTTAGACTCTTTGACGACAAGTCGTAACTGATGACTGACGGGAGGCAATCACCCTTTTTATATTTTTCAAACTGAAATCCCATGCCTTAAATGCAGTCTGACAGTGACTGTTTCTCCTCTTAAATTCAGCAAATTTCCGTCTTGATCCAACAATGTCACCGTAACGCTGTCAATTAATTTCGTATTGACGGGCAAATAAATGACTATTTGCGGCACCTCAATTATTCTATAGCCAGGAGGCGTCACCGGTGCGAATTCATGGATTGTATGTATTTCCTTTCCATTTATATAGGCTCCACTGACCAAACTACAATCGATCAGAATAGCATTGATTCCAAATATTTGAACTGGCTCATCAGATTCATGCAGTATGTTTGGCTGTAGACCATTCGATTTAAATCCCAAAAGCGGTCCAATGCTTTCTTTTTGTGTGAAATCGATGACATGTTTTGATTTCAGTTCACATTTTAACGTAGCAGTGTTAGCAGTTAATTCAATTGCATCATTACCAAGTTGCTCTTTCAGAAACTTATCAATTTGTTCCACTTCGTAAGATCCTGTTGAAAATGTCAAGAATTTCGAGTCGTAGAAAAATTTATCGTTGCCAGCCTGAATATTCGGTTTACTATTGAATGTTTCAAAATCTACTAAACCAATAAAATACGAGACATTTTCATCCAGTTTAATGGGAGGAAAAAACTTGGCAGTCAGGATAGAATCCTGTCCTTTAAGAGTAAATGACATCGACATGTTGAATGAAAAGAATTGTCATTGTCCTACCTCTTTTATTAGAAATTTTAGGCACAACTGTCCACAGTTTGGAGAATTATAATTTTTGGGGCTTTTCGTTCGAATAATTAATTTTATTGCCCTTGAAATATTGCAAGACTTCAGGTGGTGGTCGGAGACCGTAACTGTCAAAATATGTGATATTGTTGTTTTTTTTTGAAAAAGCTACCCAGTGCGTACCGGAACTACCTGAAACATCTAAATTCAGAATTCCTGTTTCGTTTTTGTGCGGGGGTTTTTAGAGATAGCTCGTCTCTTGAAAAAACGCCTCGAAAGTTTCTTATTTTCAGTAGTCTCACATACTTCATTAGCTCCCAGTTAGTCATGGCATGTCCATCCAAGGGCATTAACAGTTTGGGTTATATGGTTTTAAATAAAGTCCGAAGCCTTTTTTGAATGGCGCGAGGACTGCTTTTTGTTTAATTCCACTTCCGCGCATCTTTTGGATTGCTTTAATTACATCATTTGCACTCGAGGCTACAGATCCAATGTTACTGAGTCCAGCGAGAAGAGGCAAAATATACTGAAGTATACCACCTTTTTGAGGTAGCGGTATTACTCTCATTCCTGCAATTTTTCGTTTCATCGGTTTTCGACGCTTGAGTCCTTGTTTTTTGAGGCCTGCACCCATCGCTAATTTTGCTTTCATAATATTTGTCACTAAATAGCTCGCGGCTTTTTCTCCAAGCGTAGCGTCACTAGATTTGAATCGGTTCCAAGCACTTTCAATCAGTTTTTGGTCTGCTTTATGTCTTGTTTCCAAGTCCGATTGTTTCCAGTATGCTATGTCGTGGATTTTACATGCGTCGTCTAATTTGTTCTTCCCTTTAACGTCTAGCAAATGCTCGATGTCACTTCCGGGTCCACAGAACGAATATCCACTCCAGGGATATGTACACCGAAAGGAAGCTTATCTATAAGAGAGTTAAGAACACCTCTACCAGCTACCTTCCTCTTTCCAGGTATAACAAGCATTTAACTCGAACTAACGTTTTTCCACCACTTATATACAATCAATACGCCTTATTTACATTACAGAAACTTGGTGTTGTTGATTTGAGAGCGGAAGCGCAGTGAGACAGGTTGAAGCACGACTGTGATTTTTTTCTGTTCTTCAGTACACGTTTTTATGCCAGCCTACGCCATCTTGTTTTCAGAAAACTGACATAAGATTTTGCAAACAGATCGTGCACTCTTTTTCGCTCGCTCCGTTCATGGTTTCAGGACAATGATTCAAACGCCAGATTTCACTTTTGAAATAGCTTCTATTTTGATAGGTTGAAGGCAGTTTTTTCCAGACTTTGTAGCAAGCTATGTCGAAAATTTTTAGAACCAAGTGAGGAGGAATTAAAAGGAACTCTTCCTCGGTTAGGTCCGTATCCTGCATTTTAGTGGTTGGAATAGGCACCATTGTTGATGTAATTTCTCAATTTAATGACATTCTGTAATGCACAGCATCCGTGAAAATAGCTGCAACAAGGCTGAAATGAATATGCACTTGATTTTAGTGAGGGTAGGGTCGTCAAAATATCAATTTTCGGGTGAAAAGGTAAAAATTGTGTCAACCATCGTTTTTTCTCTTCTCCTTTAACGAAAAAAATGTATGTTTTTTCCTGCGATTCGTTGAAGAATATCCACGATTTTATAATAAGGAACGTCACCGTCTGTCCAACGTAATTTATGATGATTCTCTGTCAGCCAAGCGTTGTCCTTCGAGTAACATCGAATGCATGGAGGAGTTTCAAACATGTAATGATCCAACAATGTTCCGTCGATGGATGCGAACGCCAACTCATTGCAGATGAAAGTGTCACCGTTTTTAAATCCCTGAAAATCTATGATCACAGAATACTCTAATCAGAACGGAAACTCTACTTCATTTTGAAACATTCTTTACTTCGGGCCGCCATGTTCGAAAGTGAGCATCGTCGGCAATCTTCGGCAGATCTTCGGCATCTGGCCGAGTTGTGATTGGTTGTATAGCCTGAAAAAGCATGTCCGCCATCTTGAGAATGAGTAGGCACAGTTGCCAGTTTGTGCCAGTAAATTCCAAATCTTGTTTCCATTGGCTCTTATGGGAGTTTCCCTTCTGATTGTATTATTCTGTGCTATGATGACTTCCATGATGACCGGAGCAGAATGGAAGTAGAAAAAAAAGCTACTGCTCTTTATAAGCTGTAAACTGCACGGTTCACTGACTTTTCTTTTTAAAAAATAATAAACTTCTAAGAAACTTTGTGTTTTTAGTTGAGAACTTTTTGGTGAGAAAGGTATGTGTATTCAGTGAGAGTAATTAAACTGCACAACATGCAAAAATGTCTCAAACAACAATTACGGACGGTAAGCTTACGCTTATCATATTTTTGGCGTAAACTTGTGATCGAAAATGCAGTCTCAATCGTGCACATTGCCTAAAAACTTACTATTTTTTTCTCTCGAAAGGTAGATATTTGTACAAATTAATTATCAAATAATCACAAGAAATAAGAGTCCACTGACTTTTCTTCGAAAAAAACTCAGTCTCCTCGTTTTTAATGAGTAATACCGCAGTGTCATACACTTCGTTTACATCTGCAATAGAGTAAAGCGTAAATATGGATGAACTGTGAATTTTTGTCATCGCCTCCCGCGTAATTTCATGAACATACTGACAATGAACCTCAAATAGTACTTTAAAATTTAAATTGGTCACTTCCAAAACCTTTAATAAAAATGTGGTCACTTCATTTTGAACTAGCGAAAGAAGACTGTTGATATCTGCTACAGTATTTTCAAGCGTAACTTTAAATACAAATTGATGTCCAAATGCTGATTGAATTAATTGGATCATGATGCAGTTGAGCTTAGTATTTTATTAGAGTTTATGAATCTTTATTTTTGTATGTTCCTGATCTACAAAACACTCCAAAACTCACCCGAATTTTCTACGAAGTACATTGAAAGAAGCTATTTATATGCCTAGATTGCATGGGAAAAAAGAAAAAAACCACCGGTTACATTTTTGTTTTAACAATGCGGTGAATTTGGGCGTGTTAATCGGTTTATACCCAGTACCCCCTCACTTCCTCTTTCTCGTTCAAAACGTTCATTTCAAGAGAATTAATGTGTCTATACTACTTTGTTTGAAGAAAGCGAATCATCGCAGATGAGTATAAAAATGAACGGAAATCGTAACTGAACGTTGAATGCTTCTTCAGTTTGCTGACGAGAAGAATTCAATTAAAAGACGCGAGTGCAGTGCGGAATTGGTGTACAAAGTTGAAATGGAATACTGTTTTTGTTGCAAGGGTGTGTTTTTAACGTAAACCTTTTTTTTTTTTTTTATACGTGAAATTTTTTATTAGATTTTAGGGTGTCTATGGGTAAATGCACAAAAATTTCATGTATAATAAAAGTTTCACGTGAAATTTTTCTTTACGTGAAACTTTTATTGTACATGAAACTTTTTGTGCATTTACCCATAGACACCCTAAAATCTCCCTACTAGTACACTTACCTTTGAGTACAGGGTCCTAAAACAACTTGAAAACCTGTAGTCACACTCATAAGCAATAGTACCTGCGTTGTTCAGCGGTTACTTCGGAATTTCAAACAAACAGTTTTTTTTTAGTAGTCACCTAATAAAAATTATGTTCATCATTTCCTTGTTACTTGGTTCAGGATGAGTTGCCATGATAACAATCGACAAAACCAAACAATAGTGTGACTTGTCAGATTAAAATATCCCAAGCCAAATTACTCTATCCGACTTTATTTGCGCTCATCAAGTTTTAAATATTCAGGAGTTTTTAATCTTCTACTGTATTCTTTCCCTTCCAATAGGTCAAACTGTACGTTAAGAACGAACTTCTCAACGAAAATGTTTGCTGCGAAGCATAAATTAAAGATTGTAGGTTTCAATTGGGTTACTCTTGATTTCAAAAAGTTCGAAGTACCAGAAGATATAGACGCGCATGCAGTTACACCTTCGATATTTGGATAGGTAACATTGGTAAGGTACGCAAATTTGATAATAATTAATAGTATTTGTCGTGCATTCGGATGTGTTCGTAATCACAGACGATGTGGCAACCTTGGGGTTCAATGAGCGGTGCTCCTTCTTGTTGAGTTAAGCTAGGTTACGTCTTCGGTTTCTAGTCAAGCTTTGTCATTCATTCGTATTCGTTTTGGTAATCGTTGTGAACTCGTTGTTTAAATAAAGTATTCGTTCTGTTCTTCAAGTTATACAATATATTTCAGAAGTCCCGGTTAAAAACCGAACAGGGTTTCTGGGGGTGACTTTCATGTGAGGGGGTCCATTTCCTCTAACCCTCCCCCCCAAAAAAAAATCAGGGATGTTTTTGGCCCCTAACTCAAAATTTTCAAATCATGACCCCTACCTTGTGGTACATCTTTGAAGAGGGCGTAAAAACTGAGCATTTTGGCGAGGACCGACGCGACAGTAGGTATCTTTTTTCGTTTTCGAGAAATCGAAGGCCAAAGTTTGATTTGGACTCATTTTCAAAAAATCATTACCCCTACTTAGAAAGTCGAAATTTAAAAAAGTACCAGCCGAAAATTCTCAAAAAAGCAAGTGATTTACAAATATGCCTAAATTTAGTTTTAGAGCCCCCAAAAATGTTTACGTTTTTTTTACGTTTTCTTAAGTACTCGTGTTAAGTACTCGTCAAAGTGTTTTGAAGTCACATATGTATAAAGAAAAATCATACATCACCATAAAGTTGAGACTTTTCCTACATTCTCTCTCCGCTTGCTTTTCTATTTCGCTTCTCGCACTAGTCTTCCTTCGGCTACGTATTGTGTAGCAAGCCTCGTCTAAAAATTGAAACCATGTTTATAAAATAAATCATAATATTTCCTTTAAAACTCCGCTTTAGTTGATGAGTCTGATTACTTAACCCAACATATACAGGGTGTGAGGAAAGTCTCCCCCCCTGTCTAACTTTTGAACGGTTGAAGATAAAAAAACGAAACTTAGGGATGTTTCTAACTTAGTGGAAACTACCTTCTGGCGGATCCAAAATTTCCGGGGGGCGCCCATAAAGGGGGGTTTCACCCCTTAACTCAAAATTTTCCAATACCAATCCCTATCTTGTGATCTTGTGATACATTGTATTACAAAGCATGAAATTCTAATACTTTGGCGCAAACCGGAGGTCGATAACGTTTTTCGTCTTCGATAAATCGATAGTCAAAGTTCGATTTCGACCCATTTTCAAAAAATCAAAACTCCCATTTGAAAAGTCGGAATTTCAAAAACTAGGAGTCAAAAATACTTTAAAAAGCAAGTACTTTTCAGAAAAAATACGGTTTTGATATTAGTCTAGTCTTAGAGCCCCCAAAATTATTTAAAAAAATTACCCCTCAGGGGGCTATCTCAAAAATTCCGAGCCACGGCCCCTATCAAGTGATACATCGCTTGAAAGGGCACACAAAACTGAACATTTTGGCGCAAACCGCTGGTCACTATCGTTTTTGGTTTTCGATGTATCGAAGTTTGCCAATGGGTTATAAATCCAACTTTCTCATTCGATACATCGAAAACCAAGAACGATATCAACCTGCGGTTTGAGCCAAAATGCTCAGTTTTGTGTGCCCTTTCAAGCGATGTATCACTCGATACGGGTCGTGGCTCGGTATTTTTGAGATAGCCCCCCCTGAGGGATAATTTTTTTAAATAATTTTGAGGGGCTCTGAAACCAGACTAATATCAAAATCGTATTTTTTTCTGAAAACTACTTGCTTTTTAAAGTATTTTTGAATCCTAGTTTTTGAAATTCCGACTTTTCAAATGGGAGTTCTGATTTTTTGAAAATGGGTCGAAATCGAACTTTGACTATCGATATATCGAAGACGAAAAACGAAATCGACCTCCGGTTTGCGCCAAAAGTCTTAGAATTTTATGCTTTTTAATACAAGGTATCACAAGATAGGAGTTGTTATTTGAAAATTTTGAGTTAGGGGGCGAAACCCCCCCTTAGGGGTACCCCTTGGAAATTTTGGATCCGCCAAAAAGTAGTTCCCATTAAGTTAGAAACATCCCCCAAGTTTCGTTTTTTTATCTTCAACCGTTCAAAAGTTAGACTGGGGGGAGACTTTCCTCACACCATGTATTGCTATAGTAAGTATGGCATACACCATCCCATTACTACATCCTGGAAGAAAAGGCAATTGCCGAAATGCCAAAATTTGCTTTTCAAGGCAAGATCGCGTAATGACGGTGTTGAACACTAATGATGGGGATCTCAATTTCGTTACTCTTTCTTTGCTGGATTGGAAGACTCACAGAACACCTATAACTAGTCTCCAGAATTAACAGCCGATTTATACTATCATGACACCTGGTGACATTGATGCCAAAGGAAAGTCGTCTCTTAACAGCCGATTCTTGATAAAGTGGCAGAAGTATTAGATGGTAATCTCTAATAATTATTAGTGTCCAACATCGCAATAACGGTCACGCGTTGAAAAGTATCTTATGAATTAACGAAAGGGTCATCGTTAAATTTTGAGAGAGTTTTACACCTGAATCGACCCTTGAATCGCCTACAGCGAAAGTGTGCAACAGCCCCATAGCTATTTGAAATTCAACTGAGCTTACTAATGAAGCTGTAACCATCAGAAAAGCCGACTTCTGATTGATAATAAAAATGACCAAAACTATCAGTAAACCTCAAGTAAACTCGTGGCGGCCAAGGTCCAAAAACTTCTCCAAACCTCTCCCTTTTACTACCTTCCTCTTTCCTACCTCAATCTCCTCTCTTTAAAAACTTTTCTTTCAAAATCTGTTATTTTAACCTTACCTGAGAGATGCATGATTGTGCGTGAGGTCTCTCAGATTCAACTTACAAACTAGCTGATATCAAAGCGACCAAGTCCCCTCCCCTCCCCTCTTCCCACCCTTTCTACTCCTGTGTTTCTTCTTGCCCCCTACCCCTTCTGATTTCAGCCTGAGATTTTATCTCTGATCTTCATTATTCCGAAAAATTATTACAGTCGGTTGGCTGCGCTCAACGCAAACCATTGCATAACTAAAAATTGCAGGCGCATGCAAGTGCAAAGGATTTAATGCCCAAAGGCGCTGATATCCGAAGAACCAAGTCTAATTTTTTGTACCTACCGCCCCCCTTTCTTCTGCTTCCTCTTCTACTTCATCCTCTTGCTATAGTTCACCCACCAAAAATAAAAACAAATTAAAAAAAAGTCAGAGTAACAACTTGGCGTTGACCTGCCAACTTAGAGTTTACTAATACCATATTAGCTTTTGCGGGTCAACGCCAAGTTGTTTCTCTGACTTTTTTTTTAATTTGTTTTTCTTTTTGGTGGGTGAACTATAGCAAGAGGATGAAGTAGAAGAGGAAGCAGAAAAAAAAGGTGCGGTAGGTACAAAAAATTAGACTTGGTTCTTCGGATATCAGCGCCTTTGGGCATTAAATCCTTTGCACTTGCATGCGCCTGCAATTTATGAGTTATGCAATGGTTTGCGTTGAGCGCAGCCAACCGACTGTAAAAATTATTCGGAATAATGAAGATCAGAGATAAAATCTCAGGCTGAAATCAGAAGGGGTAGGGGGCAAGAAGAACACAGGAGTAGAAAGGGTGGGAAGGGGGGAGGGGAGGGGACTTGGTCGCTTTGATATCAGCTAGTTTGTAAGTTGAATCTGAGAGACCTCACGCACAATCATGCATCTCTCAGGTAAGGTTAAAATAACAGATTTTGAAAGAAAATTTTTTAAAGAGAGGAGATTGAGGTAGGAAAGAGGAAGGTAGAAAAGGGAGAGGTTTGGAGAAGTTTTTGGACCTTGGCCGCCACGAGTTTACTTGAGGTTTACTGATAGTTTTGGTCAAAGATATCAGGCCGGTTTTGCGATTTATTCCTATGTTAAGGGATTGGGGTTTTAGGTGGGTCAGTCATACAGAGATATTTTGACAAAGATGTGTTTCTAAAGCAATGATTATAATAAAGTTGAGTCCATCATAAGGCACATCAATAGAGCAGAATGAAATAGCAAGCGCAATCCCTCCCCCCTCTTTTCATTTTATTTTTCTTATTACAAGCAATAGTAGAAAAAAAAGCCAAGTTGCAATGATTTTCTTCTTTAAGCTTTACCTAACCCTTTAATTTGAATGTCACTGATGAAAAGCTAAGTCAATTCTACACGAGGAAAAAATTCCCTTTAAGAATTTGAAAATACTAAACTGTTTCTGAGGATACTTTACTAATAATAGTTTTGCACTATTAATATTATTAAAGCGACAATATTTGAAATTCAGCAGGTATAGAGCTTAAAGTTTAAATTGTTTTGGTACCCTGAAAAGATCAAGGATCAGTAATGCGTGTTTTTAAAAATTAAAAAAATGTAAGTTACTTAGTACTCAGCGAGCTGAGAACACGGATGTCTTTACCCCAAAGGAATAGAGCTCGAGTCTATGTATTTAATCATTCTTTACTAGTGGTTATAATTGTTATTCGGAAGTCATTGGTGAGCTTAAACCAAAGATTTCAATACGGTCTTCCTCTTGGGTCTCCCAGTTTTAAAGACACACTCAAGTAAAATTGCAAAATAACGTTTGAGTTGTGACGGTATAGCTCATCAGGTTTTACAAGAACTGGTTTGTGCAACAAGAACAGTAAAAATCTGGCAACACTGTATTCCATCCATTCCAACTAATGTAAAGTACTGACTCGAGGGAGTGCACTGTGCATCCTCAAACGTTTGACCCTTTACGAGGGTTTAAATGGATGTATTACGTTGTTGCCAAAGTGCACGCAACAGCTCTGGTTCCTAACATATACAGTATCTCCCATCAGAGTGCTTCCAAAATTCTAATCTTCTACAAAAAATTATCACAGGTCTTGACTAACACCATCACAAGAGCTCACATATTATGAGAGAGGTGTTCTGGAAAGTAGCAATGTGGCAAGTAGCCTGCAAAATTGCTTTAACGGGCATTGTTTTGCAGCTGGTCAGCACATTGGTGGATCCAGCCGTAGCAAACGGGGGGGCTAACCTGAGTTTTTCGACCCCCGGAGACCTCCTTTTCCTTTTTTCCCCTTGTTTTCCCCTTCCTTTTCCCCTTTTTTTTTGGGCCGAACGAAGGGGGGAATGGCGACCGCCCCCTTCCCCCCCTTTATCCGCTAATGCGTCGGAACAGGTTTTGACCCGTTGTCAACAAATAAGTTTGTCTCCGTGTTCTTCAGTATAGCGAGCAACGCTACTTGTCAGAACCCGGTATATACTCAGATAATGTGAGCTCTTCTGTAAGAACTATATAGTATCCTTTATTTGACACTAAGAGAGTTAGAGAAGGGTTGGAGGTGGAAAAGAGACTTACTTGTTTAACACTTGATTGATTTGTAACAGTGAGCAAACTAGCACTTCTTGCAATCTCTTTGAAGGAATTGATGATCAATGTAGAAACAGCAATCTGCTAATAATAGGGATTCTAAGACTAGGAGCTCATTGGAGTTGCCTGATCTCAGAAATACATTGCTAACAGAAGCGACAGATAAAATCATATATAATCGTACGGACAGCATTTGTCAACACTTCTACAAGCGCACAAGCACAGCACAAGACAACAATACCAATTCTTTGAAAAACACTTTGGGAAAATTCAGAGGCTTCCAAGAAAGTTACCCGGGGGATGGCATGCTTACAAAGAGCGGATTTTTAACAAACATCACTGCACTTTCATTAAAATATTGAACCACGATTGAACAATAATATTTTTAAATTATGAAACAGAACTGCGTGAATAACCTCAAATGTCAAATTGTGCTGTTGCCCTCTGATCTGCCAAGATTTGCCGAGAAAATAAGAACTAAGGAATAAACTAATCGATCGAAGAGTATTCAAAATAGACGGAATTTTATGTACAGACAATCTATATATATAATAATGTTGATTGAAAAGTTGAAAACCACTAATAGTAAAACGAACAACAACGAAACAGATCACGAGTTCACTCACTCACTCCGTTCACTTCACGAGTCACGACGCGCACATATGCTGCGCAGCTAGAAATTCGTTCTCTCCCAATCGTCCATTCTCTCATTCTCTATCCATCCTGGCACTGAGCGAACTCCTCGAATCTATCTGGCGAAACGGTTGGCTGTTCGAATGGAAAATGGCGATTTTACGCTAATTTCAATCAAAGATATCTCCCTTAATACAATTCGAAATTCAACGAGACCTGGACTATGCCCCTCAGGGAAAACCTAACGAATCTTTCTATGTCAGGTTATATGGGGGTTTCATCTGCCGTTATTCCGCAATCTGGGGCAAAAAAAAGAGCGGCCGAAACGCAAAAATTCTGAATTTACGCTAATTTCAATCATAGATATCTTCCTTGATATTGCTCAAAATTCAACGAGACCTGGCCTATGCCCTTCAAAAAAGCCTAACGAATCTTTCTATGTCAGGTTATATGGGGGTTTCATCTACCGTTATTCCGCTATCTGTGCGCAAAAACGAGGGTGCGAAACGCAAAAATGAATCGGCAAGAGGCAAAAAAAACGCGAATAAATCGATGTTTTTTGGAAATATCTCCGTTGTTACTCATCCGATTGAAAATCTAAATAGTGGGGGCACATGTACACCTCAAGACGAATCGAACAGTACCAGGTGTTATGGGGTTTTAATGGGCGGTTTTCTTGGAATCCTAGGCAACAGATCATATAACGCTTAAATCGACAAAAACGAACTGATCGGTGTATAATAAGTGTCCGCGGACGCCACCTTCTTGCTCGGGGGTTTTGGACTTGGCCTGGTGGCTATCGCCACTTATGATGTGAAATGGCTATTGATTCAACCTGTATTAATATACTCGTATGCAAATAAGTCAGAAGCAAAATCTCTAGTTCCAGTGCCTATTTTCCCCACGGAGAAAAAAGCTTCGATGTAGTTTTTTTTTCAGCATTGTAAAATACATATTAGTGACTATAACAATAAGTTCTTTTAAAAAAAGCAGTTTCAAACCTTGAAATACACGTGAGGAATTGGTGAATATACACTGTCAACATTGTAAATGAAAAACAATATTTGGGTTTCATCAATACGCTTAAGGTTACAATGTTAGCAATGTCGTCAAAACACAATTCCTAACAGTCTGCATATGATGTCGATTACAATGTCCGAATGCCATTTTATGCGATGCAATTATTCAAACTCAGCGGCAATCGTTATTTTTCCAATTGTGCGGCCTCGGTTTAATTTACAATGTTTCGTTTGGTTCTTATCGCAACCAAAAAATGCATAGGTACTCCGCAGCGATAATTGAGAAGATAACAGCTATCACGGTCTATCAAAAAAACCGTTAAACCGATTTCCCGCCTATTTTTCATTCATTGCCTGTGCTCGGTGACAGACAGTCATGTTCTCGGTTCTCATCTAGTTTACCCAATTAAGGTAATCAATTTGTGAATATCTACAAGTGTGATTATTTATGTGGGTTCCCGTTTGTTCATAAGTGTGTTTTTCATTCTGTGGGAACTTATTGTAGTGGTTATTGGGTGGTGTCTTTGGACACCGTGTGTTTGAGTTTTTGTTTCGTCATAACATAACCTCTAAATCCACAAAGTGCGATTCGTGCTTCTTTGGTTTAATGGTCTCTCGGTCTTATGAAATTATACATCTTTATCATTAATCGTAAATTATTGATCAAAATGCGATTTTGAAGTAATTTGATGATTTAATACATACTTCCAGCTTTCATCCCGCATCTGTTATTCCGCGTGTGTTTGTCTAATCAGTACCTCTAGCTACCTTCCTTGTCTCAATTATTGGGTATCTCGGATATTTATTTTCTCGAAACTGTTTCTCTAAGTGCGTGAATATGTGTGAAATAATTATAATTTGATGGCTTCGTTTGGAAAGAGTGTGACTTTTGTGAGTTTTTATAAGATTTCCCTCGTTACTGCTTTTACAAAAACCCCATTTCCTTTGCCATTGATTCAAACCTAAAATAACTGTCTTTAACATTTTCTTGTGATTGTGATTCTTTATTGAATATATTTATTCGTGCGGGTTCGAAAGGTATATTTGGTTGAACGTGTGTTTGTGTATACATGTGTTTAATTCCTCCAATATATTGTGTCTTCATTTGTTCTTAATTCCTGCAAATGACCTTGATGTTTCATTTTAATACGTAAACAGTCTTTGACTTGATTCAAGAAAATGTTCACCTCACTTCGAGAGATGCATTTTTTGAACCAGAGCAAAGATAATATCATCCACTGAACATCGAAATTATCAACACACCAATCAAAACCGAATAAGCGTTAAATTTACCATCAACGAAATTCATAGGCAACACGCCGTCCAGGTTTGTAAAATTTTAAAATTGTCACTTAAATTGAAACGAAAATGCTCGGTTAAAATTTGCAGTGAACGTGCCGGCAAAGGAGACCTAAGCGACATGTGTAGTTTACAATGTTACTTCGAGAATATCGCGATATCTGGCGGCCGGTTCTAGCACTGTGCAGTTTACAATGTTGGAAATGTGAATCTCACAGTGAATAATGTTGTGCCGCTAGGAGACGAATCTAGGAAGTTTCGGCGCGGGGAGATCTCGGCGCTCGGAAATATCGGCGCCTGATTTTTTTTCAAGCAGTGAAGGTAAGTAACGTCGAGTATAGTTAGTACTTGGATTGATTATGGGGAGACCGTTTTTTTTTTTTTCAAGCTGTAAAGTTAAGTAACGTCAAGCGTAGTTAGTACTTGGATCGATTATGGGGAGACCGTTTTTTTCAAGCTGTGAAGTTAAGTAACGTCAAGCGTAGTTAGTACTTGGATCGATTATGGGGAGACCGTTATTTTTCTTCAGAAAATTCATAATGTTTTTTTTCCTTTGGTTTACGCACTCCTTCCTAATAAAACCACCGAAACGTACAAAAAATTATTTACAGCTTTATTATGTTCAAATCCATCGTTGTCTCCCACCACCATTATGATCGATTTTGAAAAAGTAGTGGAAAATGCTGCCATGGAAGTGTTCCCTTCCTGTCTTCTTTTTTCATTTCAGCCAATCAATTTGGCGTCACATTGAGACAACGACAGGCCTCCAGCAGCGGTATGCATCCAATCCGGAATTTGCACTCGAAATTCGCCAACTTGCTGCCCTAGCTTTCTTTCCACCGGAGTCTACGTATGAAGCATATGAAGAGCTGATGGGCAGCGAATTCTACGAAAAAAATGGACAATACATCGACCCAGTACTGAATTATTTTGAAGACACCTGGCTAGGACGGCAAGACAGAAGAGGCAAACGCCGCAATCCACTCTTTCCTGTCGAGATGTGGAATTGCTTTAACAACGTCGTCAACGGCTTGCCCAGGATAAATAACGGCGTAGAAGGCATAACACCTTAAATTCTCTCCTCACGGCTAGCCACCCCTTTATTTGGAAAGTTATAAATGCGTTCAAGAGTGAAGAAAAACTGACCCGAGGATAAGTGTGAAGGAAAAGTTGACAATATTATGATTTTACTGAAGAAAAAAACGGTCCCCCCATAATCGATCCAAGTACTAACTACGCTTGACGTTACTTAACTTTACAGCTTGAAAAAAAAGGTCTCCCCATAATCAATCCAAGTATTAACTACACTCGACGTTACTTAACTTTACCGCTTGAAAGAAAATCAGGCGCCGAGATTTCCGGGCGCCGAGATCTCCCCGCGACGAAATTTCCCCGCGCCGAAATTTTTGCGCCGAGATTTCCGGCGCCGAAATTTTCGCGCCGAAACTTCCGGACATCCTAGGAGACCTCGGAACATTGTAAAGTTCATCAAGATCTTAATCTCGTACACTCATCATTTCTCTCAGTGTAGGATCAAATTACATTCATAAGTGTCGTTCCTCACATGAAATACTTGAGAATACCCGGTCTTCCTTGGTATGAAAAGAAAGCTGAGCCTCTTTAGTTTGTCTATCTTCTTAGCTTCACTTCGATTATTAGCGACTTTAAACACGGCGAACGCGCATCATTTATTCACCCTTTTTCTTTTAGTTTCTATGATTTGCAGAACAGAGTATAATTATATCGTTCTTCTATACGCTCACCATTTTTGAGATCGCTAATAATCGCAGTGTGTCTTGAAAGATGAAGAAATTAGGGGGTCTCATCTTTCTTTCCGTACTAATGAAAATCAAGTGTTTAGAAGTAGAAGTATCATGCGAAAATTTCATCGGAATCTATTGATGTTAAATGGTTTTTCCGCCCCCATGCATATCAGTGATTCCCAAAACCAACAGATCAACTATGCCGTCCATTTTCATGTTCACGACACAACTTTTAAAATCGCAATTTATCGCTGTATATTTTGGACGATAAAGAGACTAGAAAGTCTCGGCTTTTTTTCGATACCAAGTAAAATAGAGAAAATATGAAGAAATTAGGGGGCCTCATCTTTCTTTCCGTACTAATGAAAATCAAGTGTTTAGAAGTAGAAGTATCATGCGAAAATTTCATCGGAATCTATTGATGTTAAATGGTTTTTCCGCCCCCATGCATATCAGTGATTCCCAAAACCAACAGATCAACTATGCCGTCCATTTTCATGTTCACGACACAACTTTTAAAATCGCAATTTATCGCTGTATATTTTGGACGAATCATGCAAAAATTTCATCTGAATCTATCGAGGTTGGCTGCTTTCTCTCTTGTGTTATTTCTGCGATTCGTCGGCTCCGATGTACCTATGCTCCGTCTCCCTTTGAAGTTGATAACTTTGAGGACACTCCCCCCCCCTCCTAATTACGATTTTTGGTCACCGATAATTGCATTTTGTCGCTCCCCGTATGTTATGATTTCTGACGTAGAGAAAAAAAAGAAAAGTAGAATCCTGCTACTGAAAAGCATCAAAACGCATCAGTATGCTGTGGATATACACAAAAATTTGACTCGTTTATTTATTCAGTACTGCACATTTATTTTTCTGACACACCCTCTCACCGAAGCAATTACGCATGAATATCAGATGCAAGCTCCGCTACTTGCGACGTTGAGAGAATTCGATACCAAAATGCACAAGTTCTGCCTAGTTGTTACGGATAAAAAAAAGTACGACAAAAATGAACTAAGTTTAGTTGAAGGCTGTTGATGAGTCACCTTCAATTTATCTCCTTTAGAATTGCCTTGAGTGCATAACTTTACGTCACTGAAGCGGCTCTGAACAGAAAGTTAGTGTATAAATCTTACTGAAACAACACTTGAAACTTTCTCGAGAAATCTCAAGACTTTGATTCAAGATAAGTTTCTGAATTGCAAATTGAATCAGGAAGACTCAGTAAGTTCAAGTTAGGTCAAGTCTCTAAATTGCAACCAAAGTTAAGGCATGAAACATTAGTGTAGAATTGCACGTAGGATACACATTTTCCGCTACGGAAGGATTGATCATCACTCTGCAAATATTCACTGACCAATGGCAAGAAAACATGATGAAAGTAAGTGTTAAACCTTAAGCAGCAACCAATTCCGAGAGTATTCAAGGAGTCGAGAACTTAAACATTTAAGGCATGGATGAGCGGGCAAAATTTGATTTTTTAAATGGTTTGAAACAACCTTTTTTGGCTGGAAACGACGCTCTATGGTCCAGAAGTCAGATTTAGGAAGACATTAGTTTGCATTAAAATCGCCCAATATCTTGAAAACGGCTCATCTGACATCAAAAATGGTTATCACAAAAAAGTTAAAACGGTTTCCGTTCTATCTTTTTGTAATTACCAGTTTTGGTGTCGGATGAGCCGTTTTCAAGATATTGGGCGATTTTAATGCAAACTAATGTCTTCCTAAATTGGACTTCTGGACCATAGTGCGACGCGGCGCGGCGGTGGTATTGGTTTAACGTTATTTCAACGCCCCCTGAGAGAGAGGCCATCCATGCCTCTGCGGCCGCATTGCTTCTTACGGCACTCGTGCAATGACCGAATCAATCCCGCTTCTCACGTGACTTCCTAGAAAACCACCAGTCTCACATAGATAATGATCGAACCATATCGAAAGAGCATACAATTTCCATGAGAATTCTTGTAATTTAATTTGACATTGTTCAACCGAGACCACGATTAGTTAGAAAAATAGCCGAAAAGTGCGGATAAGCTTATGAGTTGTCCGATGCCCTGCTATTATGAATAGTTTTCTACCTGAAACAACAAAAGCCACTGACAAATTTAAATCTAAACGGTCGGGAGAAAAATTTATGACCTTCTTTATTGCAAGCATTTTCCTCGTACGATGAACAGTTTCGCAGATGAATTGATAAATATATACAGGGTGGTCCAGCTCTTTCCGGCATAAATTTCAGAGGTCATTCAAGAGGTCTATACGAACAAAAAAGTTCCATGAACCATAGTCCGAAAATGCTTCGTTTTCGAGTTATGAAAGCTGAAAGTTGCGCGAAAAGTATTGTACGCAAAAGAGAAAAAAAATTATTCTGAGCAGCAGAGGGGGAAATAAAAAAAAAAATCAGAGTACAGGTTTTGTTCTACTAAACAAGAGCTACAAAACACGTTTCTTGACATTTTCCCCAAAAACGCGTTCCAAAGGGCCTACGGCCGATCCAAAAAATTACCGTATGACCGTACGCGGCAGAATAGTAGAAAAAAAAGTGTGTTACGGTCAAAACCAATTCTGGAAAACACTAAATAAGATTAAGCAAACTATTAGCTTTCATTTGAGCTATTATTTGATCCATTTCGAGTGCGAATTATCGGAATGGCAGCGGTTTTAAGAAAAAAGTCGGTGCGCGATTTTGAGTGCAGAGCTGACAATCAATGAGTGTTCCCTGTGTAACGTGAGTGAGAGTTGGGGATATCAATAATAGGACTACTCTAAGTACTTAACCTTAACACACACTTTATAAATATATAAAGGATAACACTTACACAAAACACGGAAAATATTAAAGAGATGGATGATAAGTAACACACGCTTTGAATGGTAATCGATCAGTGCAGTGTCTTCCAAATTGGCCGGGTCCCTACCGCGGCCGGATACGCTGGGCATAGATACGCTGGGTCAGCAATGATGATCCAGCGTTGCTAATTGTCACACCCGCTACAATGGCATGTGCGGTAAACCTTGGCCCTCCTCTCTAACTCAAGCGGAGGCCGTCTGGTTAGCGTCGGCGTCGCTTGCTACGGTAGTCCGAACCTTCCTCGGGTGTGGGTTCGATCCTGCCTCATACCGACTTAATTTTTAACAGCCTCTTCAAGTCCCGTCGCATCGCGACGTTGATATTATTTTGCTTGATATACAGGGTGTAACAGATGTATCCCCCCCTGTCTAACTTTTGAACGAGTTGAGATAAATTGTTGCGGTTTAGACCATTCTTCATAATTTTAGTTGAACTTTATTTTTTTGGGGGTCAAAACCCCCCACCCCCCCTAGGGAGTCCCCCAGGGGGCTATCTCAAAAATTTTAAATAGCAACCCCTATCTTGTGATACATCGTTTGAAAGGGCGTAAAATTTTAAGACTTTTGGCGCAAACCGAAGTTCAATATCGTTTTTCGTTTTCGATATATCGAAAGTCAAAGTTCGACTTTGACCCATTTTCTAAAAATCAGAACTCCCATTTAAAAAGTCGGAATTTAAAAAACTAGGGGTCTAAAATACTCTAAAAAACAAGTACTTTTCAGAAAAAAATACGGATCTGCCATAAATTTGGTCAAAATTTGGCTGTAGAGCCCCCCAACAATTGTCAAAAAAATTGCCGCCCAAGGGGTCTATCTCAGAAATTCCGAGGCACGACCCCTATTGAGTGATACATTACTCAAAAAAACACATTGAACTGAGCATTTTGGCGCAAACCGCAGGTCGATATCGTTTTTAGTTTTCGATATATCGAATGGCGAAGTTGGGTTTTCACCCATTGTCAAATTTCGATATATCGAAAACTAAAAACGATATCGACCTGCGATTTGCGCCAAAATGTTCAGTTCAATGTGCTCTTTTGAGTAAGGTATCACTCAATAGGGTTCGTGCCTCGGAATTTCTGAGATAGACCCCTTGGGGGGCAATTTTTCGACAATTGTTGGGGGCTCTACAGCCAAATTTTGACCCAATTTATGGCAGATCCGTATTTTGTTCTGAAAAGTACTTGTTTTTTAGAGTATTTTAGACCCCTAGTTTTTTAAATTCCGACTTTTTAAATGGGAGTTCTGATTTTTAGAAAATGGGTCAAAGTCGAACTTTGACTTTCGATGTATCGAAAACGAAAAACGATATCGACCTTCGGTTTGCGCCAAAAGTCTTAAAATTTTACGCCCTTTCAAACGATGTATCACAAGATAGGGGATGCTATTTAAAATTTTTGAGATAGCCCCCCTGGGGGGCTCCCTAGAGGAGGTGGGGGGGGGGGGGGGTTTGACCCCCAAAAAAATAAAGTTCAACTAAAATTATGAAGAATGGTCTAAACCGCAACAATTTATCTCAACTCGTTCAAAAGTTAGACAGGGGGGGGATACATCTGTTACACCCAGTATGTTGCAAATCCTCATTGCGGAACACCGCAAAGGCACAGAGCTTCAGCGTGCCAACATGCCTTTTGTCTCTTAATTTCATTAAAAATGTTAACATTAACAATCGATTACGAGTATCGATTATCTTACATAATGTTTAATTGGAGAAAAATCCAATGTTGCCGAAACTATTTTGAATACGTTGATTTAAAATGAGCCGAAGCCGAAAAATTATGCTTCGAAAAAGGGGACCCCCCCCCCCCCCCCCTTGATTGATTGAAAGATTCTAATCATTAGAAAAAATATGAATGAGGCACCGGACCACTTTTAGCCCCCCCCTTTTCGAAGCACAATTTTTCGGCTTCGACTCATTTTAAATCAACGTATTCAAAGTAGTTTCGGCAACATTGGATTTTTCTCCAGTTAAACATTATGTAAGATAATCGATACTCGTAATCGATTGTTAATGTTAACATTTTTAATGAAATTAAGAGACAAAAGGCATGTCGGCACGCTGAAGCTCTGTGCCTTTGCGGTGTTCCGCAATGAGGATTTGCAACATTTATCGAGCAAAATAATATCAACGTCGCGATGCGACGGGACTTGAAGAGGCTGTTAAAAATTAAGTCTGTATGAGGCAGGATCGAACCCCCACCCGAGGAAGATTCGGACTATCATAGCAAGCGACGCTAATCAGACGGCCTCCGCTTGAGTTAGAGAGGAGGGCCAAGGTTTACCGCACATGTCGTTGTAGCAGGGAACACTCATTGATTGTCAGCTCTGCACTCAAAATCGCGCACCGACTTTTTTCTTAAAACCGCTGCCATTCCGATAATTCGCACTCGAAATGGATCAAATAATAGCTCAAATGAAAGCTAATAGTTTGCTTAATCTTATTTTAGTGTTTTCCAGAATTGGTTTTGACCGTAACACACTTTTTTTTTCTACTTTTCTGCCGCGTACGGTCATACGGTAATTTTTTGGATCGGCCGTAGGCCCTTTGGAACGCGTTTTTGGGGAAAATGTCAAGAACCGTGTTTTGTAGCTCTTGTTTAGTAGAACAAAACCTGTACTCTGATTTTTTTTTTATTTCCCCCTCTGCTGCTCAGAATAATTTTTTTTCTCTTTTGCGTACAATACTTTTCGCGCAACTTTCAGCTTTCATAACTCGAAAACGAAGCATTTTCGGACCATGGTTTATAGGAACTTTTTTGTTCGTATAGACCTCCCGATTGACCTCTGAAATTTATGCCGGAAAGAACTGGACCACCCTGTACAGGGTGTGGCAGACCACCCGTCCACTATCTTTATCTCAAAAACGGCCGAAAATTCAGCTTCGGGGGCAAAACTTTCACAGGGTATATCGACCCCAAGGAATCCAATGAAAATATTTTCAACCCCCCAAAACCACCCCTTGGGGGTTATTTAGGGGGTGGGTACCCGTATCTCGAAAAAATCAAATAGAAAGGGTATGTTTTGACATTGGAATCTAATACGGCATAAAAAAATAATACTTTTTTATCCTCAAGTTTTTTTTCTAAAAACCACCCTTTTTTGAGTTAGGGGTGGTTTTCAAAAAATTTAGGGGTAATCTTTGATTGACCGCTGTGACCCTCCAAATCATTGGATTTCAAAAAACTAAGAAGTTTCTGAAAGGGCAGACCAAGGGTTTTCCTTTGATGTATCACATGCCTATTTTTTGTGAAAAAGGGTACAAGGCCCCCTCACCCCAAAATTTTGGGGCTTCGGGGGGCCCTACGTAAAAATTTTCAAATGTAAAGGTATGGCTTGTGATACATCATTTGAAAGGTCTTTCAGAGACAAAGAAAGTGATACCCCCCAAAAGTCGTAAAAACAACCCCTTTCCAAAATGGCGGCCGTTTTAAGGTTAGGGGGCTCAAGGGGGGACCTTCAGAAAAATGATCCAAAATTGAACGATACATGGCTAAAAGGGTCTTAAAAAGAGAAAAATAATGGTTCAAACCGCGAGTCGAACCGACTTTTCAATCCAAAGTTACGGCCGATTGAAATTTAGGGGTAGTTGGGTTTCCCAAAAAGGCACCCCTAAATTTCAATCGGCCGTAACTTTGGATTGAAAAGTCGGTTCGACTCGCGGTTTGAAACATTATTTTTCTCTTTTTAAGACCCTTTTAGCCGTGTATCGTTCAATTTTGGATCATTTTTCTGAAGGTCCCCCCTTGAGCCCCCTAACCTTAAAACGGCCGCCATTTTGGAAGGGGGTTGTTTTTACGACTTTTGGGGGGTATCACTTTCTTCGTCTCTGAAAGACCTTTCAAATGATGTATCACAAGCCATACCTTTACATTTGAAAATTTTTACGTAGGGCCCCCCGAAGCCCCAAAATTTTGGGGTGAGGGGGCCTTGTACCCTTTTTCACAAAAAATAGGCATGTGATACATCAAAAGAAAGCCCTTGGTCTGCCCTTTCAGAAACTTCTTAGTTTTTTGAAATCCAATGATTTGGAGGGTCACAGCGGTCAATCAAAGATCACCCCTAAATTTTTTGAAAACCACCCCTAACTCAAAAAAGGGTGGTTTTTAGAAAAAAAACTTGAGGATAAAAAAGTCTTGTTTTTTTATACCGTATTAGATTCCAACGTCAAAACATACCCTTTCTATTTGATTTTTTCGAGATACGGGTACCCACCCCCCTAAATAACCCCCAAGGGGTGATTTTGGGGGTTGAAAATATTTTCATTGGATTCCTTGGGGTCGATATACCCTGTGAAAGTTTTGCCCCCGAAGCTGAATTTTCGGCCGTTTCTGAGATAAAGATAGTGGACGGGTGGTCTGCCACACCCTGTATATTGGTGGGAGAAGAAGAAATTCCGTCAAAATGTTGATAAGAAAATTTTTTTTTTCCACGAAAGAGACATCTCGAAAAATATTGGCATATCAGTGAGAAAGGAAATTTATGCTCTTTGCTATTGTTCAAAGCATTTTTCACTTAAGATGCATCGAAATCAAGAATTTTTACGTTGACTCTGACAACTACTAACGTTTGTTCTCAAAACCTTTGACTTCGTAAAGTTCTGCCTTAAAAATCTTGAATTTGACGAATCTTGCGTAGAAAATGCGTTGAAGCAATGATACGCCAATGTTTTCCTAGATGCTTTTTTGCGTATGAAACAACTTGATGCAAAAAAAGTTTCATTCCGGGATTTTGACGGGAACTTTTCTTTTCCACCAAACATCTCAATTTATCTAAGAAACTGCAGCTCATCCCACCAGGAAAATGCTTAAAAATTTGAATATCATAACATCTCCTATCGACCTGTTAAATTTAAATTTGACCGTGGTTTTTGGTGTTTCAGGTAGACAAAAGCATGGCATCGGCCAAATTTATATGCTAATCCGCACTTTTCGGCAACTTTTCTAAATAGTCGTGGTCCCGGTCAAATTAAAGTAGGGACAAGAATTCTCGTGGAAGTTTCATGCTCCTTTGATTTGGTTCTATCGTATCATCTTCTTCGTGAGACAGATGGTTTCCAAGAAAATCGCGTGAGAAGCGGGATGGATTCGGTCGTGGTAGAAAGTGGAAATGTCCAATGACAAAAGTTCCAACTGCAGGAACGTCCAATCATAAAATGTCCATGAAATTTGGTCCATGGATAAAAATGTCCAGTACCCAATAATGTCCTATGTAAGAAATACCCGCCTTAACAAAAGTCCTCGCCATCGGCTGGAAATCTGAAGTAGGTTCAATTTGAACTATTTCCGAGTCATGCAATCAAGCAATAGCCGCTCATGGTAGGCCATGGATTATGCAGTTTTTGGGATTTTTTGGGCACTTCTAGGCGTTCGTGTCTATCCGTCGATTTTATCAGTTGGGGGGGGGGGGGCCCTTCTGATGAGGCTCCTAGTAATTTGAGCAACAAAAAACAAAAAAACAAAAAAACAAAAATCAAAAATGTCGACTTTTTTTTTTTGCTCAACTTATAAGGGGGCCCCATCAGATGGTCCTTCTCCCCCCCCCCCCCACCGAAAAACCCCAAAAACTGCATAAAACCCACTGCCTCCCATAAGTGCGTGACCATAAACTCCAACTTTGCGCCCTTAGGTATGAATCAAGCAAGTACAAACATTCATGGAAACTCATTGTTGAAGTCTCATATGCTTTCTGAAGAACTACCATGGCAATCTTTGGAAGTAATAAGTTTCAGAAAAAATTTTCAAACAGTTGCAAACTTTTCACCTTCTTTAAAAATAAAGCTGTCAATTGAAAATGCCAGTGTTGATTTAAAAATGCCAAAATTTTAGTTTCAAAAATGATTTTGAGGATTGTTCGTTACTTCTACGTACCCTAACCCACCCCAACCTAACTTTCCGTTTCTATGACTGGACTTTTTTACATACCGGACAACAGCGTTTTAGAACTTTTCTTCAGGGGGACATTTCTTACATAGGACATTATTGGGTACTGGACAAATTTGCTCATGGACCAAATTTCATGGACATTTTATGGTTGGACATTTTTACATTGGACGTTCCTGTAGTCGGACATTTTTCATTGGACATTTCCACTTACAACCTCGGTCGCCGCGCAAGTGCTGTAAGAAGCAAAACGACCGTAGATTCCTGGATGGACTCTCATCGGGGTGCGTAATTATGACGTGGAGCCAGTGCCGCTGCTAGTTTCTCGCCGAAATGGTCGTTTCTCGACCGGTCATATTTTACGGCTTAATAACTTCACAACCACACAATCTAGTGAAAAACTAAAAACACTGTCGTTTTTTGCTCATAAAAGACTTGCGATTCATACATGAAAAACTCAAATCCTCGACTTTTGCAACTGGCTCAATTACCGCGGGACAGTCTTGCGCAAGGACCACTCTCTGCGTGACAGTTACTCGACAAAAAATGAAGAAAAAAGGGCATTACCCAAAATGGGCCTTTTTACCCCTGAGAGCGAAATGTGAAATACTTTCAGGGATGATAGAAGATTAAATCAGCGTTCCGAATCTGGCCTCTTTTTTGATTTTGGGCGAAGGAAAAGGGAGGGAGGGGGGTCCAAAGTCAGACACTTCAAACGCCCATAACTTCTGAACAAATAAAGATATGATGTTGTACTTTGTGCGAAAAGATAGATTTTTTAAAGACCTTTTGATTGATGTGTATGATATTTGCCTAATTTTAATTTTTAATCGATTTATCGAAGTTTTTTTGATTTTTTTGAAATCGGGTTTTCAGTTTTTTTAATCATGGAAGTTTGGCAACGCACGAATCATCACAAATTGTTTTTATGGTAAAAGTAGACGCAATTTGCTAAAAAATGGTTCAAACCGCATGCTAGGGAAATGCTCTGAAGCGGAGTTATGAGGGCTCAAAGTTGGCGCTTTCGCGAAAAAGGCAACCCCGAGGGGTGTACTACAAGGTGATCGAAGTTGTCATAAACTGTTGTTCCCGTCCAAATGACTTGAAATTTGGTGTTCCAGGGTATTTTTTAACGCAAAATTCAAATTTTGCATCAGTTTTTCAAAATTCGAAAATCCAAGATGGCTGCCGACCAATTTTTTCTGCAATTTGGTCGGCAGCCATCTTGGATTTTCGAATTTTGAAAAACTGATGCAAAATTTGAATTTTGCGTTAAAAAATACCCTGGAACACCAAATTTCAAGTCATTTGGACGGGAACAACAGTTTATGACAACTTCGATCACCTGTAGTACACCCCTCGGGGCGGCCTTTTTCGCGAAAGCGCCAACTTTGAGCCCTCATAACTCCGCTTCAGAGCATTTCCCTAGCATGCGGTTTGAACCATCTTTTAGCAAATTGCGTCTACTTTTACCATAAAAACAATTTGTGATGATTCGTGCGTTGCCAAACTTCCATGATTAAAAAAACTGAAAACCCGATTTCAAAAAAATCAAAGAAACTTCGATAAATCGATTAAAAATTAAAATTAGGCAAATATCATACACATCAATCAAAAGGTCTTTAAAAAATCTATCTGTTCGCACAAAGTACATCATCATATCTTTATTTGTTCAGAAGTTATGGGCGTTTGAAGTGTCTGACTTTGGACCCCCCTCCCTCCCTTTCCCTTCGCCCAAAATCAAAAAATAGGCCAGATTCGGAACGCTGATTTAATCCTCTATCATCCCTGAAAGTATTTCACATTTCGCTCTCAGGGGCAAAAAAGCCCATTTTGGGTAATGTCCTTTAAATTTATTGAAGGTAAAGTATCAAGAGAGTGTATAATTTTATTAATGCTTGCGAGTACAAAAGCTTGCAGAAGAAATTGCCTTATCACGGCAAGAGGGAAGGTATGTTTATCATGTTCAAAAGTCGGTACGGGATGATGATTGATGGTAGCACAACGAGTCTGTGATTACCTGGGTCTCAGTTAACTATTTTTAAAGTTTCTTCAAAATCGAATTTCATCTGTGATATCTTTAAAACAAAAAACGATGTTAACTCTCAGTTTTCGCAAACGTATTTGACTGGAAACGTTCTTCCTAATAATGGATTGCAAAGTAGGGTTTTATTACACTGTCATTAGGATATTCTTTGAACTTGGAGGGTTGTGACCCCCACCCTATTCCCCCTGGGAGTACTGATAACTAGCAACCCCCTGTAGAGGTGTATCTATCTTAATAATCCCATCAGTATTAGCATTTTTGGAATTTTAAAGGCATTCCTTTTTTTCAGGGTCTCAAAATTTTAGAATTTTCAAACAAAAATCAAGGGCTTTAAAGCGTCTTTTTAGTAAAATTTTTGGGGTGGATTGTGTTCCTTTCGGAAAATTGCTTGTTTTTATGAAAATTTAAGACCCAGAGTATTCTAAATTTGGATCATGTAGAGAGGAGTTACGCATTTTTTTAAAATGGATCCATATTGAACTTCAACCTTCCATTTATCGAAAATGGAAAAGCCTCCTTTCAGTTTGGGTCAAAGGCTTTAGAATTTTGTATGTTTCCCAAATATCTAATAAAATATAGGGATCCCAATTTGAAGCATTGGATTCAGAGGATAGATCTCTATCCCTACAGAGAGCTTACATAGGAGACCTTATCTTAAAGTGTCCGCATCAGAATTATTGAACCTGCGTTTCGGCGTTTTTTTCAAAATTCGCAATAGCTTTCGACATAATTTGAGTATCTTTTTTTTACTCAACACCATGTAAACTCATAGTATAGTATTGTACTCATATTATACGGAGATGTTATTCCCTAATGAGGTGATCATTTTTTCTGATATCCCGCGATTTGAACCTGGGTAGTCGTGATGAATGTCCAGGACGTTGCCACTAGGCTGTCAGAGCAGATACTATTCAGAGCGTTAACTACGCATCTCAAGGCAAGACTCTTTTCAGAATCAAAAGTTGCCTTTCATCTCAAAATTAAAAAGTGCAATACGAACAATCTTTGTATTGCAATTATTTCAATCCAGTCAAGTGACTCTAAAAAAATGATGTTGCTGTTAAAACAAATTTATTTTTTTCAATCACCAAAACTGCGGTTTTTAAAAGAACAAACAATTTAGCTGTATTCACGAAATATGTTTTTTTTTTTTTCTTAAACTACAATCATTGTAAAAAAACAACAAATCAATGTGTACTTTTGATGATCCAACAAGCTGGCCAGAGGCACGAATGTTTTCTTGCAATTTTAATGAAGTCGAATTGTTCTCTTACTATGCATCGGAATGCATATTTATAAAAATACTATACATTTAATGCTTACAATAAATATATTTGCTATCACAACAATACCCTTTTTTCGGTGTAGAGATGTGGCTTAGTATCCGGTTTGACTGCTCCGTTAGCTCAGGTTTTGTATTGCATATTATTTGTTTATGAGATACGGAGGATTTGTCCAATTTTATTTGTTCCCCGACGGCGCGGCGCGTTCGTTCGTTTAGCACTAGAAATGCGTCAGAATCATTCTTGTATGCAAACATCATCAAACACATAGACACTCGTGATAGTTTGTTCAATGAACTAATCAAATTTGTGAAGTCTTTGGGCCTCCATTGTCATCAACAAAGATTAGCCCCTCTCTTTTTTGAGTATGAATTATTTCCCCGTTGATTGCGGAACGCAAGTTGCAGACACACAATCAACGTGTCTACAATTTGTTACAGTTTCAGAATTGCTTTTTTGTAAATATGTCAAATAAATTCAGTAAATTCAAAGAGCAAAACATTTTTTGATAAAGTAACAGTTTTCCCCCCTGAAAACTATATAGAGATATCAATAACAGTCAAACTTAGATTGCAACAAATTTCAAGACTCCTTTGTACTTCTGTTCCCCAGCTTCCGAAATACCATCTGTTGAAATTATTGTAAAATGTGGAACTGGTTTTGGAGCCAAGTCAAATATTAACATGTTTTGTCACAGTTTTTGTAGAGCTCTACTATTGTTTCAATTCTTTTTTGCCTTTAGTGGTGGTTCCAAACAAATGAATCCATTAGGGGATACTGGGAGGTTAAAGTCTGCAGGTGTCTTGAAACAACTTTTAAAAGAAGAGGGTATTATTCCAGAGCTATTAGATGAAGCACCCAGACATGGAGTTACGGTAATTAACGTTGAAATCTTCCTGCTAAAATGGGTCATTTTAAATTTTTTCCATTGTGAGCAAATTTCCACCCTACTTTCTCGGTGTTTCCGCGTCCAAATTCAAAAACTAAAAAACACTGGGTCAATGATTTTTCTTATCACTTCATAAAATGAAATAAACTATTTTAATGCAACATTCCTCATGGTGTCTTTCCAACAAATATACACTTAATTACTGTACGAACTTCTATGTTTTTGATGCCAAATGAGTTTGACAAATTTAGTTTTGTCTTTGATTGTGCGCTTCAAAAACTAACCTTTTCTTAACGTGCCTTTGGGGTGAATTTTACAAAATAAGGAGAAGTATTTCGGTAAAGATTGGTCTCGCTCGATGAGCCCCAGTTTGACGAGATCCATTCTTTAAATACGAGAGATGCAAACAAAATCTTGATTAAACCAGAAAATATTATTGCCTTTGTTCTAAAAATGCTTCTAGGTTAGGTATAAGGACCGGTCGTTAGCCTTCGGGAACAAGCTGCAGGTCCACGATATTGTCGAAGAGCCATTCACTGTCAATTGGCCTCTGAAGAAAGGAGAATTGTACACGTTGATTATGACAGGCAAGATTCCGTTGAATTTGATATTTAATTTCTTTAAAGAATAGAGCCATGGTAATTTTTTTTTCTTTTAGGGTTCAATGTTTGTGCCCATTTGTGTCTCAAAAGGTACATAAAGGCATATTATTTGCTGCATAAATATCGAATTTTGATGATAGGCTAAAGTTAATTTTACATATTTAATATCTGAAATACGAAAAACAATTTTGATCTTCAGATTGCGCAAAAATTCTCAGTTTTTTTATGCACTTCTAATCTAAATATCACACAATTGGGGTCGAACTTCGGATTTTTGAGAAAAATTACTTTGAAATTATAGCGTTTGGTCAAACGCAAAACGGAAAGTCCCAACAGAACGAAGAAGAGACCACACACTATAATTATAGGAATCATTTAGTTTGGACCGTTTTGCTCTAATATGACTCTCTACCGAATTAATGGCTGAACGAAACCCTATATCGTCGTATACCAACCGTCTCCATTTGAGTTCGTTTTGATACTTTTCTACTTTTCGACTTTTAATTTTAGCTCGTAAGCGAGAAATCTCGTTTGTAAAATACCGGAATTTCAAATGATTTGCCTCAAAACAAGTCGTGCCAACCTAAGAAAAACAAAAGATGTAACGGACCGTGCGGTTCGCAAATCAATCAATGCTACCAATCGCATCAACCATCGAATGCATCGGCAGCCGACTTCTGGAATCAGGAGGACAATTAATATTATTTTGTGCTCGTACTGTTATTATCTTTCGATATAAAGTCTGAGAGCTCTGATATTTCATTACCTTCATACTCAGAACTCTCCTTTAATTGCCAAAACTCACTGGGCATCGAAGAGGCTCACTGATAAGCCCAGATTTCGTTGTTTACATAGCGGTCCAAGTAGCCCTAACCTCCCCTCCTAGCATATGTATTTCCCTGGTATTTCCTATTCTATCAACTTTCAGCTACATATTCACTGCTTATGCTCAATGTAATAAAATTACTCTGCTTGCGTTTATAGTAGCTCTGACTCGTGAATTGGTTAGAGTTCAAAGGTTTAGCAATGGGAACTTCTGAATTGACTTGTGCTTAGTGATGTGCTGACTTGCTATATACTTCCATCATGTTGTCATTGTATGTGGAATTCCTTTCTCCTAAAAATTGAGTCTTATCTCTCTACCTTTACATGTTTGGTTTTGAAGGTCTTAAAGGGAGTCAGCCCTCTTTCAATTTTAAAGGAATGTGCTTTGCGGTCAAATTTGTTTACATTCTATTTAGTCCGCCAACTCCTGTCAAATGACCTTACGCTATGAGCCATCATGTAATCAATGTAGTTACATTGCTCCATATCTGTTTCCAAGTAAATTTCAAATACTCCGGGAAACTTCCTGATTGAGTGTTAATTAGTGGATATTCTGATTGATTCTGCGTAACCTGGACCTATCTAGGTCATAATAATCTAATTGGTCGGTTTCGTCATTTTGCATGCTCAACACAAGAAGTTCTACAGCACAGTCATTTTGAGTATCAGGTTCCGACAAGTCGCGGTGCCTGCTTCTGAGCTGCATCCAAAACCAACCGTTGCGATGCGTGCACTAAGCGATGCGTGTTGATACAGTTCGGAAGCAGGCACAGCAACTTGTACGAGCCCGACACTCAAAATGGTCCTGTTCTACTTGGGTTTAAGTTATACTTATAACCATCCATGATATACTCCTGGCCTGTTGTTGATTAGGTGCATATATGCTCTAACAAGTACCAAGAGGAGCAAGCTTCCAACATTCATTCAAACGCATCAGTGAAGGTTGGTTGGCAATGAGCGGAAACTCTTAGCTAACCAATCGCTCACCAATGCGTTTAGATGTATCACGGATAGCTAATCCATCAATTCGTCCTTAAATTAAAGCCTAATTTTTAAACAGGAATGCTATGGAACGCTGCACTCTTTTCACGCGTTTAGCGGGCATGGTTCGCACGATCCATCAGATCGGAACTAGCCGACCAATTTGGTTAGTTGGTCTTCCAACTGCGGTAACATTGTACAGCCAAGAGTAATTCAATCTTGTTCCACAAATGAAAATATTAGCTTCCAGTCAGTGATCAAAAGTAGGTACCTACCGCAACCTTGAGAGGCTTCTCGAAACAATAATGCCAGCACCTTGACAGCTTACAACTTAGCGAGCTTGAGCCGAATTTCTTCGGGCCGATCCACTTATCCTTGATCAAGTCGGTGAGATTCTTTCATGAAGTTAGAGCTCGTTTCACAAGTGCAGGCAGATCTCGACCGACAATCTTTAGCTATGTTTCGATGTATTCATTTCTCCAAAACCAAATTTTCCGTCGACTTATACAATTTGCTTTTAAGGCACTCCTTCACGAAAAGCTAAATCTCTCTTATTCAATATAATTTCATTCCATCGTGCCATATGAAAACTAATGTTGGAACGATGGCATACGGTGCTTGGGCCACAATACAGCACCTTAAAAATTCCAAAGATTATCGGTCGAGCTCCTTCTCCACTTTAAAACCCAGCTGTTGCACTGACCAAACAAGATAATGATGAGTTGAAGCAGGGCCGTTTTGAGTATGAGGTTCTGACAAGGAGCGGTACCTGCTTCCGAACCGCATCAACATGCTTCTTTGAGCAGTTGGTTAGCGCAGAGTTTCAACTGGATGTTAATCAACCACTCACCGCTGTGCCTTGATGCAGTTTGGAAGCAGACACTCCTACTTGTCAGAGCCCGATACTCAAAATGGTTCTGCTATAGCAACCACCCTGCTAATTGATGTAAGAAACTGTCACTCGATTTGTCCATTAAAATATTCGAAAAATCCAGCATACCTTAAACTCAGCGGCATGATTAAAATACCCGATTCATGCTTGACTGTCTAGATTTGGGTCCTTCAAGAAACCCTGTGTGTTCCAACTTTAAAAAAATGTTATACAGTTGTGACAAGCTCAATTGCTCTTAAATATACTTAGCATCAAGTTTTGCTCAGCAAGCAGTCAAGGAGAACGATTTCTGCTGACTTGCAGCTCAAGAATTTTCTAGTGAAAATATTGGGGATTCCTTCATCTCAATGCGCAACAGAGAATTGCAACATTAACTTGAAAATTCATGAGCGCAACCAATAACTAATCGAAAAAAGTGAGAGGGACTCGTGTATCACTAGCAGAGTTGGGCAGAATATGGTGGTAATCGATTACACGATTTCATGGTAATCAGGGATGACTTTTTACAAGCCATCTATCATATTAGATGGAGAAGATTTGGAACTAACCTAAAAGACCCTAAAGGTTACTATTTCTCTAGTAAGAATAGGTACATTAATTACCATCCAAAGGTTTGACAATTATCGATTAGCCAGTAATCGTGTAATCAATTACGCTCCTATTTGTCCGACGCTAATCACTAGGTAATTCTGAAAATGCACTTATTCCATGAAAGCTTGATGGAAGGCTTCAAATTTAATGAAACTCAAGAGGAAACTTCAGAACTTAATGAACCAGAAACTGGGATTTTAACAAACGTAAAATAGATTCAGCTTGCGTTTACACAAAATATAGGTAATAGGCAACAGCATTTAACATTGTAAGTAAGTACAAGTTGTGAATTCAAGTGTGCGAGCTTGAGTTGATATTCCTGCTAGAGCATGCAAGAAAAATAAACAAAGAGCACACCAAGGAAACAAAGTAATGAAGACTGGAGAGGTCATTTTGGACTGCTCTGGACCAAAATTGAAAACATATGTAAGAGGTTATGGGTTATGCTCTGCTTTCACAAATATAAACAACATGGAGAAATGGTTATTTTCTCGCTCATTATTTCTCAGCAAAAAGGACATTTGAGAACAAACTAAAGAATGTTCAGAAAACTAATCGTATTTAGCTTTCAAAGGAGACCAAGTTCTTTTAATTGAACGCGGAGTTATTACTTCAAAATTAGATTGAAAGTCGCAAGTTCCCAGTCCTTTTGTTTACGGGCCGGATAGCATCATGGACTAACTTCTGCTTTACAGTGACTGGATAAACCAGTCACTGTATTCTGCCTAGATTCTCAGCGCTAAGAGACCGCAGCGCCTGCCCTGCGAATTAAAGTAGTTACGCAAACCGCTGTTAAGAGCACTAGGGTCTGGCTGGACTAACCAATGACTCGGCATGGTCCGATTCCTTCTTACTACTGAATACTGATCACTTTTTCATTTCCTTATTTAGCGGGACACACTATATCGATGACTGTATTTTTACTAAAGGGGTTTCCTCGCTATTCTCTTCCTCCTCACAGCTTTCTTTCCTCGCATTTACACCTCGAAAATTCGCGCATCCATTCATTTCTACAAACAAATGAATGGATCGTGGGATCTTCGCAGTAGGAACAGTTGTGCATAACGATGTGGGATCAGTCTAAACGAACTTCATGGACGGTACCACGTCAGTAAAAAACAGTCGTGATATCCCAGCAAAAAACGCCTGGCGGCGTGCTAAGGTGTACGGAAAGTCAGGGCATATCATCTCGTTCGTTCGAATAGCCAACTCCATCTTCACTCCAAAAACGATCCCGGAATATTTTCGTTTCTGATCTGATGATACTGCATCTCAAAAACTCGACTTCGTTCCGATTCATGCTCTACAGGCATAGTGATATCAGGAACGAAAAATCCTTTGATTCTCTTCTCCCTCTCTCTCTCTGAAAAATACAATGGATGATAAAATCGCCTTCAATTCGACGGTTATGCTTTTCCATGTACACCCACTTTTTTGAGCTAGGTAATAACGGATCAATTTTCATCGAAATTAACTTGAAAGGAGAGGAGAGTGGGAAAAGGGGGAAGGGAGGGAGACTTGCCGTGACTTTTTTGGGTTGTGAGTATTGATGAGTGTACAGAACCGTCATCCTATGTAAATTGAGTGATCACGCACAGAGCAAGCAAGGGCCATCCAGAACACACTTGTGGTCGAGGCAATAAGCGAGGAAGGGGGCATTTCCTAGCATTAGTGGTTTTCAATTGCACTAGGACTTTGGACCGAAATAATTTATTTTATCGGATTTGCTGAGGAGCAGGTTTGCCCCACTACGGTGCCTCCCCTAAATTTACCCCTAACAGGAAGGTGCAAAGACAAGGTGTCACATTGCATAGGCATTCGTCTATTAGTCACGGCAAGTCTCCCTCCCTTTCCCCCTTTTTCCCCTCTCCTCTCCTTTCGAATTAATTTCGATGAAAACTGATCCGTTATTACCTTGCTCAAAAAAGTGGGTGTACATGGAAAAGCATAACCGTCGAATTGAAGGCGATTTTATCATCCATTGTATTTTTCAGAGAGAGAGAGAGGGAGAAGAGACTCAAAGGACTTTTCGTCCGTGATATAACTGTGCCTGTAGAGCATGAATCGGAACGAAGTCGAGTTTTTGAGATGCAGTATCATCAGATCAGAAACGAAAATATTCCGGGATCGTTTTTGGGGTGAAGAAGGAGTTGGCTATTCGAACGAACGAGATGATATGCCCTGACTTTCCGTTCACCTTAGCACGCCGCCAGGCGTTTTTTGCTGGGATGATGTATAAACAAATAAATTTGGGGCTTTAGAATCAATGGTTGACTAAATTTTGCGTCAGAACCACTTTTAATCTAAAAAGTGCTTGATTTCTTGATCATTTTAGTTTCTTAGTTTATTGCATTTTTTAAAGAAAGAAATGCATCCTTGAAAGTTGGTCCAAATTGAACTTTCAACTCCGATAATTCAAAAACGAGACACTAAAGCATGTTCCGGGGCGTGCCGTGGTCTCCAGAGAGGGGGAGCAAGAATGCAAGAATGCTAAAACTAAGATTGTGACGTCATTATTTTTTAGATTTTAACTTTAAAAACCGCACTAAATTTGTTAGTTTATGACGGTTCTAACCTTGGTTTTGGTTTTCCGTTAGCTTCATTAACAGCTGAGAAAAAGAAAGGAAAACTTACTTTCTGGATGACCCTCGTAGCAGCCAGTGTCGTCAAATGTTGTCCGAACCCCCTTGAGCTTATTATGCAGACATACACACTACACAGGGTGGCCAGAAAATGACTACACACTCCTTCAAACTTTTTTCCTTTTGAAGATGAACAGTTACGGTTTGCACCATTCTCCATCATTCATAGGGGCTGATTTTATAGAGGGGCCGCGACTCCCGCTCTTTCTTATAAGGCGCACAGTGTTGTGAACCCGGAGCGGCGGCGCGGCGTGGACATTGGGCCCAAATATCGAAGTTGTGTCTTTGGAGTCAAAAGATGGAAGAATCTTTGATTTAGCAATTTTTGCACCCCAACTTCACCATGATATTCACTTTCACTTCGACTTTTGATACTGTCGTAATCTCTCAAAATATCCTTTTCGGCAGCTTGCGATTTTTTTCTTAAATAATGCGCTGTAATGCTCTGGTAATGTTTTCTGTGTCTATTTACAAAAAATTGGAAAATCGAAGTGCATCATTTTATTCAGCGTCTTTTCACATTTGAATTGAGCTGTATTACGTTAAATTTTTTTACTGTTATGACCTTGATAAGCTTGTTCAAGGAGTTCAGGAAACATTGACGGTTTTTCAACTCTAAGCAGAACTATAAAAAAAACTTCACATTTCTTCGCTAAACGACTTAAAGAGGGGATGGAAGAGTAACACCTAGAAAACAACATATCGAAAAAATTTCTTCGATTTTTCCGCTACGTGAAGGGCAAATTTGAAAATCTATAGCTCGTTAGAAGGCTGAGAGTATGACTGTTTTAACGCTTGGTTTGTTTTCTTATAGAAGTCATAGTCTAAGAGAAACAAATAGGTAAACTTACTTATAAATAAACCCTTGTAAAATAAATAATGTAAGACTTTTGGCTATGACTACAATGTAGTTAATATTTCCAGACATATGGTTAATTTTCACTGTTTGAAAGGTTATTTTTTAACCATTCAAATTGCTACACAGTAAATTAACCATCGAAAGGTGACATTCACACCAGGGGCGTGCCGTGATTTCCAGAGATGGGGGAAGAATGCAATCTTGCCGCCCCTAACATTATAAATTTTATGATTTTTTATTTAAGCGTGACAATACAACGTATTGTACGCTTATTCTGATCGATTTGCTGTAGAGAAACACCAATAAACTACACCCCATCTGATCATGTGATGAAATTGCGATTTATCGCTGCGATACGCTCATTTTTGTCTGTTTTATTTTGTAGTAAATTTCATGCTGGAAAAAAGTAAGAACACTATCCGTCTAAAAAAATGTCTCAGATCATACCTACTGATTGCTTATTTGTTCAAATTTTTTAGCGCTACATAAAGCCAGTAAAGTTTGTTGAAAAATTTAAAAAAATGGTTTAAAAATATTTTCGACACTAATCGGTGGTTTTTTCGCGCCAAACTGTTCAATTCGATATTAGAGAGCAGCCATGTTGTGACGTTGGCCCTTGATGACGTAGTAACAATGTTCTGCAGTTTGTGGGCACACAGTGGTGGTGGTTCCCATGGCTCGGGATTGCCGGTCGTTGCGTGTGCGTATACGGTATACCTTCGCATATTATTATATGTTGGTGTGCGTGTTGCATACTCCCTTTACAATAATGAGAATACTCACAAAAACCCAAACCCGTCGCGCAAGGGCACAAATAATGAACAAAATGGCACACTTTTCTTTCGCCGCACCGAGGTTAGGATCCAAAGTTTGGTTAGACAAATTTTTTTTTAGATAGTGGAAAATTCGGGGGGTTTGTTCAAAGATCTACGTAATGATCCTACCATCACTCCCACTAGCCGCACCCTGCAGGTTCGGACCCAAACTATTGGTGGATATTTTTTCTTTTTTTTAATGGTGAAAAATTCGGAGGATTTGTTCTAAGATCTTACGTATTGTTCCTACCATCACTTTCACTAGCCGCACCCAGGTTTGGACCCACATTTTTGGTCGATACATTTTTTTTTTTTTTTGACATGGTAGACAATTTGGAAGGTTTGTTTTACGATCATACATAATGACCCTATCCCCATTTGCGTCACCGCACCCAATTTCAGACCCAAACTTTAGGAGGACAATTTTCTTTGAGATGGTAGAAAATTTGAAGGGTTTGTTTTATGATCGTACGTCTTGATCCTACCCCTTTCCTCTCGCCGCACCAAGGTTTGGACCTAAACTTTTGGTCGACATTTCTTTTTTTGACATGGTAGACATTTCGGAGGGTTTTTTCTAAGATCCTTTGTATTATTCCTACCCCCCCCCCCCCCCCCGCTCGCCGTACCAAGGTTTGGATCTGAACTTCTGCTGGACAAATTAGTGACACGGTGGAAAATGTTGATGGTTTGTTGAAAGATCGTACGTAGTGGTCCTAGCCGCCCCCTATCATCAGGGGCCTCGGAAGTACGACTTTCGATCGGCGTGATGCCTAGTATAGATTGATGCTGGAAGTCGAGGAGAGTCGATCGTTTCCAAATGTGTGCACGGTGGGTTAGTTGATGACATGTTAGGCGTGAAATACATGTATGTCCAGAACAGAGAGTTGAGCCCCCTCCCCCTCGACAGTTTCAGTACGGTTCTAGAGAGGAGTATCCGGCGCTGCGATGCAATTTTGATCCTATAGATGTCTCCCTGAATTCTAAAAGTCTTTTGATGCAAACCAGAGAACAAGTTCAGTTTTTGTTTATGATGTTTCGAAGGTCAAAGTGCGTTACGAGCGTGCGTTGCGAGAGAAACGCCCTTGAGAGAGCTTCCCGAAATTTTGGATACGTTAGAAAGTAGTTCTCGTTAAGTTGTAAATAACTACCAAGTTTAATTTGTTTACCTGCAGCCCTAGCCTCCACTTCTGAAACCACGCTGTACTTGTATTTATGTTGAAGCCTGTGTTTACTCAAATTTTTTTCAGTTATTGAAATCTGAAAAATCAAAATCATTGAATGTTTAGAAAGCTGACATTAACTGTTAAGATTAATTGGTGGATCACGCAGAGAAAATATAGTGTGAGAAAGAGCTCGTAGCATAAATACAAAGGGTGTCACATAAGTAAGTGGACTGATACTGTCATTTTCCAAACTATTCAACCTAGAGACTTGATCTTGGTTTTATTTTAAAGATCAAATCATTTTCTATCGATTCAGACCAAAATCAGTTCATTTCATTAAAAATTAAAAAAGTTATGACGGTTTTTGTGACGCCTATAAGTTTTTGAAAATAATTGTTGAATTATTTTCTTCTCATCTCTTATACATTTCCAGTGAACTTTTTTCACTTGAAACTACTTGCCAATACCTCTTAAGCGACGTGGCATACATGAATGGCCGTCTGCCGGCTTCAGTCGTTGTCTAGGTAACAAGATAAACTGGACGATTCGCAGGAAAAATCAGGAGCAATCTCGCCACGGCGGCGCACTGTGGAGCCGATTGTATGAAAATCGGAAATAATTCTGTAACTCCAAAACTACTTGACAGATTTCAATGAAATTTTTTATTTGAGCTTGTGTGAACTCAGGGGTCATACTCCAGCCATCAAAAATGATGGATGACATATTTACTCAAAATTGGGCCCCCCCTCCCCAATAATTTTTTGGTTTTTTGAAACCCCCATCATGTGGGATATCTGTGAAAACAGCATGAAAAACTAAGATTTTTGGTGCAGAGAACATTTCTCTGCCTTAATTTGTTAGAGAGATATTGGGAAAAAAACCACCTGAAACTAGTGAAAGTTTACTAAATTTTGAGGAAAATGCTCATAAAACTTAAGAATGGAATGGTAACTAAAACCCTGAGGACTTATTCTAGCTACCCGTGGTAAGTATCCGTGAAACCAACATTTCGGAGTCATTTTTAGGGGCAGGGGGCTCCAAAATTGTCCAATAACGAAGATGATCAGTGATTTTGATAAGAAAGTGATCAACAAGTTGGCGACGAAAAGATCCGAGAGCAATGACCTGTCACCAAGCTAATGTTTCGCGATGTCGACGATTGCCAAATGCATGTTAGACTTCATATTTGCATTTAAGTAGATGAAATCCAGTGTTGCCAAATCGTGGATTTCAATTTTTCCATTTTACTCCACGTATTTTTTTTTTTAAATTTTAATGCAACATTTGGCAACAATGGTAAATTTCTACAATTTTGCAGCAGCGGTTATGCCTACATGGGATACCTTGCGTTTGCTCACCGCTCTTTTTCTCATCGAAACATGTGCGGGAACAGTTTTGTCATTTCTTATTTAACTTTCAACAGCGATGCCAACGCGCAGAACTTGCATTTACGTGAAAAAAGATGTAAAAAATCGGACCCCTGCTTATTAAAAAATCGATATCTTCAAAATTGGACAAAAAGAGCAGTTTAAATTTTCAGGGCTTCTTCCTAATGGTATTGACTATCAGAATATCAACAGTAGAACTTGGAGCCTCTTGGAGCTTTTTTTTGCGAATCCATTAAACTTTAAATTTGACTAATCTTTACCCTCCCACTTAAATAATTAATTTCGTCACTTTGACATATTTTTTTCTAAACATCCTACATATGAATCGAAAGCTCTAAAGATGCACTTTTGAGACATGTTTACAGATATTTGTCAATATCTAAAGCAAAAGTGCAAAAATCAAGAAATCAAACAAAAAGAAATGCCTGAAATTTGGTATTTTCAGATATGCTGAGTTCGGAGCTTATTTTCTCCTTTCTGATTTTTTTTTTGGCAAAACTGTGTTTGAATATCAACCAACATACCCTGGACTAAAGTTCTACCGAATGGTTTTATCTCCCCTGCATACTTCATTTTAGGGATTTTTTCCTCAGTCGGCCGCAGTGTGCGGCGCGGCGCGCGCCGGTCAGCACTTGTTCACTGTTCAGGACGCGCGCGCGGTATGCTGGGGAATTTGCGGCCGCATAAATCAAATTTTATCCGTGAATTTTTAGAGATGAAGGGTATTTAACTGTTGAGACAACCACCGTACAGTCCAGATCTCCCACCACGTGACTTCTGGCTGTTTCCAACATTGAAAAGGGATCTTCGTGGACGAAGATTTGAGACTAAGGCTGGAATCAAGACAGCAGTTCAAAAAACCAAAAAAAAAATTCCAGAAGAAGAATTTGAGAAGACTTTTCTTAGAAAATGGGAGGAAAGAATGCACAAATGTCTGGAAAGTGGCGGAAAATCCTTTGAGAAGCAACCGGAAATTCAGGTGGAGTCGGGGGATAGCGGAGTAGAAGATTAATAATTGGTAAGATTTTTTTTTGTCAAAAACCTATAGGCGGCGCCCGTTCACCCTTCACAAAAACCGTCATAACTTTTTAATTTTTAATGAAATGAACTGATCTAGGTCTTAATTGATAGAAAATGATTTGATCTTCAAAAAAAGACCAAGATCAAGTCTTTAGGTTGAATAGTTTTGAAATGACAGCATCAGTCCACATACTTTTGGGACACCCTTTGTATCTCCTGAAAATTATTTTCATAGTCCGCTTGGTGCAGTGAAGATTATGAGTGACATTGGTTTTTGTTTCAACGATTTGGCACGCTTTCCAGCACAAATATGCTGGAGTTCCCAGCTTGTTTTTTTTGGGCTTGTTTACCCTGATTATGCGCCCTGAAAGAGTGCCACCAGGGGCAAGGGTGCCCACATGTCCCCCTCCCCCCACTGCACGCCCCTGATTTACACTTCCTTTTTCCAGGGAGCTTTCTACGGCTTAGTTTGTCTTCAGCAAAAAATTCCGGTTACCGCGGAATTACCTGCATGCGTTACTTATATATGTATGCATGCAGCCATAGACAAAGGCTTGGCGAATTGATTCTTCCTCTTACAGTTGTACCCTTTCCTTTCTAAGGTCTAGATATGCCTTCCCGAGACGACCCCAACGAGCGAGAGTATTTACACTGGCTTGTTGTAAATATTCCAGACCGAAACATACGTGAAGGATTGCACATATTACCATACGCTGGAGCAACTTTTGAATACCAAACTGGTAAATTTAGACTCTGCTTCAAATATAAATGACATTTGTAATTAAAGAAGAGCCAACAGCTTGGTACTTAGTTCTTAATTTCAGTTTGGTCCAGAAAATTTAGTCCTCATGTCATTAAAATTTTCACTATCATACAAAACGCAAATGGTACCTAGGTTATCTGACTGAAAGGAATTTATTTTCAGCATATTGCATTGAAACAGGGTTGAAAACGGAAGCAAGGTTGCATTGAGACCGTATCTCCCATGAAATAATTCCTATCAAACTTTCAAGACATCAAATTAGTTATCTCCTGTTACGCTTGTGCTCTTGTCGCTACAGGCTCTGCTTTGGATGGTTGGTAGATGTGGCCAAAAGATCACCATATTTTTCTTAAAAGTCTCAGGAAGACCTGTTTTTTATACAGGGTGTGGCAGACCACCCGTCCACTATCCGCAAGGGGGGACCCTCAGAAAAATGATCCAAAATTGAACGATACATGGCTAAAAGGGTCTTAAAAAGAGAAAAATAATGGTTCAAACCGCGAGTCAAACCGACTTTTCAATCCAAAGTTACGGCCGATTGAAATTTAGGGGTGCCTTTTTGGGAAACCCAACTACCCCTAAATTTCAATCGGCCGTAACTTTGGATTGAGAAGTCGGATTGACTCGCGGTTTGAACCATTATTTTTCTCTTTTTAAGACCCTTTTAGCCATGTATCGTTCAATTTTGGATCATTTTTCTGAGGGTCCCCCCTTGCGCCCCCCTAACATTAAAACGGCCGCCATTTTGGAAGGGGGTTGTTTCTACGACTTTTGGGGGCTATCACTTTTTTTGTCTCTGAAAGACCTTTCAAATGATGTATCACAAGCCATACCTTTACATTTGAAAATTTTTACGTAGGGCCCCCCGAAGCCCCAAAATTTTGGGGTGAGGGGGCCTTGTACCCTTTTTCACAAAAAATAGGCATGTGATACATCAAAAGAAAACCCTTGGTCTGCCCTTTCAGAAACTTCTTAGTTTTTTGAAATCCAATGATTTGCAGGGTCACAGCGGTCAATCAAAGATTACCCCTAAATTTTTTGAAAACCACCCCTAACTCAAAAAAGGGTGGTTTTTAGAAAAAAAGCTTAGGGATAAAATTTTTTTATTTTTTTATGCCGTGTAAGATTCCAATGTCAAAACTTACCCTTTCTATTTGATTTTTTCGAGATACGGGTACCCACCCCCCTAAATAACCCCCAAGGGGTGATTTTGGGGGGCTGAAAATATTTTCATTGAATTCCTTGGGGTCGATATACCCTGTTATGTAAGTTTTGCCCCCGAAGCTCAATTCTCGGCCGTTTTTGAGATAAAGATAGTGGACGGGTGGTCTGCCACACCCTGTATGGCTTTTTTCCGTTTGATCTGAAAACCATGCTGTGTGGCCCGAGATCTATGTAGAACTAAGCTCGTATAAAATAAGAGGAAAACAAGGCATTAGAGAAATTGTTCTTGTGCGGTAAGTTACACAAATTAACATTAAAGAATGTTCGCCATTCAGAGGTGTCTATCCATCTGTATACAAGCATTATACTTGAACCGATGGGACGGTCCACTTGCACCTAGATTTTGCACTGAGGATGCCTTTTAGAATTGACAGCAGTCACAATGGAAAAAAAAAATCTGAAATAACAGCGTCCGTTGCTAGATTAGTTTTCTAGATTACCAGTTTTGTTCTGTTTAAACCCCTGCTTATACGTTTCAACTGCTAGGGTACATTACCAAAGATCTGCTGCGTCAGCAATCGCACGATTGCGATTTTCGAAGAACAAAAATTGGAAAAATTACTGGATCAGCACATGAAATGCTAATCCAGCATTTGTGATTTTCGCATAACAGAAATGGCTAGATCAGCGCATCAAACGATAAATTAGCATTTCTGTTTTGCGAATTTTGCAGAACAGAAATTGCTTTATTAAAATAGCCCAGCCCGTCCCTTGTACGATTTGGTAACAGACACGGACTAACGTTTCATTTCAACCCCCCTGCTGTAAGTGCTGCCCTTAATCGAGGCGGACTGTGAGAAGCTGCAGTCAACAGTATGAAAACCTATTTGACTCGCATCCTAGTTGAAACCACTCTTATCTTAGAAGAATTTCAGACACTCTGCTGTCAAGTTGTGGCGATGCTCAATTCACGTCCCTTGACTCCCCACTCTTCCGATCCCAGTAATCTGAGTCCAATCACCCCGGGTCACTTTATAATCGGGCTTCCCTTGAACTTGGCATCGGAACCGTCCCTTGATGATTTGCCAATCAGCCCTAAGCGTTGGCAATTTGTTTCATCCCTTTTTCAATACATTTGGAAGCGATGGAATTCGGAGTATATTCAAACCCTTCAGCCAAAGGGGAAATGAACCCGAGCCAATCACAGACAAGCCAATTCAAAATTCAAATGTTCCCTCTGGTCACCTACTCATCCAGCATCGTTCCACATAACCCACCTCAGAAGGTAGATCTCGAAAATCGCAACCAAGCGATTCCCGGTCACAATTCGTTACGGTACCGTACGATGCTTTGCTTCGCCCACTTTTAAGAGACCGAAATAATAAACTTTCTGTCACTATAACTAATTTTCGAAACCTCGTCACCGAAAACGTAACCTGCTTACTAAATAATATTTGATTTTAGGTATTCGGGGTGTCATGGGAGGAGGTTTGGGCGGCTGGAGGTGGGTGATGAAGGTTGTGAAGGGGGGTGAATGGGCCATGCGAGGGAGTTCGCCTTTTCCGCACAAAATAGGGGGACTCGTCATCTCCGCACAAAAATGCCCGTTTTCATTTCCGCACAAAATGATTTCCGCCCAATTATTTTTTTTGCACTCAATGGCAACGTTGCAGCCTCCCACAACTTTAACCCAATGTTTACATGTTACATTGAAAAAATGACGTTAGAGCATATGTATCCTCCACGGCTTTCCTTTTAACAGCGCTGCGAATGACTTGAACTCCAACTTTTTTTTCATTAATATCATGTTCATGGCATCCCTTAATCTGCAAAATATTCGATACCTGCTTATCTGTGATGCAGATTGCTTTGCAATTTTTTCCGTAGAACACCTCCAAACAACACCAATCTTCTGAACACGAAATTTCCGATATTTCTCTCCCGCATGAACCAACAGGTCTTTACCACGATTGCTTTGTATGATTGTAAAATTTGTGTCCATTTTAAAAAGAAATTTACATTTAAAAACCACCAAAAAATTCACTCGTACAACACGCTCGTGTTTTGTCAAATATTAAAAACAAGGGCTAAAAATAAGTAAAAATAGTTACAGGGAAAAAATTAGACTAAAGCGACAAGTAACGAAACAAAACAAAACGTAATTAACGCGGCGAGAAAGTTATAACATAGTACCGTACTGAACTTGAAGCGAAACTGATTAGTCTCGTGCGTGGTCAGAGGTCACACGCATCGTATTTGATCAGATTGCGTCCACCTTATCTTCTCTTAGTATTTAGATAAACAGCGTTGTCAGATTTGGCAGTGACGGTGCTTGTGCGGAAAAGATTTTGTGCGGAAAAGATGACCCCAAAAATTTTTTGAGGAAATGATTTTGTGCGGAAAAGCCGTGCAGCCCCATGCGAAGCACGAATTTACGGCTAGTATATTATTATTTCGAATATACATATGTTCCAGGCTTACGGGCCTACTGTGTTGCAACGCAAACAACCTGAGCTCAAGGATTACATGATCTGAGTTGATCATCAGAGATTACATTTCCAACAGTTTTAGCTTCGTTCAGTTTTAACCGACTGACTTGTGATAGTTGTAATGTCGCGTTTTCTTAGTTCCAGCAAACCATATTCCTTACTGTATATAATTTGCATCATTCATTTTCCGCACGTACATCATTCAACAAAGCTATCGATTCGCTGATCAGCTTGTTGGGGTTTATTCTTTTTAGGAGTTCATCGGGTCGTCTTCTTAATTTACCAACAGGATGGGATAATAACTGAACCGAATAAAGCAGAGTATCAAACAAAGTAAGTCCTCACATATCATACAGGGTGTATCAGAACTACGGGCAATACCGAATTGGCTCCCAAATGACTGAATTGACTCCGATTGACAGAGACAAGTTTTTGGGGTTTGGAATTAACTCCTGCTAATGGTTTGTAAAAAATGAAAAAAAAATATTCCGATTAATTTTTTAAATTGAATGAATTATTTCACCCTTGCTTTTCTTCAAAGTTTTTTCATCGTGATTTTTAATTGACACGAATTATTTCATTTGATTTTTTCATCACATTTAACTTCTGAAAAAATTTGATAAAGAAAAAATCAAAGAAAATATTAGTACATATTTTTGATGTTTTCATGTGATCGTGTATTTTTAATTTTTTAAGCGTGCCATACGAAGTATATAGCAAGCTTCTTACTCTCGTTTTGCTGTATACAATGAATAATATAATACAGTGGAAGAGGTGCCCTCTGGTGGCCGTGTGTGTGTTTGGGGATTTCGTTTTCAGGATATGAATCAAACATTAAATACTCGGGTCGTATTGTGTATTTTGGAGAAATTTTTGAATGCGTTAAATCAAACACTCAGACACGTTTAATTTTTTCATTTGGAGTCATTTGATGCCTTCGTTGATTTTATTTTGCACAAAAGCGGGGCCCCATTTTACAAAAATTCAAGATCTCGGATTCTGTTGACTTCAGTTGTTTCCGATGCACGGCGTTCTCTCTCTCTTCTTCTCACTCTATCTCTGATTTGTCTTCGATGCACACACAGAAAATATACTGAGTTTATACACACAAACATAGGTAATTGACCCATGTCAAACAGGTTTTGACACTTTTACAACCCCCGATTCTTCCCCTCCCCTCCCCACCCAACACAAAGGATTCGGACGCGGCTCCCGTGAATCGAACGAAACGTCGCTTTGTGCTGTTCGCTCACTTGGAACTGAACGGAATCAATTAGCTGTCCTTCCTTTTTCCTACAATACATGACTGGACTATCTTATTCAGCTCTGCTCCCAACGCAACGAACCGAGCTGTGGTCGAGTGGATTCAATTCACTCGTTCCGAATGCGAACGAATTACTTCCCGCTAGACACACTCTGGTGAATGTGAACGAGTAATTCTAACGAAATATCGAACAAATTTCCGGTCGAATTATAATGAATTAATTTTACGCATACTCATTACCTGCTTCTTGACCATCCCCTCCCTTCACCAAAGTACCCCTGTTGATTGACTTAATATTGTACCGTAGGATCCGATGTATGTACCTCCGAAGTATCAGTGATGCCTTTAGCACAGTTGTCTCTGATGCATAACACAATGTGTGTGTATAAATGACTACATAACATACTGCGTTTACACACGCAAACATATAGGCAAATTATTTGTTACCGGAGTTGCGAGGTCCGAGCCACTAAAAAAAACATTCCACGCTGCATTGTCAGCATATGGGAGCGTGGCCAGTTTTGGTCCAAACTTGGACCAAACTGTTTAAACTGTTTTCAACACTGTTTGATACCAACGGGAATTATTTTGAAGCAGCCACTTGATTTTCGTGGGTATTCTACACAACGTATTCTTACGTGTTTGATGTTTGAAATTGATTGATTAATTTATGTTTTGTAAATCGGTTATACAATTATTTTGGTCGTAATGATGTTGGTTTTGTTGCATAGAGTGCAGTGGTTTTTTTTTATTTATTTTTCCCGTATTCAGTTACTTGAAGAAGTACTAGATTGTTATTTATTTCTTATTTTGAGACATTCGCTTAATAGTCCAGGCAACGGGGAGCTAATATGGGCCCTAGCTTGCAAAGTTTGCGGACTTATATCGGAGAGTCGATTATTATGTATTTTGGGTCGCTGAATCCGAATCTGAACTTTGCGTACGAATCAGAGGGGCGAAAAGGCCGCCATTTTCCAAAATGGCGGTCAAAATCACGTTTTTTTGCCTTATTTTGCTCATAACTCGCGTATTATTGGTCAAATACAAAAAATACCTTAGTACAAAGTTAAAGTTCGTCTAATTTACAACAAAAAAGTACCAGGTCATTGTTTCGTAAAGATCAAAACTGAATGCGCTATGGAGCCGCGAAAAAACGTGAAATCCGTCTATTGCGGCGCATGACCGCTAAACGCCGCCTTGCGGCCCCTTGCGCCGGCCATCGCGCGCACTCTCCTCACCTCACCTTGGCAATATTGAATAACAAAAAAAGAAGAACAAATTACTTCAATTTGGCGTATCTTCTTTGGGCTCCAAGTTGTGTTACTCCGTTTTACACCATCCAACAGGTCGGTAGGAAAATTCATTTAAATGTGGTAATGTATGGTATCAACTTTAAAAAAAATGTCAATCTGCGCCTAATTCACTCCATCGTTCCGTTTACATTCGTTTATTTTTACCTTCATCTTCACTCTGCCTCCATCCTTTTGAGTCTCTGAGTGGCCCAGCTAGTCCGTACTTTCCACACGGAGGGAGGGGGTGGGGGTCTGAGCTGGTGTCGGGGCTTTTCCCTCAGTTTCGCGTTCACTTTCAGATTCATCGGTTTCAAACAGAGTGGCTCTGGTCTATGATTCATCAAAAATAGCACTTGGACATATGATTGCTGCACTCACTGTTTCAATTTACGCAATATGCACTGAGCATCTGAGCCCACTTTTTCGGCATCGGCAGGCACTGCAACCGACGCGGCACGCGGAGACAGGACATCCGTCTTATAGTCCCTTGATGGAAAATTGAGTAGGGGTTACCGACACGAGCTCGACGAGTTCTGATTGGTCGTTGGTTTTAGGCTTTCACGGACTCGAGCAGGAGTCGACGACATCGAAGGCTCCGCGCAACAGAGTCGATGAGAGGGAAAAAGGAGAAGAGGAACGTATGGGAATCGACCGCAATGTCGGCAATGCGCATGCCCATCACCTGGTCTACTGTCGAACTTAACCTTCGAATACGTTCACGCGGTCGATTCTTCCAAAAGCATAAAGCGTCCTATCGGTACTCCCGATACACAATATTTCCATCAAGAGACTCCAGTCTGTCTTTAAACAAAATCTGAATCTGACGACTAAACAGGGATCACTGGATCGGTCCACTTTTAAATTGTTTTTAACCATGGAAAATGGCTTGTTTCTCAATATGAAGCCAAAGTTGGACTTGGAAACAAGTACTAAGACAATGATTTCTGCGGCTGCATTTTTGATAGACAACGACGCAGCGCCTAATGATTATCCTCTTTGCCCTTGAAGAATGCTTCAAAGACTTAACTTTTGGATGAGTCGGTTTTTATTCCTCTCATTCCACAGAAACTTTTCTTCGGAGGAATATGGAATCGTTGACCCATCGAGAGTATGCCTGATGGAACCAAGCAAGGTTGTGAGAATTGGGGAAAATATTGGACTTAATTACTCGTTTTTCGATTACATGTACTTTAAAAAAGTAATTGAGACGAATCCAAGCGGCGATGAGCAGCACTAGTACCGATTTCAATTCCATTCATCGCTGTTCGTCAAATACCAGCAGTTTCTTTGAAATCAGTGTATCTGCTTACTGCTGCTTTGATCCAATTCAATTATTTTTGAAAAGAAATCGATTTTGTACTCAGGTTCTAGGGGGGTATATCTTCAAATTACCAATAAAAAACAATAGTTTAGTTTGACGGGTAACGCGATAGGGACAAAACGAAATTTTTTCATAACTCTAAAATGGACACGTCAAGATTCCAAACGAAACGATGCCGAGAAGATTCACCGTCAACTACATGCGCTTAATATTTCAGTTTAGTATTTGAAAGTTCCGAGTATCTCTCGAAAAATCTTGAAGTTTAAATATTTTATGGAATCTACATCTTTACACATGAAATAAACCATAACCTCGCGGCGCAGCGTCATCGTCGACAGACGATGCCGCCGCAGACATCATTGTCTTAGTACTAGATTCCAAGTCCAACTTTAGCTTCATATTGAGAAAGTAGATTTTTGCTATGGTTGTAAACTATTTAAAAGTGGACCGATTCAGTGGCCACTGTTTAGTTGTCAACTTCAGATTTTTTTTTAAGACGGATGTCCTGAAATTTCACGGAATGTTTCACGGAATTTTTAATGTTGATACCATACATTACCACATTTAAATGAATTTGCCTACTCGACCTGTTGGATGGTGTAAAACGGAGTAACACAACTTGGAGCCCAAAGAAGATACGCCAAATTGAAGTAATTTGTTCTTCTTTATTTGTTATTCACATATTGCCAAGGTGAGGTGAGGAGAGTGCGCGCGATGGCCGGCGCAAGGGCCGCAAGGCGGCGTTTAGCGGTCATGCGCCGCAAAAGACGGATTTCACGTTTTTTCGCGGCTCCATAGCGCATTCAGTTTTGATCTTTACGAAACAATGACCTGGTACTTTTTTGTTGTAAATTAGACGAACTTTAACTTTGTACAAGGTATTTTTTGTATTTGACCAATAATACGCGAGTTATGAGCAAAATAAGGCAAAAAAACGTGATTTTGACCGCCATTTTGGAAAATGGCGGCCTTTCCGCCCCTCTGATTCGTACGCAAAGTTCAGATTCGGATTCAGCGACCCAAAATACATAATAATCGACTCTCCGATATAAGTCCGCAAACTTTGCAAGCTAAAATCCCCTGTTGCCTGGACTATAAATAAATTCAATTTGCCGACCTCCTGTCTAACACATCTTTGAATCTTTGATAGCAAATTTTTAGAGAGGCTGGAGGCAAGCTGAGTTCTCTAATTTCTAAAGGGATTCCTACCTACACTCATGTGGAATGTAAAAAGGTAATTTAATTTGACTCATAATAAGTGATCAATGAGACATGGGACATTGTAATTGGGAATCTCTCTCTTGGAAATTTAAAGAAAAGAAGCTGAACAAATTAATGCGTCTATTCAATTCATTCAAATTTATTTTCTCTGTGTCGGTGATTAAGAATTTTTAAAACCACATTTATTCTATTCATTTTTCATAGACAACCCCCCCCCCCAATCTCTCTACTCCTCTTTGAAGAGTTCACTGTTAAGTTTCATTTACATTTAATCACTTAAATGCTTGAATTTGCGGCAGAAATCAGGTATTCAAGATGGTAGAATTCACCAAAAAGTCGATTCAGTGGCGTTTCCTGCAATGTGGCAACAATGGATTTTCTCCATTCGAAAGATTCTATTCGCAGGGTGACAATTGAAAAAGGATCCTGGCTGAATATCTCGAGAACGGTTCCGAATTTTGAAAAACGATGAAACACATGTCCGATTATTTCGAGGAGAACATTTTTCAAGGGGGCACTGATTTCGGGGCGCCCCATGGGGGGATCCCAGGGGAAGTGCCCCCCTGAATTCAATTCTTCAAATGAGGACCCTCATTTTTCTTAGATGATTGGAAGGAGGATAAAATTCTGACTTTTCGACAAAAAACCAAAAGTCGATATCCTTTTGCGTTTTCGATCAATCGAAGGTCAAAGTTTGCTATGGACCCATTTTCAAAAATTCGTAACTCCCCATTGAATGATCCTATGAAAAACGTTGGGTCTAAAATGCTTTAAAGAGGAAGCAATTTTCAGAAAAAAATATGTCTTCTCCAAAAACTTTACTTGAAGGTCGCTTTTAAGCCCCTATTTTTTTAAAATGCCAAAATTTTCAGAGGCTGAAAAAAAGGAACGACTTTGAAATTCAGAAAACGCTTCACTATGGGTTTCATTAACCGTTTTCCCTCGCCACCGATTCTCACGCGCCCCGAAGGTGGGGGGCGGGAGGAATTTTTCGATTATCAAGAGTTTTGTCCCCCACCCCCACTTCCCGTGGGGGCCCGAAAATGGTTTTCTTTGCAATTAATGGAGCCCGCGTGCTTCGGCGTTTTCTGAACTTTGAAGTCGTTTCTTGAAAGCTCTTGTATAAAGAGAAACTATTCAGCGCATATGAACAGTAAAAAAATTGATTTGGGCTTAAGTTATGGGGCTTTAAATGTTTTGACTTTAGGCTCGCCCCTCCCTCCATCTGCAGTGGACCAAAATTAAAATACAAGGCGTGTTAAAACGTATCTTTCTTAAAGAGGTCTATCGACCCTGAATTTATGAGATTTTTTGAGGATAGCCCATTCCTGATGGGAGTTGGATCAACCTCTTTCTGTTTTGCGTGGGTGCCACAACGCATGCCCTCAGAAACTAAATAGCAAATAAATTGTAATGACCAATATTGCAATCATATCATGGCACGCTTTACCAATACATAAATTGTATTGGAGATCCCCTGCTTGTTTTTTTATGAAATCATTAAAATATATCAAAAACAACAAAGTTACTCATGCCTTTTATACTTGTTGGCAGTCCTAAGCCTATAATAAATGGAAAGGAAAATATTATTTTACTAGCAGGCCGTCCGACTTCGCTTGGCTCCGACCGCATAGAGGTGGATCCGTCAACCTTGTGCCACAGCTCTTGATTTTGTTGAAGAAGGTACCAGTTTTCACGATGAAAATCAATCAAATTTTCGGAACGTTAAGAGTCGAATATTTTCCGCAACTTTAAAGAAGAATCGGTTTAGTGAATCAACACCAACCAAGTTAGCAATCTATGATAACTTCCGAGACATTTAAAAGCTTTGTTTCTGTAGGAATTGTAGTATCATCTTAAGCCGTAAGCGTGAATCTTTCATTGTGATTCGTCGTTAGCTTACAGTCTCCATAAGAGCTAGTGTTAAATTGGTTCATACCCCCGCGCGTGGAAGTCCCAGGAGCCCGCGCTATTACCGGCTTCACTTTTCCCCCGTGCTAAGAGATAGCAGAGGCGTTTGAAACAGACATTTTAAGTTCTCTGTGGAATCACCGAGTGCGGGTCATCCTGTCGAACGATGCGCGCGCGCATCGGAACTCAAAAGCAACACAACTGACTACCACATTCAGTCGCGCTACACAAAAAGCTTATACAATCGCGCTGCACAAAAACTGAGTTTTTTCTTCTGTGTCCCGCTTAGCGTCTCGCTAGGCAACAGCTCAAATTTTGCTGAATGTGATTTGAGTTGAATCATCGGTCTAATTCTGGGGCAATAGCCAATTAGAAGTCCAGAAGGTTGTTGGGGGCGTGTAATCCTTGGTTCCAATGCATTTCATAGCGATTTCACGAAGGAGGGCCCTAGGATCTTTCTTGGTGAAATCACAAAAATCAGTCTTGAGATATCTTTGGTATGAATCGGACTCCGGTCGAATACAGCCCGTGAGCCAAATTAGAGGTGTGTTCGTTGTTTTGTGTGTTTAGAGTTAAGTTAGTTATAATAATTGTCGTGACGGTGGAAGTCGGTTATGGGTTTTTTGTATTTTTGTGTTAAGTTCTATTACAAGTTTTTTTCGTGTATTTAATTTTTGAAGAAATACATATGGAAAACAAATATTAGTGCATAACTTAAAAACTTTTTGTTGTCTTTTGTGCAAATCCGTTTGTTCCGTTTGATCACCCAAGATCACGACAGATTAATACCCCCTCTTGAGGCCGAGGGGGATTTTAAATTTGATTTTGGACAAATATTTTCCACGTGTAGTTGAAATTTCGATGCTCTTCCAGCGACATCGCTTGCGCTATATTTTAAGATACTGTGCATCCAATTACTGCAAACTAACGGGTTAAACGCATGGTATTCGCGGTTGTAGCATTCGACTTACAGAACAGCGTTGCCAACCTTTTTATCCTATTTTTTTAAGAAAAAAAAACTTTTGTCGGAGCCAATTCGACCAGCCTCGGACCGGAGACAATTCGACCCGGAGCCAACTCGGCCGTAGCCAAAACGGATGTACCCAAACTGACAATAAATATTGTGATTTGCACACCGCGCTGAAAGCATTGGAAAACTAAATCAGACACATTCTACCTCGCTTGAGAAGCAATGTTGAGTCTAGATTTGAAGCGAAGATTAAGAAGTGCCTGTTTAAATATAGCCTCACATTCTTAAAATTCCAACAAAATTGTTCTATTCCAATGCTTATTAAAGAAAGAGCATAGTAATCAGATAGCATTGCCGTCAGTCTCTTATTTCATCTGGTGTGTTGAGAATTCACAAAAGGTTTGAGGCTTTCGTGAGCGTAATCGAAGCCTGACTCTAAATAAAAATCAATGAACTCATGTCAAAAGTCATGTTAAAGATGTTTGAGTCAACATGATGAGGAAAGCGAAACTGGCAAAATTATTGAACAGACGGGTGAAGTAAAATTGCTGCAATGAAACTTTTACATTTTTTCCACATTATTTTCACTAAAAGTACTAGTAGTTACGATTAATTAATGCCCAGATAAAGCAACGTGTAATATTTGTTGAACTGGGCACACTTAGGTGGTTAGTAAGGTTCAGAAATATCAATCTCGAGTGGAGTGCAAGGTTTAAGTAAAGCTGAAAGTTCTCTGCTCTCATTTTTTTCGCAGAAGTATTCCCTTATCATGAATCTACAAAATAAAATAAATGAGGAGGCATGCTTTTAAGGAGTCTTACAATCAAATGTAAGTTCTATTGAACGTCTCAAAGTTAATAATCTGAATTCTTAGTTTTACTCTTTTGGGTTTCAGTTTCAGGAAAGTAGTGCGCAAACAGTTTTCCACACAAAATTTCACGGCATCCTATAGACTTGGCCCACCTCTTGCGATAAATTTTGGAGAAATCGACGACGCTTGTGATATACACAGCCCCCCAGAATTATGAGAAAATATTAAATGCTGTTTAAAAATGATGCATGAATAACTTCAATTTTGATTTTTGTTGGCTAAGGTGAGATTAAGATTTACGTATTGTAGGATTAGTTTTGTTTTTTATATTCAAAGACTATAATTTGGTATCCGTTCAGAGATTCACACATTTTAGAAATAAACACAGACGATGCTTCATTAAGGAAGGTTGGGATGGGTTGTTTGAGGAAAATTGCTGTAAATTCTATTCCTACAGTGACCAAAACACACAAAGTTTATGGAGAAATGTTTTCTTTCTTATTTGAATCATCTGATAAGTTTAGTACGCCGCTCACTCCAGTATGAAAAAACTAGACACATGAAACAAAATACAGATGAAAAACAGTTAAACCCGTTAGTATCAATGCAAAGGTCCTGTGTTGATGATGTAACTTTGATTCTTGTAAGGTTCGTAATAACTAAAATGCTTTTCAAGAGAGATTTCCACTTTAAGTAACCACTTTTCCGTTTTTCAAACATCCTAATGCATAACTTAAAGGGATGGGAAAATGTAAGAAGACGCTTTTACGAGAAAACCTCTGTACACATTATTTACTGTTAAAGTATCAATCATATGTTTGTAGATGTATTGAAAAGTTTTATTGTTGTCATGGTTGCCAGATCATAATTACAGTTTAATCTGCTTAAATCTTTAACAGGTTATGGGCCACTGCCGCGATTTTTCGGGTAAAAATTTAAATGTTTAAGCATTTTCTAATCGAAAATGTTTTTTTAAGAGTGTGGAACAAGTATGATACTTGATATGATTGAATTGATACGGGATATGGATGTATGATACGTCCAAAACAAGTCGTGATACGAGGTTTGTTTTTTAATCGCTAGATTCTCTGGCGATATTGCCGCATTTACAAGCACTGGTCAACGCGTCATCTTTCAAAAAATCCTTTATGTACCTGAACTGAGACAAAACTTATTCTCTGTTCGAAAAATACAAGAAAAAGGGTACAAAATTTTTTTTTTCAATGGAAAAGCCACAATTTTTAAAGGTAATAAATTGATCTTCGCAGCTTCCAAATTGAACAGACTCTACGAATTTAACTTGATCATTCCCGCAGAAAAAGTTGAGTCTTGCGTCGCAGAGGAAGATCTCACAACTCTGTGGCACAAAAGGCTAGGACATATCAATAAAACTAGTTTATCAAAAATGGTCCAAAAAAATATGGTATCTGGACTTCCTTTGACTGCGGCAGACATCAGTGAAGATTTTCATAATAACTGTGAAGGTTGCATTGCAGGAAAATAAACAAAGTTACCTTTGTTCAAAATCAAATCAAATATGAAAGGTAGCACTTCAAAATCTTTGGAAATAGTGCATTCTGATATCTGCGGCCCCATCAGCCCAAAAACTTACAACAATAAAAGGTATCTCCTCACCTTTATTGATGATTACACTCACTTCACAATCATCTACCTCCTCGCTCGAAAAGGTGAATTTTTTAACTGTTTTCAAGACTACGAATCAAAAGTAACAACACTGCACAACTTGAAAATCATCAATATCAGGTGTGATAACGCTGGTGAATATAAAAGTAATGACTTTCAGAATTTTGTCAAAATTAAGGGAATCAACGTTCAGTACACCGTTCCTTATACACCTGAATTAAATGGCAAGGCAGAACGGATGAACCGAACTATTCTGGAAAAAGCTCGTTGTTTGATGTTGACCTCCAAAATGAAGAAAATTTTTTGGGGAGAGGCTGTTTTAACCTGCGTTTATTTAATAAATAGAAGCCCTACTAATAGCATCGTTGACTCAAATTTGACACCTGCGGAACTTTGGTACGGTAAAAAATCTGACATTTCAAAATTAAGAGTATTCGGAAGCATTGCATATGCTCATATCCCGGATCAGTTACGATCAAAGCTCGATTCAAAAACTCGAAAGTGCATCATGATGGGCTACTCCACTAACGGCTATCGTTTGTGGGATCTTGAAAAGAAAAAACTTATTCTTGCCCGAGATGTGATATTCAATGAGGAATCAGTGAAAGACGAATTTCTACCATCCAAAGTTGAAATTGAACCCGATCGTGGTGAAAAGAATGTTGAAACCGATCTTTTAAAGAAAACCAGTGAAAATGTAGAAAAACCAAAAGAAGTAAATGATGAAAGTGCAGAACAAGAAGAAGAAGGAAATGAAAAAGTGTTGCCAAAACGGTCAGACCGGATCAAGCAAAAGCCAGCCTGGCACAACGGTTATGAGTTTGGCGCGCTAGCATTGCTTGGTGATTCAACCCTTGATACCCCTTCAACTTTTCAAGAGGCAATGAGGTCACCTCAAAAGGACGAGTGGACTCAAGCCATTGAGAGTGAACTTGAATCCTTGAAAACAAACGAGACTTGGGAGCTTGTAAAGCCTCCAAAGGAAAAAAATGTAATTGGTAACAAATGGGTTTTTCGAATTAAAACGGATGAATCTGGTAATCCCTCAAAATTTAAAGCTCGCCTAGTCGCGAAAGGATATAGTCAAATCAAGAATGAAGATTATACAGACATTTTTGCTCCAGTTGTGAAACTTTCGACTGTTAAACCGTTCTGTCCATTGCAAATCATTCAAACTTAATTGTCGAGTCAATGGACGTCAAGACAGCCTTTTTAAATGGATTCTTAGACGAAGAACTGTATATGAAACAACCTAAAAGCTGTGAAGATCCATCAAAACCGCAGCTTGTGTGCAAATTAAAAAGGAGCTCGTATGGTCTGAAGCAGGCTCCTCGAGCATGGAACCGACGATTCCATCAGTTTATGCAAAAGCAAAAATTTCAGCAATCAAAAAATGACTACTGCCTGTACTCACGATGCTCTGGAAATTCTAAGTTATATTTACTTCTATACGTCGATGACATATTGATTATCGGGGATAGCAAGGATGAAGAGCAAAAATTTAAAAATTCTCTCAGTGAAACGTTTCAAATGACTGACTTAGGCCCGCTTTCGAACTTCTTGGGTATACAAATGAAACGAAATGAATCTGAAAACATCTTAACCTTCAATCAAAGAAAATACATTCTAACTATTCTCAAAAAATTTGACATGGAAAATTGCAATTCTGTTTCCACTCCAATCGAGCCGAAATTGAATCTCGAAAGAGGAAAAGAAGAAAAACTGACCACTAAACCATACAGGGAGCTACTAGGATCACTCATGTACATCATGCTCGGGACTCGACCAGATATCAGTTTCAGCCTGAATTATCTTAGCCGCTTTGCAATTTGTGCAACTGATCATCATTGGAAATATCTGAAGCGAGTTTTACAGTACCTGAAATCAACTTCGGATTTTGAACTGACTTTCCGAAGAAACTTAAACGGCGATGCTCTGGTTGGATTTGTCGATGCCGATTGGGCTAGTGATGCGAATGATAGGCACTCGACATCAGGATATTTATTCAAAATTCTAGACAACTGCGTGAGTTGGACCACCAAAAAGCAGCCAACAATAAGCTTATCATCCACGGAAGCCGAATACATTGCCCTCAGTTATGGTGCCTGCGAGGGACTTTGGATGAAAAACTTACTGACTGACTTAAACATCGAGGTGAACACCTTTAAACTAAATGAGGACAACCAATCGTGCATCTATATAGCGAAGGACCCTCAAGACCACAGGCGGATGAAGCATGTAGATGTGCGATTCCACTTCGTTCGAGAACTCACTCAAAATCAAATCTTACAAATTGAGTACATCAGCAGCGAACACCAGCTCGCAGACATTTTAACCAAGGCCTTACCTTTTCAAAAATTCAAAAAGTTCAGAGATGCCATTTTGGGAATATGATTGAGGGGGGCTGTTAAAGTATCAATCATATGTTTGTAGATGTATTGAAAAGTTTTATTGTTGTCATGGTTGTCAGATCATAATTACAGTTTAATCTGCTTAAATCTTTAACATTTACTTCTGTGAAAAGCTAGCTAACCGACGATTTGACATATTTGGCACAGCAAAGGTGGACAACGAAGTGCTGTATTAGCATTTTGAGAGCAAGGCCCTCGATCTAACTCAGGGCTTAAAACTCTTAGAGATATCATGATTTATGGGGAGACGCAATAAATCAGAAATGGTCGCAGTGTCTATTTAGGTGACCAAAACCCCCCTAGAAGTAATAAAACTCTTTGAGATATCATTGTTGTTTTATCACTTATTATGCTAATGACTATTTAAAGAGTGAATAAGAAACCTTTTGCATTTATATACTTTTTGGATTTATTACTTTCCAATTTGACACAGGGTAAAGGATAGGCACACCCGCAGAGACTTACATTTAGAGGCAGTAGATGAATGATGAACAGATGTTCATCATTCATCGCGAGTGCTGCTATCTATTTGCTAATGTCGTAACATCCCCCCTTAATTTTTGGGAATCAAAGATAGATACAAAGTACATTTGATTTTCAACAATTAGCAACAAAATAATTTTCAACATGAAGCAACAAATAAATAAAAACTTTCGTTGTCGAGTATTGTTCTGGTCAGTGCAAGGTCAAGCGCCAGCCGCCGCTTGCCCTGTTCGTCCGCCTTCCAACTCGCGACGAGTCGCGGCGGAGCAAGGTTCCCGCTCCGTCCGCTAGATAGCATTAACCAACAATGCATCTTGAAGGCCATCTTTTCTTCAAATTACCATTGTTCATCTCAATTTTTCTACTTTTTTTTTCTCATTCATGTTCAACATATTCTCCTCAATTAGTCATATTAAATTAATAAATCATTTTCTTCAAAATTATTCCGTTTTCCGCCTTCTAATTTACCGTGCACAGAGGTGCACTTTCATTCCTCCTGTGCCGGTCTCTCTATTGAACAACTTTCACTTCATCTCTTACGATCACGCCAATGTTGACAGTTGTTCCAAATTCTCTGTTTACGTGAATTCTCATGTGGCCGTCCTTCAAACTTTACATACGGACAAAAGCTGTCATTCAACACGCTCAGCAGCGAACGAACCGTTCTTCTTAAGAACGTTCAATAATAAGTGATATTACTATATTTCTTCTATCCCCGTGGCTCTATCCACGGTGCGATCTCTTTCTCCCGCTTTCTCTTCTCTCAATCCTTAAAACTAAATTACTTCTTTTCGTTCGCCACAGTACTATTAAGGTATGGTCTCCCAATAAATAATCTTTGCTCAAAAAAATAAATAATCAAACGTCAAAATAATTAAATATTAAATCGCTTCTCGATCGAATCTAAGTTAACATTGTAAAAGAAATTAATTCTCCTTCTAAATAGTGCAATTAAATCGCTTCCCGATAAAATCTCAAGTTAAACTTTAAAAAGAAATAATTCTCCATTGAAAATAGTGTTAATATATCGCTTCTCAATAAGATCTTCATTTAAATTATAAAAGACAATATTTCTCCATATAAATACATTAATATAATCGATTTTCGAACATCCTTTCCCTCTTTTTCGATGCTTTGACTGCAATTGATCGCGCGCGCTTGCAGTCACGTCATATTGTGTTTCTCGATCATTTCTTTCGATACTTTGGCCGCAATTGAACGTGCGTGCTTGCGGCCCTCTACAAAAATAGTTAAAATTATTAGTTCTCTCTTCGTTTGATGATCAAATCATCTGGTCCTCCGGAAATTACTTCATTTCATAAACAAAAGATCTAACACGCCGAAACAAGTATTTACAATTTGGTGACTAGTATCACTTGATTTTAAGTTTCGCAAACTAAGAAATTATACACTTACATCTAACCATCGATGGTTTATTTACAAAGCGCTTAAATTATACAGTTTTAAATCAGTCTTGATCAGAAATTTTACTAAGTCGAAATATTGCAAAAAAAATAACTTTTTCAATTTCTCACATTTGAAAGCTAGTCTACTCGACTCGCATTCTTTATCGATCAGTTGGAATCGGAGTTCAGAAAATCGTGTAGGCTATGGCCACTTGCCCCCTCAATTCTCTGATCGGAGACTTCAATTGATTTTATGATTTACTTTAAATTTAAGAGGTTACGAAAAAACAGAAACTTGTTCTTTGATAAGGGTTTAGTTAGTATATCAGAAATTTGATCATTTGTTGAGATTTGAACTACTTTAATTACATTTTGCCTGACATAGTCATTCACAAAATGGTAACGAACATCTATGTGCTTACTATTTTTGTGGAATTTCCCACTATATGATAAGTCTCTTGCACCCTTACTGTCTTCATAAATAGGAATTGGAAAAGATAATTGAAAATTAAGATCATTTAATAAGCCCTTAATGGGTAATAACTCTGCGACACATTCTGACAGCGCATTGTACTCGCTGTGTGTTGATGCAAAACTAACAATTTTTTGTTTTTTACTTTGCCACAAAATAGGAGTTCCATTAGTCCTAATCAAAGTTCCTGATGTTGACTTTCTATCAATAATGTCTGAGCCAAAGTCAGCATCTGCGTAGGCATTAAAAATTAAGTTATTTTGCCCTTTGAAAAATGTTAATTTGAAATTTTTAGTTGAGAGTAAATATTTTAAGATTCTTAGCGCATATTTGAAGTGTGTCTCACTGCTATTTCCTTGGAATCTAGATAAATAATTTACTGCGAAAGCAACGTCTGGCCTTGTGGTTTTAGAGATATACAATAATGATCCGATTAAATTTCTATATTTTAACGATTTGCTTTCATTTTGAGCGGGTAACAATATAAGATTTTCTTCCATAGGCGTTAAGTTACTCTTTACATTTTCAACTTCAAACTTTTTAGCAACAGTTTCAATATATTCAGTTTGGTCGATACTTAAAGAATTTGCATTACGAATAACATTTAAACCTAGGTATTTTTTAATCTCTCCTAAGTCGGACATTTTGAACTTTTGAAGTAATTCTCTTTTAAATTGACTAATTAATGACAGATTTTCCGATACAAGTAGCAAGTCATCGACATATAATAATATGTAGAGAAAGTAATTTCCTATTTTCTTAAGGTACAAACAACAATCGTGATTTTAACATGTAAAATTTAGCGACAACATGAAATTGTGGAAATGATCGTACCAATCTCTTGGACTATTTCTCAAACCGTACAATGCTTTCTTTAATTTTAACACCATGTTTTCACCAATGGTATAACCTTGTGGTGGGTAAATAAAAATTTCTTGCTTTACAGGACCGTTGAGAAATGCAGTTTTAAAATCCATTTGATGTATGAACCAGGAAAACGTACATACTAAAGCTAGAATTATTTTTAAAGAACATAATCGTGCAACAGGACTATACACCTCTTCACTTTCTTCATAATTTTGCTGGAAGCCTCTAGCGACAACTCTCGCTTTATATTCTCCGGAAGTTTTGATTCTGAACAGCCATTTTGTTTTGATAACATTTTTTTTGACTGGGTGTTTAACTTTGTCCCAGACTTCATTTACGTTAAGACTTTTTAATTCTTCGTTGATAGCTACGCTCCATTTTAATTTTTCCGGACTATTAATAGCTTCCTCGTAAGTCTGAGGGATTATAATATCACAACTGTTAGCAAAAATTGGATCATCGATTTAACGCCTGGGAGGATTAATTTGATTTCTAGGTTTTAAGGTTCTTCTTGGATTTTGGTTTTCTTGGTTTACTACTTCAATTACATTTGGAGCATTATTTACGTTACTTGGTCCAGAAACTAAAATAGTAGTATGTTCAAATTCCTCTTACTCAGGATTTTTTACATCATTACTAGATTCTGTTTCTTTGGGTATAAACTTAGTTTCATCCTCAATGAATAAAACATTTCTAAACATTAATATCTTATTATTTACTAAAATTAGATAGCCGTTGTTAGTCTTCGAAAATTTCTGAGAAATTGACTGAGGTCGGTTCGATCTCGATCAATCAAATCTCAATCAATCTCAATCAATATCAACCTCGATCAATTAATCGACCGATGGTCAATTAATTGACGGTCGGTCAATTAATTGACGGTCGGTCAGTTAATTGAGCGATGGTCAATTAATTGACGGTCGGTCAATTAATTGACCATCGGTCGATTAATTGATCGAGGTTGATATTAATTGAGATTGATTGAGATTTGATTGATCGAGATCGAACCGACCTCAGTCAATTTCTCAGAAATTTTCGAAGACTAACAACGGCTATCTAATTTTAGTAAATAATAAGATATTAATGTTTAGAAATGTTTTATTCATTGAGGATGAAACTAAGTTTATACCCAAAGAAACAGAATCTAGTAATGATGTAAAAAATCCTGAGTAAGAGGAATTTGAACATACTACTATTTTAGTTTCTGGACCAAGTAACGTAAATAATGCTCCAAATTATTGATAGAAAGTCAACATCAGGAACTTTGATTAGGACTAATGGAACTCCTATTTTGTGGCAAAGTAAAAAACAAAAAATTGTTAGTTTTGCATCAACACACAGCGAGTACAATGCGCTGTCAGAATGTGTCGCAGAGTTATTACCCATTAAGGGCTTATTAAATGATCTTAATTTTCAATTATCTTTTCCAATTCCTATTTATGAAGACAGTAAGGGTGCAAGAGACTTATCATATAGTGGGAAATTCCACAAAAATAGTAAGCACATAGATGTTCGTTACCATTTTGTGAATGACTATGTCAGGCAAAATGTAATTAAAGTAGTTCAAATCTCAACAAATGATCAAATTTCTGATATACTAACTAAACCCTTATCAAAGAACAAGTTTCTGTTTTTTCGTAACCTCTTAAATTTAAAGTAAATCATAAAATCAATTGAAGTCTCCGATCAGAGAATTGAGGGGGCAAGTGGCCATAGCCTACACGATTTTCTGAACTCCGATTCCAACTGATCGATAAAGAATGCGAGTCGAGTAGACTAGCTTTCAAATGTGAGAAATTGAAAAAGTTATTTTTTTTGCAATATTTCGACTTGGTAAAATTTCTGATCAAGACTGATTTAAAACTGTATAATTTAAGCGCTTTGTAAATAAACCATCGATGGTTAGATGTAAGTGTATAATTTCTTAGTTTGCGAAACTTAAAATCAAGTGATACTAGTCACCAAATTGTAAATACTTGTTTCGGCGTGTTAGATCTTTTGTTTATGAAATGAAGTATTTTCCGGAGGACCAGATGATTTGATCATCAAACGAATATTTGAATATTGGTCGGATATCGAACTTTGAAGTTCGATGTATCGAAGATGAAAATCGATATTGACGTGCGGTTTGCGTTAAAAATCTTAGAATTTTATATTCTTTCCAAATCTGTAATAAAAATGTGGGTTCCCCATTTGAAATATGCAATTAAGGGGGGGGGGGGTGCCCCCCGCCCCCGGCCCCCCCTTCGGGACGCCGAAAGTGAAAACCCCCCAAAAAGATGTCCCCCTCCAAATATTCGAAAATGTGTTTGAGCGTTTTTCGAAAATCGAAGCTGTTTCCGAAATATTCGCCCCTGATCCTTTTTTATTACACACCCTGTATAGGTGTTGCAGTAGAGGGGGACGGAGACGCGACGCGGCATGCGACGCGACAGGTCAAGACTTGGTCTGGAGCGACAAACAGGCAAATGATGAGGAATGTTGTGCGTTACCGATTTCTCAAATAATTGACCGATGGTCAATTAATTGAGCGATGGTCAATTAATTGAGCGATGGTCAGTAATTGAGCGATGGTCAATTAATTAAGCGATGGTCAATTAATTGAGCGATGGTCAATTAATTGAGCGATAGTCAATTAATTGAGCGATGGTCAATTAATTGAGCGTTGGTCAATTAATTGAGCGATGGTCAATTAATTGAGCGATGGTCAATTAATTGAGCGATGGTCAATTAATTGAGCGATGGTCAATTAATTGAGCGTTGGTCAATTAATTGAGCGATGGTCAATTAATTGAGCGATGGTCAATTAATTGACGGTCGGTCAATTAATTGACCATCAATCAATTAATTGAAGTACTTTGAAGTTCGATGTATTGAAGATGAAAATCGATATTGACATGCGGTTTGCGTTAAAAATCTTAGCATTTTATATTCTTCCCGAATCTGTAATAAAAAGGTGGGGTCCCATTTGAAATATGCAATTTAGGAGGGTGGTGCACCCCGCCCCCGGCCCCCTTGGGGGTGCAGAAAGTGAAGCCCCCCCCCAAAAAGATGTCCTCATCCAAATAAGCGAAAACGTGTTTGAGCGTTTTCCGAAAATCGAAGCGGTTTCCGAAATATTCGCCCATGATCCATTTTTATTACACACCCTGTATTTTCGTCCATGCTGTTCTCTCCATCGGACTTTCAGATAACAGACCCCAAACGAATTTGCGCTATGGTGAGCGTCTTGTAAACACTCACCCTTCCTTCCCCTCCTCTTAGCTCCTCCGCTTGCCTCTCTCGTGCGCATTGCTTGCCCCGCTTGCTCGCTCGAGTTGAGGTTTTGATCTTGAAATATTTTCGGCAGGAGTTTCATCTTTCATTTCATGCCTTGTGCCGCTCTTCTACCAACCCGGCTTTCTGCTATGCCACCCTCTGCCCTCTCCCCTGCAGCTCAGTGCTCCTTGTATATTGTTTATGATTATTTTTTTTACAGTGGGTCCACCCTTTGCTTTATTCATTCCCATATCACCGCTTTTGCCTCTGCTTGCTCTCTTAACCAGCGATCAGTTTTTTCTTTGCCTCTCCATGTAGCTACTTGATCGCCTTATCCTCCTTTTTAAAGCTGAATTTTGAGTCTGTTGAAGGGAAACTCAACATCAAAACTCGCGCACGCCCGCTTCGGGTTCTTACATAGAGGTATGGACCTGAGATAATGTAAATATTTAACCATTATGGCGATCAAGAAATTTTAAAAGGCGAAGTAAAGTGTCAAGTTGGTCACAATCATAACTGGTCTCGTCTCTGGTTAAGAAAAATGGGAGAAAAAGTTTCAAGAAGTTGGATTTGTGAATTTTTCTACTGAAAAAAAAAAATAAAATCGAGGAGAATCTTGTTAGAAACTTTAGACACCCAGGGACGGATTTGGAGGGGTGCAAAAAGGGCATCTGCCCGCATCGGCAAAATTTAGTCTGTGATAGTAAAAAGAGGGGAAGGGAAAGAAGGGAAAGAAGAAGAAAAATAAAAGGGGAAAAAACGCAGCCCCAAAATTTCTACGATGAAAAAAAATGTGAAATAAAATAAAACTTACAAGCATTCGCCCCCCCCCCCCAACGAGACACGACGAGCGAGGAAGCTGCTTCCGCCACCAATTAAAAGCTATAAAGCGATGCGAAAGACAGAGACACAAGGGCGTGTCCAGAAAAAAATCCAGACAGTGGGGAGGGGGGCATCATTTAGCGCGCAAATATCACATTTTTCACATTCAGGCAATCTATTACATTTTCCCTCTTACTTTGGCGTTTTTTGGGGACTGCATCTCTACTCCTTCCCGGTATATGCCCTTACAGACAGAGACATGTCCGCCATTTTGAGAAACTTCAAATTGAATCCGAAAAACTGTTTCCATTGGCTCTTATTACGGCAGTTTCCATTCTGATTGTTTTATTTTAAGCTTTAATTTGTGAATAGTCCTTCGAGTTATGTGTATTACATCATGCGTTTTTAAATTTTTTATCGAAGTCAATTGCCTGTCCATTTTCATCCTCAAAGTTTCTTACACGCGTATTTTTTTAGATTTTTATGCATCATAGTGCATCTGGGTCTCGATTGGTTTCGTTCGGGGGGAGGGGGCGGAGAAAAGAGATCATTTTGGTGTTGATTTTCCTATATACAAAGGCGAGAATTGCATCTAAGAACACTCAAGTGTTCAACATTTCTGGGGAAGGGGTTCATCCCTCATTAGCACATTGATAAACGGAGGAGCGGCGATTTCAAGATAGCTCCCAGAGGCGGCAAAAGGGTAAATCTGGGTCACTACTGAGGACATTAGAATAACTACGAGGATTGAACAAATCTCGTTTGCTTATATTGACTATTTGAACCAAATGTTTTGCTGAAAAAAAAAAGAAAAAAAAAACTCTCGAGAATGACTCCTTTGAACTCTCTTGTTTGTGTGTTCTCACGCCAAGAAAGGAATTAACCAGAAATAATTTGCTGTTGAAGGTTTCGTGTAAATTTTTTAAACATTGACTCTTTTTGAAGATACGTTGAAAAACTCCATCGAATCTACTTTAGGGATAACTGAGCTCTTCTCTGCCTCCTTTTTTAACTACCCATATCTCACATTTGGCAAGTAAATTTGCTCCAAAGTATCAACATTATTTATTTTAAAAATTTGCCTCTTTTTTTAATTCCTACACCACTGTTCATGGGCACCGGGATAAGGAGGGGGTAGACCTCTCACCCGCCCAGACTTTAGGACACTCAAAACTTCACAATATTAACTGAAATGAGACATTTAAGGAACTAGGCACTGCCTTGATGTAAATTTCATTCTTACTTAAAACATGAAAGTTCTTGAAACTTCCAAGGACTCTTCTTCTCTAACCAGATTTTTTTTTAGGGAATTAAACAGTCAATATTAAATGGCAACTTCAGGGCCGTAACTATACCGTAGTGCAGTCGTGGCAATGCCCCCCCAGGCTTGGGGCCTCCAACGATATTATTTTTTCCATTCTTGTATGGGTTTTCCACCCTCATAGTTATTCGAATATTTTATCAATAAGTTGGATTCATTCATTCATTACGATGGACGGTCACCTGTTTCTCATTTCGAACCGCTTTAAGTTTTCGGCACTATTTGACTACGTTTTAAGGACCGGTTCAGCGTGATGTTACCGTACGCACTGTATTTTTTGTCTTTCCGCCGGATTTTTGCTTCTGGTTATTTAAAAACGGATTTCTCCAATCAGTGCAGTGACTGCAGTATCCAGTGTTGCCAAGGTAGATGGAGAACAGATACCCACGAACCAAGGTTATAGATTATACAGGTATGTTCAATGCTCATCTGACTTCGCGCCACGAACTCAGCGGCGCGCAGTTCGAAATCACTGCAGTCAGGATGGCCGACAAAAGCAGAAAACACAACGACTCACTTGGGCGACTTCGAGAGTATCGCCCGAAGTTGCCTGGGCGAGTCGGCCTATTGTTTTGCTTTTGTCGGCCATCTTGGCTGCCGTGATTTTGCACTGCGCGCCACTGAATTTGTGGCGCGAAGTCGCAGATGAGCATACCTGATAATCTATAACCTTGGGCTCTTATTGGTTCGCCAAAAAAGCGCTTGCGCCGCCATTTTTCTTACTCGCAATTCAAAACTGAGATTTAGCACGGCAGTGGAAGTGGCGGTGAACGTAAACCTATTAACCTAACCTCCATCACAAAATTAAGATTAGTACATTGAGAAAAATAATTCGGTAAAATTTGATCACTGAAGTGTATGGTTGCAGGAAACTTACATTTTCGGTATCGAGTACCGAATTGTTCATTAGTACTACCGAAGTTCATTGGTAGTACCAAAGAATTTCAGTAGGGGCGGAATTTGAGTTTAATCACCAAAGTCTTCGGACCTTCGGTACTTCCAATAAAGTATTCGGTTCTCGGGACCGAAAATTTTGGTTTCCTGCAACGGAACACTTCGGTGATCAAAATTTACCGAATTATTTTCCTCTTTGCGGAATGAATTTCCCATGTTAATTTCCATAAGGCCTAAAACAGTTTTGCACCGCGATTACAGCCAATCAGAGGCCAGCCCGCGTTTCCGATCTCTTATCTGCGTTGACCACGCACGCAGGCCGGCCTTCCATTCAATTGCGACTCTTGTTTACTCTTTGCTTGGTGACTTGGTCTTTCAATTTTTTCACCCTGAAACTGTCGCAACTCCACTCACACCTCAGGCTTACCGCTTATCCCTTTCTCGACTTCTTTCTGATCTCCTCATGTAAGCCTCAAACCTCCATTAAGGAGTAGGGAAAATGTAATTTAGTAAACTGGGCCCAATAAATGTACGGTACAGACGGTCCTTGTTCTTTGACGTTAGGTGCAGTGCAGCCCTAACAAATCAGAAGCGAGGATTCGCTACTTAGGGCCAAGAACAAGGGACCGTCCGTACTGTACATTTATTGGGCCCTGGACACTCAAGATTTTGCAAGAATACGGCCGAATCTAACCTACAAACAACAAAACCAATTTCCGACAGCTGGTTGCTTTAGGCGATTTATTATTACACTGAAGCCATGCTCTACTAATTTATTTTTAGTAATTTAGAGGACGTAACAAGCACAAGCATAATCGTGCGAAAAATTGCTCTGGTTTTTATAGGTTTATCAGCCGATATATCAGCGGCTAAGACGGAAAATTCAAAAATCCTAAAAAGAGAAAGAAGAATAGAAAAAAGAGCGGTCAAATTTAGCGAGTCTAGGTCCAGAAAGTTCTTAATTATTTGTAAGAAGTTGAATAAATGTGTTCAATTTGTGATTTTCCCCATTTGCTTGGATTGCAAGCGAAAAAGGGAATAAGGGTAATCAACTCATCAAAGATCTCGATGGTCAAATTTTCTTGGGACCAAACGCATGAGAAGCAACAGAAAAAATTATCAGTTCTTTTTGCCTTACCCACTCCCCAGGCAAGATCTGAAGTGACACCTCCGGAAGAGGTAAAGGTAGTGTGAAAGACACAGGGCGAAAAGGAAATCGAGTATATACAATTCAACGAGAAGACAGCAATTTTTCATTTACGAATATCTCGAGCTGTACTAAACCGATTTCAATAAAATTTTCGCTGGTTGGAACCAAATTCAGGCCTGTGTATATTTTGCGGTGAGTGCAAGTGTTTGGTTAGTACTTAGCGTGGTTGGGTATCATCCTGACTAGGTCGCGACTCCGGCCCAAAGCTTTGCCTACCGGCTCATAGCTCTACAAGCACGGGTCTGAGATGGCGGGATCCGCCGGCCTTCGGTGTCCCCTTCAAGACAAACAGGCGTTGGCGGCGGCCACCGGTCTCAATCCTCTGGTACCCATCGACACGGGGAGTTATTATGCGGGTGAACCGCGCCCGGGAGCGCTTCTTTCGGGGCTTGTTTCGCCCGTGTCACCCGTAGTGATTCCTATTGTAGCGGGGCTAAACGGCGAACACCGGCCCCGGAAGGCCCCTGGTGCTACCCTAGGAATTTCGAATCGACTCCTTAACCCCGGGAGCGATCATCGGACCCCAGCTATGCAAGCCCTCCGCCGAGAGCTCACCGCTGCATTGGTCCGGTCTTGAGCGCCGTTAAGCCCCTTTCCTGCGCTTGGACCCATTGTCACTCGCAAGCCCTCTGTGTTTCGCACCGCGTCCCATCGCCATTGGAGCCGAGTCAACAGCTGCGCTCCGATCATTTTCGGCTTACGACGATCCTGATCGGCTTACGACTAACACTGTTATTGCCGGGGTGTGAGTCTCCGGCGATGCCACCTCTCTGTCAAGCGTCCTTCGCGGCGGCGGTTTCGACTCTGTCGCATTTAATTTAGCTGCTGTAGAGTAGGCACCCTCCGTCCCAGACGCTCGAGTCGTAGATCCCCGGGAAGGGTTTCGGCCTTACGACCTCTCACGACTCGAGCTTTTCTTGATCGTCCAGGCTAGTGCTGTTTACCCTGCACGTGCTCCCTAGGCACTATGGCGCCTTCGCCGTCAGCAGAGGGGTCCCTGTTGCGGTTCCAGCATTCAGCAAGCTACACGTGTTCCGCCCGAGGGCTTCCTATGCTGTTTACCGCCCAGGGCCCCGGCACAAACGGGACCGGACCGCAATTTCCCCGGTCTAGCCTCTCGGAGCATACGCGTTGCTCGGGCTGTCCCGGTCGGGCCTCGGGTTTCCGGCAACTCCGGTCGGGCCTCGGGTTTCCGGCAACTCCCTGTGAGTCGTGCGCCGGTCGGCTAACCGGGGTGGGTACGAGTACCTTACTCCGGCCGGACCGTGTCCCTCCGCTTGCAAGCTCAAGCGTACCGTTTACACTGGGTTCTGACTTCAGGATAGTCACCCCTGCTCCACATCACGCCTAGACGACAAGGCAGCTGCATCAGACAAGGCCCACTCACGGGGGAAGCGTCTCACGTCCGTTCGCCTGGTCTCATCTACGCTCGTGTCACGAGCGGGGCTTTGTTTAGTCCGACAACTCCCCTGGTGAAGTTATGCGTCGGTGGCGCTGCCTCTAAGTTCTTGGGTGAGAACTCGAGGTGGAGCCGAGCTCTCGTTCCTTGGCTGCGATCCTCTCGTCGCCAGGTTGTATCAGGACCTTGTTACTCCCGCTCTGACCTTATTCTTTGTTTTGAGTCGGTCGGCAGGGGCCATTCGTCCGAAAACTCGTACGTCCCAGGCCTCCTCACCGGGTTTTCCTTGGTCGGTACTTTGGATGGCCCCGGCGGGCGGTGTCGTCTTTCTTTCCGGCGGTTTTCGAGGTACCTGTCGACTCTTGTCGGCTTCGTCTGGCTTAATTGTTTGGCCTGTTACGATTGGATGTTCCTCGGTCCGCCGGTCGGTCCGACGACCTTCCCGTTGATCAATCTCGTTTGTTGACTCGGTCCTCTGCAAAGGGTTCGAGGAGCTTAGGCTCGGGGTGCTGGCCGCCAAGGACTTTGGCGGCGATGACGTGTAGTGCTGGGAGTGGAGATCCCAGCTTACGCTCGAGTTCGATCCGGGGTTTTGCAAAGGCCGGACATTTTAGGAGGCGGTGTTCTGGGTCATCGACCGCTCTCGGGCAGGTGATGCATCGTCCGCCACTCGCGCCGGCTTTGCCGATGCGTTTAAGGTGGCATCCGAAGTATCCGTGCCCAGTCAAGACCTCTGTTACCTGTGGTCCCCACTCACATTTGGCTCCCAGCCGGCTCTTTACAGTCGGAAAGAATTTTCGAGTTATCCCACCCCAGGTGCCTCCAACCCAGCGCTCGTTCCATGTTTGGATCGTCGCCTCTCTGAGTGCTCTGCCGAGGACTCGCTTCTTTACACCTCGGAGAATGCGCACTCCGATCGCTACCTCTCCCCGTTTGTGGTACTCCGCCTTCATAGCTGCCTCCCACAGGAGGAGGTCTAACGGAGGGACCCCGGCGACAATCTCCGCGGCCTCCATTGAAACGCTCCTAAAGGCTCCAGACACCGTTGTTAGGCAGCATCTGCTTGCCGTATTCAACTTGGTCTTCGGCCACCTGCGGGCGAGCTGATGACGCCAGATTTCTACCCCGTATGACACTGCCGGCACCGCGGCTCCAAGGTATATCGTTTTGAGTGCTCTTGGACCGTGAACTGAGCGCCCTGCCAGTCCCCTTAGTCTGTTGAACACTCCGATAGCCTTCGCTGTTACGGCGTCGGTGTCGTGTCGAAAGGTTAGTCGATCATCGATGACAACACCTAAGATCTTATGGTGACTGACCCTTTCCACCGATGAGCCCTGAAGCGTTAAAGGGTGCGAAAGCCCGTCTTCGACGCGCTTCACGTATCTCGCTATTAACATATGTATCATTTTGGGCGTTGCAGCTGTTAATTTGTTCTCGAAAAGCCACTGTTCGAAGATTGTCAGCTGACGCTGACCCTTCTCCCACGCCTCATCAAGGGTGTCAGCGACCACCACGATCGTGCCGTCGTCAGCAAAGCCGGTTAGATCTACGTCGGGGTCATCGAATAGTAGGAAGAGCGGGTCTAGCCCGACGTTCCACATAAACGGGCCCAAGACCGAACCTTGAGGCGCTCCCTTCGTGAGGATCTTGGTGTGCTGCTTGTCTCCACACCTTAGTGTTGCGGTTCGGTCGCTAAGGTAGGGTCCTCCCCAGGCCAGCGAGCCTCCACGGCAGATTTCAGTGCGGCTGGCCAGAATAAATTGTCGAATGCACCCTTGATATCGAGGGCAATAACGAGTGCGATGCGGTTCCCTGACCAAGCAGCTTTGACCGGTTTAAGGATGTTCTCTATTGCATCAACTGAACTTCTACCCGGAATAAATCCGTATTGCTGTTCGCTGAAGAGAGTATTCCCAAGTTCGGCCCGCGTCCTTGATATGAGGACCCATTGATATACTTTGCCCAAAACCGATTCAAGAGAGATCGGCCGAAATGACTTAACCGAACGGGGTCCGGCCGTCTTCTTCGGGATCGCTACCTCGTTGGCGCGCCTCCACGCCGTTGGAAAGTATCCTAGTCTGAGCGCGTCAGTCAGAATATCACCTAGTACCGGTGCAGTGAAGCCACTACTCCACGTTAGTTGTTCGGATCTGATTCCGTCTGTCCCGGGGGCTTTTCGGGGTTTCAGTATTCCGATGATCTGTCTGATTTGGTCAGGGGTTACTTCCGGGATTAGCGATGGATCGGGGATGTCCCCTGCTTCGCTAGGCAGTGCCTGCTCCCTTACGGCTTTGTGGAAGTCTGAGTCCGGGATATCATCATCCGGTATCATCGTGTCCAGCAGGTATTTGGCGGTTTCTTCCCGATTTTGGGTCCAGACTCCGGGGGAGACCTCAAGCGTTGGGATCGAGTCCCTGCGCCGGTCCTTCCCCGCTGCGAGTCTATATACAAAGTTCCAGGGGTCCGCATTTCTCGCTTAACAACTGCCCGCCACTTCTTCGAGCGGTTTTTCGATGCCTGGGTTCGATATTTATCTGCCGTAGTACTTACATGCTATGCAACCCCCCCCCCCCCAAATCCACTTGCTTTTTGAAGAGTGGTGAAGCGTGCGATGATAGGAAGGGAGCTTGTAGGCATAAACGACAAGCTTCGCCAGGGTGTCAAAAACATCATGGATGTGGGGGGGGCTATTGGAAAATGATGACATTTTATCTTTTCCTTTTTTACTTGGCCATAATTAAAACCATAAAACAAATATTGTGTTTTAGATATCTTTGCAAGCCTACACAACACCCTAGGATTTTATCTCCATATCACACATTTAAATTGACGAAATACAACGTTGCTACAGCGCACGTTTCGCTAAATTAGTTCCGAACCAACCAATCGCCCAAACTTGAATATTAGGAGCAACAAATTGAACTTCTCTTTTTAAATATGTATGTACTGTCTGTCCTTGCATGCAATTTTTCTCCTTCATTACTATATTGATTTTGTTTCATAAGTCCAATTTCATCTTAGGCGCCCGCCCCCGCGGCGAGGCTTTGCGTGTAATCCGGTAACGTTTCTATTTGACAAGTTTAAGAAAATTGTAGGCAAGTATACAATGGTAAATCGAATTATATGTTTTGAATGTGTTTAAATAGACCAAATGCAACGTTGCCACATTGATTACGCTCTTTGTGACAAGAGTGATAAGTCGAAGGCCGCATTTAAGTATTCTGATGTAGAAAGTCCTCCTAAAGGTGGTTGGGGGGGGGGACTTTATGTAACACCGTTGTCATTTTTGAAGGTGGTGTTTCTTTAATTTACCTAAATTGTAAGAGTGGAATAGCGATTTTTATGGGTAACATGTTTAGGATGAACAGGACGAATAAAAGAAAAGGAAAATAATAAAACAAAAATAGTAAATGCGACATTCCATTAAATGTTTGCGAAAAGCTCATCTAAAAACGTAATTTTTTTTTTTTTTTTAACTTCGGGGGGCATCCTTCCTTGAGATACAGCATTCGGAAGGGCGAGAAATTCTACGCCTTCTTGCGCAAATCGTCGGAGATCGTTATTGTTTTCCGTTTCCGATGTAATAAACGGTCAATGTTCGATTTAAACCCATTTTCATCAAAATATCACTCCTATTTTTAAGAATCAGCATTTTCAAAGCGACGAATTTAAAATACTATAATAAGCAAGTACTTTTCCGAAATAAATACAGGTTCGCCAAAAATTTAATCAACATTTCCCTCTCATCTAAATGGAAGTTTCTTAATGGAAGTCGTCCATCGAAGTTTTTGAGGTTGCCTTCGCCTGAGAGGCAAACATTTTAAAAATAGGCGCTAAAACCAAACGTTTACTATTTCAAAACTTCTTTGTCTGCAAGTAACTTACTTTATAGTTTTTACAGAATTTTCAACTCCTAAGGGGATTTTAGTGTTTTGGTTTTTTTTTCTCCTCCTGAATTTTTAAAAAAGTGTTTTGATTTTTGAGAATGAACCAAGATAGAACGTTGACCTTGATCGGATCTCGACAGTAAAATAAAATAATAATAAAAAAAAAATTAATCCGGAGTTTGCGCTGAAATGCTCAGTTTTGAGCACCTTTTCGTAACGATCGCAATAAGATATAAGTTACTTGAAAATCATAAGCTTGGGCTAATCCTCCCCCCCCCCCCTACAAAATACGCCAATAAAAATTTTGGGAACGCCTAAAACTAGCTCTCGTACGGAAGAGTTGGGCAACCAACTAATGAGAGTTAATGAAATGACTCCGGCAACACTGAAAACTGGATCTGCTACCTGAGCTGAGGAAAAGAAAACACACGGAAGGTATAGGTCAATTGTAGAATTATTCGTAGATTAATTCGATTGATTCAGCGTTGCCTGACTAACCGAATAATTTCCGAATACTTTTTGCCCTACTCTCTCAGACAAACGGTATGAATATGGGGCCATAAGTGGACCAAGGCGGTAATAAAGGGACTGTAATGAACAAAATTTTGCGCAGTCTTCGAGAGGATTTTTGGAAAAGTGATGCGGGCTTTCATTGACAAATTCGACGTTAATCCCCCCTCTCCTTTTGGGCTTTAGCCCTCTTTATATGTTTCTAGATCCACCACTGAACCCCTGGTCCGGTTTTTTTTTTTTTTTTTTTTTTTTTTTTTTTTTTATCTGCAACCGTTCAAAAATATAACGGGGAGGGGGGAGATCTCTTTCTAAACATAGTGTATTGTGATGACAAACCCCTGTTCCGGTTTTTTGTTTCGTTTATCTGCAACCGTTAAAAAATATAAAAGGGGGGGGAGGACTCTTCCTAAATATAGTGTATTGTGATGACAAATTACCCCTGTTCCTTTTTTTTTTTTTTTTTTTTTTTTTTTTTTTTTTTTTTTTTTTTTTTTATCTGCAACCGTTTAAAAATATAAAAGGGGGGACTCTTTCTAAACATACTGTATTGTGATGACAAATTAACCCTGTTCCGGTTTTTTTTTGTTTTGTTTATCTGCAACCGTTAAAAAATATAAAAGGGGGGAGGACTCTTCCTAAACATAGTGTATTGTGATGACAAATTAATCAATATTACCTACTACATAATAGTTTTACTTATGTGGTAATTCTGACGATTTCTGTTGTTCAAACTAACGAGTTTCGAAAATATTAAAAAAAAGTTCATTGAAATCGGTTGAGTATACATATGTCTCGAGATATTTGCAAATAAAAATATTTGCGTTTAATTGAGCTTTGTCGTAGCTCTTAGACTTGCCTTTTTAAGCGGCCGATGCGATGGTCAAGAAAGAAAAACAAAATAAAACCTCCTCGACGGAAGAACCGAGAAACAAGGGTAACTCATAGTAGGAAGATAGAAGAGAGTCAAAACGACTTTCATAATCAAAGGGGCGAGGCTCGTGTATGAGTGTGATTGTGAGAATAACCGTCGTACGACAAACTGCAGTGAACTCAGTGAACACGGATGAGACACAAGCATGGGCACTGGGCAGTGGGCAGTATAATGGTGTGAATACTTGAGTGGGAAATGGCCGGCTGCGGTGATGGTGCGTGAGTGATGGGTGAGATAAGAGTAAGAAAGAGGGAATGAGACAGAGAGGAGTGTCGAAAAATGACGGAGCACGTTGTGGTGGGTGAGGTGAAGTATCGCACGGCCCGTTCGTCAACTGAGGCATCGAGCGTCGAGAAGAAACCGAGACAACCACGACGCAAATATGAACTCGTTCAACAACAACACTATTTGTAAGCTAGATCACGCTGATATGAAATTGTTCAGGTGTAGGGAAAAATACTCGATTATTTGACGATATCTCAATTAATTGACGAGATCTCAATTAATTGACAAGATCTTAATTAATTGACAAATGGTCAATTAATTGACGGTCGGTCAATTAATTGACCATTTCGTCAATTAATTGACCATTTGTCAATTGATTGACCGACCGTCAATTAATTGACAAATGGTCAATTAATTGAGCGATGGTCAATTAATTGAGCGATGGTCAATTAATTGAGCGATGGTCAATTAATTGAGCAATGGTCAATTAATTGACGGTCGGTCAATTAATTGACGATCGGTCGATTAATTGACGGTCGGTCGATTTCTTAAATAATTGGGTGGTTGTCAATCAATCTCAATCAATCTCACTTCACGATAATTGTCAAAGCCTAGACGTTGTCCATGTACCCAATTAATTTTCCTTTTTCAGCCTTATGGTGCAATTTAGACTTTCTCACTTCGTCAGGAATTCTTACAAAGACTGAACTTCCATAAATATGTAAATTTGACAAATCTGGACGTTTATTTAAAAACAATTCGTAGGGAGTTTTACATAATTTTGTACTCGCTAAGACCCTATTTCCAAGGTAAACTGCTGCTTTGATACAGATAGGCCAGAATTTAAGGGGTAAATCTGCTTCATCTAATAAAAATCTGGTCCTATCCATTAAGGTTCTCTGAAATCTTTCTGTCGTGCCATTTAACTGGTGCGTATATGGTGGACAGGTTTGAATATAAATACCTTTTTGCCTTGCAAAGTTAAACATTTCTTTATTTAAATATTCTCCACCATTATCACAACGTAACATTTTTAATCTTTTACCCGTCATGTTTTCAACAAGATTAGAAAATTCAATGAATTTTTCAGTAATTTCACTTTTATATTTAACTGGGTAAGAGAATGCAAATTTGGAATAATCATCTATGAATGAAACCTTAAACTCACCTTTTAAACCAACTTCAGGAATTTTACCATTGACATCACTGAGCACTATTTTTAGAACTTCATTTGCACGCGAGCGATCATTTAAAAATTTAGGGCGGTTCATTTTGTTCCTAATGCATATTTCACAAAGCATCATTTCTCTTTTCAAATCCTGTGGAATACCATCAACTAAATTTAGAGAACTTAATAATTCTAAATCTTGGAAATTAATGTGGCCTAAAATTCTGTGCCATTTAACGGAATTACTTACTTTATTGGCTTTTAACGTCAAATTGGCAAAAATATCATTACTTGAGACAAAACAATTTAGATTATAAAGGTCATTGACTTTTTGAGCTATCCACATGGTTGAATTAAGTTCATCTTTTACTTGAGCACCATTTTCATCAAAAACAATGTGGTAGCCCTTTTCAGCCATTTTAGAAACCCTAATTAAATTTTTCTTTAATTGAGGTACATGGTACACATCATGGAGTTTAATATTTACCGTTTTTCCAAACACCTTAACAGTGGCTTTGATGTCACCAATTTTATCTGCAGTTAGGGAATAACCGTCGCCAACTCGAATATGCACTGGGTTTCCAAGATAACAAAATTCTGAGTAAAATTGATCATTAGTTATCATGTGATCGGAACAACCGCTATCTAAGAGCCAAAGTATTTCGGTTCCGCTCACATTAGGATAATTAAAATTAGCTGAATCACATTCGAGTTGTTTAGAGCTAGGATATGGATTTTTACAGTTGTTTGAATAGTCGGAGTAAAAGTTTTGATTTCTACTTTTGTGAAAGTTAGCACTGTGCAAATTTTGCTGAGGCGGGACTTGGCAATAAGAAACACTTGAAGAATAAGCATACAAATTTGCATACCCTGGTTCCTCCTCATATTTAAGGTTAGAAGTTGATCGATTTGGTTGGGGAGTAGTCTGTGATGTGTAGCTATTTGACCAGTTTCCTCGGCTAGTCCAGTTTCCACGTCTTGGATATTGTCCTCCTCGGGTTCGGAAGTTGCCTCTCCAGTTATTTCTACTGCGATTACCATTGTACTCCCTTCCATGACCTCGTTGAAAGTTGTAGTCATTGGATGAATTGCCATCTGATCGGGGTTGATATTGGTTGCCATCTCTCCAGGCCCGTTTGTTGGAATAGCCTCCGTTTCCTGACACTTGATTTGATCTCGGGTATCGTTGATAACCTCTGGAGTCTCTGTTACGTTTAGGCGTAAATCTTCGTTTCTTGTCATCTTTAGGCGTTAAATGGAAAGCGTTTAGTTTTTCCGCAGCGCTATCAACAGAAGTTTTCTCGTTATTCTTCTTTCTATCGTGAATTACAATTATTTTTGCCTTAATAAATTCTGTAGTTTTCAAGTTTTCTTCTAGAACATCTACAAGGTCTACTGCATGTGAAAGCTTATCAGGCAACATCATGAGTAGATATGAAAGCTTTGCTTGATCATCAACAGTTTCTCCGGCTTCTTTCAAATTGTTGATACATTTCTCAAATTTATTAAAGAACGTAATAGGATTTTCATTACCATCCATTCTTAATTGCATTAATTGACGTTTGCAGGTTAACTTTGAGGCTGATGTTTTCTGGGCATAAATGTTTTCCAGTTTCGTAAGCATGGCTCTGGCTGATGTTTCACTTTGCACGAGTTCCACTTGAGAATTTGTGATACTAGAGACTAGGATGTGCTTCGCTTTTATTAGCTTTTTCGCCCGCTCGGCTGTCTGTATTTCTTCTGGCCTAGCTTCTTCACTGATCACTTCATTGCACTCATGCATTTCAAATAGGATTTGTTGGCGATATTTCCACTTGCTAAAGTTCTTGCCATCAAAGATAGGAATCTTTTCTTTAGAAAATGTGAGGGCCGCCATTGTGAGAACACTTTCTTATCGCTGAGCATGTTACCGTAATTTTCACGAAACTGTAATTAGACAGATTTTTAAAGTCACTTGTAACCGCACTCTGCTGCCATGTTGTTTTATCACTTATTATGCTAATGACTATTTAAAGAATGAATAAGAAACCTTTTGCATTTATATACTTTTTAGATTTATTTCTTTCCAATTTGACACAGGGTAAAGGATAGGCACACACGCAGAGACTTACATTTAGAGAGAGTATATGAATGATGAACCGATGTTCATCATTCATTGCGAGTGCTGCTATCTATTTGCTAATGTCGTAACAATCATGATTTATGGGGAGACGCAATAAATCAGAAATGGTCGCAGTGTCTATTTAGGTGACCAAAACCCCCCTAGAAGTAATAAAAAAACCCCGATTCCGTCTTTTTAATCAACTTCTTCCTCCCAGACACAAGTATCTCGCACAGGTTTCTTTTATCCAGTGGTAAAATCGTTTCGTTTCTCTTTCGCACACTTTCCAGAAATTACCAACGGCAGTACTCACCCAGTACTAGTTGAAGAAAAAGGGAAGTGTCTGAAAGCTTCCAATGTAAATCACCAAGATTGAAATTCAGTAAGGAAAATTACTGTGGAGCAAAGCTGATTCTTGTACAGAGTGTTAAGAAAAAAAGTTTCCACTGCGGTTTTTTCGAAAACGGCAGCGATTTTTGAAAAACGGCCAAACACGTGTCCAATAATATCGAGGGGGACCCATTTTGGGCGGGTTATTTTTTTCGGCGCCCCGCTGGGAGGGGCGGGGGAGGGGGTCGCCCCCACTTTTCTTATGGGAGCCCTATTTTTTATTTCAGTATCTAAAAGAGCATAAAAAAGAAACTTTTTGGCGCAAATCGAAGATCGATATCGTTTTTCGTTTTCGATAAATCGAAGGTCAAAGTTCGATATGGACCTAATTTCAAAACATCATTACTCCACTTTGAGAAACCGGAATTTACGAAACTAGGGGTCTAAGATACTCCGAAAAGCAATCTCTGTTTAGAAAAAAATACGAATTTGACACAAATTTAGCCAAAAATAGGATTTAGCGCCCCTGGAAATTGTTAACCTTGTTGCCCCCCAGGGGGGCCTATCAGACAAATTCCTTGAGACGACCCCTATCGAGTGATACATTGATCAAAAGAACATACCCTGAGCATTTTGGCGCAAATCGGAGGTTGATATCGCTTTTCACATTCGAGATATCGAATGTCAAAGTTAGATTTACAAAATTCGATATCTCGAATGTGAAAAACGATATCGACCTCCGGTTTGCGCCAAAATGCTCAGTATGGTATGACCTTTTGATTGATGTATTACTCGATAGGGATCGTTTAAAGGAATTTTTCTGATGGGCCCCCCTGGGGGGCAAAAACGTTTACAATTGGGGCACTAAATCCTAGTTTTGGCTAAATTTGCGTCAAATTTGTATTTTTTTCTGAAAAGAGCTTGCTTTTTGGAGTATCCTAGACCCCTAGTTTTATAAATTCCGGTATTTTAAAGTGGAGTAATGATTTTTTGAAAATAGGTCCATATCGAACTTTGACATTCGATATATCGAAAACGATAAACGATATCGATCTTCGGTTTGCGCCAAAAAGTTTCTTTTTTATGCTCTTTTAGATACTGAAATAAAAAAATAGGGCTGCCATAAGAAAAGTGGGGGTGACCCCCTCCGCCGCCTCTCCCAGCGCCAGCGGGGCGCCGAAAAAAATAACCCGCCCAAAATGGGTTCCCTTCGATATTATTGGACACGTGTTTGGCCGTTTTGCAAAATTCGCAGCCGTTTTCGAAAAAAACCGCAGTGGAAACTTTTTTCTTAACACTTTGTAGGTATGACAGAACTTTCAGCATTAATTTCAAAATTAATTATGAAAAGAGGCGGAGAAATTGAGAACATAAAAAAAAAAATAAACCGGAGATTTTGTGTGAATGCGCACATTTATCTACTCATTTGTTGAAAGTTCGTCCATACTAGGTATTTTCCATCCTAATACAGGTCGAACGCCGGTGCAATTCAGTTGCAAAAAATTGATTGCGTACGGATCTCCAAGATTGTATTTTCGAGTCAAGTTTTTCCAATTAAAGTAACCCCGTAAGTTTTCCGATGAGCTGTGAAACAAACAAAAAAAATGGTCACTTATAGGCACAGGAATAGATTCCTGCACTTGTGTGGTGGTCACAACTCAGCATAATTTGTATAACTGTCAAACGACTGGAAGAGGTTTTCGTGAATTCTGTAATATTTTGTGCAGCACGGGATCGCTCCCGTAGGAAAAAAAAACCGAGCAGTATTCTTCATTTACTTCATGTTACAGTAACGAAGATATTTTAGAAATATGTTTCCAATATGTACGTATTTAGTTTCTGATTTATTTTGTGATGTTTTTCATACCGCTTTACAATAAAGCATCATACACAGTGGGATGAAAGTTTCGAGATGGACTCATAAATTTTGACCGGCTTGGCTTCCAAGTGCACAGTACTCATTGTCAGGGTTGCAAACCTCAGAATACTGGGAGCTCCTCTCTGAACTACAAAAGGACAAAAGCCAGAATAGGTTGAATTCATCTCTGGAATCCTTCACCAACCAAACAAAACGAAGCTAAGTCCCGTGGGCGCTATGAAGCAGACCTCGTAGGAAACAATGCAAAAAACGGCACATCGTCGACAGCCACAAAATAAACCAAAAAACAAATAATGACGCTACCAGGGGGACCAAACGCTTACCAAAAACCTCGTAAAATACTCTTTAGATTGGAAAAATGGCAATAAAAGCGGACCAAACTCTAGACAATATAAACTAATGAAAATACATCAAATAAATAATCTTCAAAATGGCGCATTTAGGCGGAAGGAACATTATCTTCTATAAAAATGTCTCATGTTCTTCAGTATTCTTAATAAAAATGTCTCTAGGTCCCTCAGCGCTCCCGTTCTTCGGTCCTGTCCACGCTATCGTGAGGGTCCCACGTCCGTCGCACAGTGTGGGATATGACCGAAATAGCTAGACAAAAGTCTTCCCTCCCTTGTTCACGATTAAAATCATGGTTACGGGGGTTTTTTAGGTCGCTGATTTCGAATATGAAGTCGGATTTTTAAAATTCTAACATCTAACGTGGTTTTGATCAAAGTGTTTAAACAATTTTGGTCAGTCACTTCTCTTTGAGATATTATTTTTTTGCAAGAGCTGTTTTTTCCGTCCGGAACCACAAAAATTGCGTAAAAATCTGACTTTCAAATTATTTTCGAGAAGAAAAATAAAAAACTTTCAAACGAAATTTGATAAATTAAAAAAAATGCATTAAAATGTATCGAAATAATTTCATCGGAGGCGAAACGTGCAATGTGGCAACGCTGGCTTTTCTCCATTTGAATTTGTGCAAAACAATCGATTTTCCTCGAAACTATTAAATCCTTGAAGAAACGATTATTTTAAATCGATTAAAATGGAGAAATGCCACGGAAAAAATTTCTTGCGCGGGGATCGAACCCAAGTTCTTGCCGTGAATGACCAGTACGTATCCATTACAGTAGCACGTAGGTATGCGAAAGATGCACGTGCGACGAGCATAGTAAGAACACAGCGCCACTTGGACTGTGAGACAGCGTGTGGCCGAGCCGTGAGCATCACAGAGGAGAAAAACATCGTCAAAATCGAGTGGAACGCAGTTACTAAAATGAAGATATCTCCGAAGGTTGCAAAAAGTTGCAACTAAACTTTAGATGGATTTGTTCTCTGAGATACAGGCTTTCACATTATCTAACGCTTTTAATGGGTAAATGCGGGTAACAAAAGTTACGATCTAATAAAAATGAGGTTTCGCGGAAAAATTACGTCTAAAAATCATCACTCTTTCAGCTTGAAAAAAAAATGTTAAATGAGGTCTACAATGAAAATTAATGTGTCAAAACGCATTTACATACCTTCCTATGCGATATTCATTCAATAGTTGATTCGTTTTTTCACTTAATTAGACAGTAAATTGACAGAAACTATTCAGCGTTAACAATGGCTTCCAACTGGTTACATCAATACCACAATTAAGATTTCAAGCTCTGTAACTATTTACCTCATCATAAAATCGTAACATTGATGCACATATTCGTGATCAGCATACTCTCAGCTATCATTTAAGAAATTTTACCTCATTTTGATCACATTGATTTTTCGACTTTTGTCTAGCTATTTCGGTCATATCCCACACTGTGCGTCGTCCCGTCCGACGCTACGTGTCTGGCGCTGTAGCTTGCTTCTCTTCCCCAAGGACCGATCTTTCCGCGCCCCTTTTGCCCGTGGGAGGGGCGTTTTCTGGAAACCGTTTTCCCGCATTCTCCGCGACGCCGCGCCGCGCCTTTTTGGCCTAGTGGTTCTGGACTCAGTCCGTTATATCCGCCACGTGTTGCTTCGGCCCGCGTTTTCCGAGGGGCGGGTGGTCGCGGGTGGGCGCACAGTGTTTTAAAAAGAGGACCGGCGGACATTGGCTTATAACTCTACTATAGCACTTAAAAATATAATCAAACCCATGCCATCCTACGTAGTTGGGTACGAAAAATTCATAGAAATGGTCGAAATAGTCGCACAGTGGGTATTTTTAAGTAAATCCTGGACAAAAATTAAAAAAAGGTGAAAGAAAGCGGGGAAAATGCCATTTATGACAATGACAACGTACAAATTTATCTTATTTTCTATAGTTTAACATAGAAAGCACTGGAATAATGCTCTACCACCGCACAATGGTCAGTGTTCAATAAAAAATAAACTTTTTTTTTTTTTTTTTTGGCTAGTTTCAATTTACTTATTTTATGAATATTTTATTTTGAATGATAATGAATAAAGATAATAATACCCTTCCCCCTGCTTCCGTTTCTTTTGATTACAGCCAAGCCGGTGGTAAAAAACTTTCCGCGTGACTGAGTGCACGCAGGGAAACTTCGGAGAACCTGGCAAAAATCACAAACAATAATAGTCCGAATAGCTAATCATGGAATCAGCAGACACCAGCTTTCAGATAAGATTCTACAGATCAATCAACGAGGTGCAAAATCCATAAGGCGATCTGTGGCGCGGTCATTGACCAACAAAAGGGTCGGATGTAGAGACAAGTTCCGGAATAGCAAAGAAAAATAAGCATCGAGTAATATTGGTGTTCTCTTCGTCAGTAAATGATCGGATTTATCGATGACTTTGACATCGGCTACACTTCATTGGCGTAGCGTGCAAATTGGCAACGTTGTATTTTGTCCATTTAAACCCATGTGAAAGGTCGAATACAAAGGCGTTCACCGAATACCCAAAACTTCGATCTTTTTGTGGGTTTCAATTGACAAACTGCAATGTTGCCAAATAGCAAGCTACGCGCGACTACGACACTTAGTCATTTTACAGATCCGAGAATGAAGGTTTTCTAATTTTTTCCATTATAAACACACTAAATAAAACCTTCCACCCTCCCCCTGACCAGACTCTTTCTATCAGTAATAGCTCAGCAAAAGCGCATTTAATGAGCTCAGGTCAGTGAACATTAGATAAAATTTGGAACATTTTATTCCTCATCAAGAATAACTCGAAAATTCGAAAAAGGTTTTTACTACGTTTATATTTCTATTATGAATAGTTACCATCATCTGTAGGCAATGAAAATAGTAGAAGAAAGTTTCTTGGATGAAAGCGAAAAGGGGAATTTAAACAAAAAATGTGAGCAAGCCGAAAAAAAAATTACAGGTATAGGGATTCGAACCCCGGTTTAATGCGTGCAAGGCAAAACTGTTAGCTACACGACCAGCCATACATTCGGAGCATGGCTTAAATTCTTACAATTTCATTATTTCATGACAATAAACACGATAGTTTGAATGAAAAGCCAATTAAAATATGCATGGCGGTAATTGGGACAACTGGCATTGCGGTAATTGGGACAAAGCCACTTTTGACGAGGCGGTATTTGGGACGTGGACCATTTTTCGAATTTTATTCATAACTTTTTTTTCCAGATTGATTTAGCCAACTTTTTATTTTTTTCATAAAACTAGGATGTATTTGAGAAGTTCTAGAGCAAACATATCTTAGATTTGACTAAAATTAACATTTTTACAGGTATTTTACGGAAATTTTTTCTCAAGGGTGGCGGTATTTGGGACATCTACCTTAGTTAGTTTGAAGATTGTTTTTGCTAATATTCATCTCAATAACTGAGCGATATTTGAAAATTTCCAATTATTATGTTCATTTACTCAATTTTCCCTGTTTTCGCTCAATGGAACCTTTGTTGTCCTTTGAAATGGTTTTAAGGTAGATGTCCCAATTACCGCCACCCTTAAGAAAAAATTTCCGTAAAATACCTGTAAAAATGTTAATTTTTCTCAAATCCAGGATCTGTTTGCACTAGGATCTCTCAAAAACATTCTAGTTTTATGAAAAAAATATAAAATTGGCGTAATCAATCAGGGAAAAAAATTATTAATAAAACTCGAAAAAATGGCCCATGTCCCAATTACCGCCATGCCAAAAGAGGCTTTGTCCCAATTACCGGCATGCCAGTTGTCCCCTTTACCGCCATGCATATTTTTAATGGCTTTTCATTTAAACTATCGTGTTTATTGTCAGGAAATGATGAAATTATAATAATTTAAGACGCAGAAAGTGAAGATAACAGATATTTAATAAGTAACTACTAGTTACAAAGAAAATTGAGTAATTTTGAGTTAAGTCTTTTCTAGAATTTGTAGATTTCAGTCATTTATCGATCTTCAGGGTGTGTCTAACTTTTGAACGGTTGAAGATAAAAAACGAAACTCGGGGAATGTTTATAATTTAATGGGAACTACTTTTTGGCGGAGCCAAAATTTCCGGGGGCACGCCTAAGGGGGGGTTTCGCCCCCTAACTCAAAATTTTCAAATAGCAACGCCTATTTTGTGATACCTCGTTTTAAAGGGCATAAAATTCTAAGACTTTTGGAGTAAACCGGAGGTCGATATCGTTTTTCGTCTTCGATATATCGATAGTCAAAGTTCGATTTCGACCCATTTTCAAAAAATCAGAACTCCCATTTGAAATGTCGGAATTTAGCAAACGAGGAGTCAAAAATACTCTGAAAAGCAAGTACTTTCCATTTTTGTAAAGTAATTTTGACTCCTCGTTTGCTAAATTCCGACTTTTCAAATGGGAGTTCTGATTTTTTGAAAATGGGTCGAAATCGAACTTTGACCATCGATATATCGAAGACGAAAAACGATATCAACCTCCGGTTTGATCCAAAAGTCTTGGAATTTTATGCCCTTTAAAACGAGGTATCACAAGATAGGGAGTGCAATAAGAGAAAATGAAGTTGACCCCCGCCCCCCACCCTCCGTGGTGGGGGGTCATCGAAAATAGTCTCCTCACATATCGCCTTTGGTATAAATAAGAATGCTTCAAACCGTATCCTTCTATATATCCCAATTACAAAAAAAGTTAAGAGGAGATGGGCGTTACTTTTGAATAACCGTGCATATCATGAAATGTGGACTGTTTTCAGTTTCGGGGGGGGGGGGGGGAGGAGATCGTAAATTTTACCGCTTGTGGTTTGTCGAATTTGCATACTAAAGAAATCAATTTAACATGCTACATGTATCAAAAAAACACTTTCACTGTTGTTTCAACAGGAATAACTGTTACTTTTACGGATACTGAAATGTTGTTTTAGCTAACAATAGAGAATATTGATTTGACACTTTCGTTGATGTTCAACTAAGGTATAAAATGTCAATGCAAGAGTTTAATCTGTTGGTTTAACATAATTTACAGAACGTAAAATCGACAGATTTGCAAGCTACTATTCCAACATTTTAAGTACACTCAGTTAGCGCCCATAGCAAATGAAACAACCGAGAAACAGGAAGTAATTCTTACATAGGATTATCGACTATTGGATTACCATTCCTTTTTTTTGGTTTATGTAATGTTAAAAGGGTATCAACTCTACTGAAAATATGATTTTTCTAACGTAGGAGCGTTTTACACAATCTATAATGCAAAAGATAAACAACAAAATGATGTGGCGATGATTGGGACATCGTGATTTTTTGCGTGTCCCTGTTACCGCCACCCCTGGCGGTAAATGGGACAGCAGCTACTTTTGATGTCCCAATTCCCGCCATATCACGAATAAGTATTAAAATTGAGGTTCCTTTCAAAACAAACTTGTTTTCAGTCAGAAAAACCATTAAATTAAACCCTGAAACAGCCAAACATATTAAACAATATAACGTATAAAAGTAAATGAGTGATTTTCTTGCCTCGTCCCTCAACACAACAACTGAGATTTCAGCAGAAACAGGTGGTGCTGGGCAGTTGTCCACTTCTGTGATTTTTTAAGGGCACAGTGCTGCCACCTATCAACTTCAAACTTTTTCACCAGTCCAACCAACCTATGAAAAACACTTATTCCATAATACCTTGAATTTCCCTGCTAATGTGAGCTTATTTTAAAGAATAAGTGCATAGGGTGGCGGTAATTGGGACAGTGGCGGTAATTGGGACATCTACCTTAATGATTGTTTTAGATTGCTATAAGAGGAGGATGTTTCAGTCCTTTTTGTCATAGATTATTGACCGACACAAACTTAAATCAAAATTTATTCAATCATCAATGATTGACGATATGTGTTGGTATGTCGCTTAAGAAGCGTTTTAAGTTTTGTCTACTGTTTTGTCTGTTCGTACTAATTTTGAAATTTTAGACAGTCTTGAGGGTTGAATATTGCAACAAGAACTGCTTTTTTCTCTGGTAGGTAGTTCGCTTGAAGATTGCTTTTGCTATTCATCAAAATAACTGAGCTACGTTTGAAAAATCCCAATTATTATATTAATATATTCATTTACTAAATTTTCTCTTTATTCGCTCAAGGGAACCAATGTTGCCCTGTGAGATGGTTTTAATGGTTGTTTTTTGTTACTTTATGAGGAGAATGTTTCAGAATTTTTTTTTGTCAAAGATTGTTGACACAAACTTAAACCAACATTTATGCTGTCACAGTCATCCATGATTGACAATATGTTTTAATTTGTCTCCTAGAAAGCGTTTTCAACTTTTCCTAGTTTTTCGTCCGTTCTTACCTTTTTTGAAATTTTAAACATTCTTAAGGGTTGAATGAACGTTGCAACAAGAAGTGTTTTTTTCTCTTTTAATTAGTTTGAAGATCCTTTTTGCTAATATTCATCAAAATAACTGAGTGATATTTAATAAAATCCCAATTATTATATTTATTTATTCATTTAATCCATTTTCCCTTTTTTTCGCTCAATAGAGCCTTAATTCCCCTTTGGAATGGTTCTAATGGTTGTTTTAAGGTTGCTATAAGAGGAGAATGTCTCAGTCCTTTTTGTCACAGATTGTTGACCGACACAAACTTCAATCAAAATTTATTCAGTCATCAATGATTGACGATGTGTGTTCGTGTATCGTTAAAGAAGCGTTTCCAGTTTTTTCTATTTTTTTGTCCGTTCGTACTAATTTTGAAATTTTAAACAGTCTTAAGGGTTGAATATTGCAACAAGAACTGCTTTTTTCTCCGGTAGTTAGTTTGAAAATTGTTTTTGCCAATATTCATCAAAGTTACTGAGCGATATTTGAAAAATCCCAATTATTATGTTAATATATTAATTTGCTCAATTTTTCCTTTATTTGCTCAATGAAGCCTATTTTTACCGTATGAAAGCGCATTTGGATTAATTTACCCCTGGAAAGAATGCCTCTGATTAATTTCCTTGATGAAAGTGTTTGGATTTATTTTATCCATGCGTGCTTTAAGATTGGTTTACAACATGGAAGAGCGCATAGGATAAATTTACTCTATGAAAGTGCGCTTTGGATTCACGTAACATTTGAAAACTTACGTTGGATTAATTTACCTATGGTAGCGTGGTTTGGATTAAATTTTCCTATGAAAGAGTGCTTCGAATTTTTTGCCTTATGATAGCGCACTGTAGGTTAATTAACCCTATGAAAGCGTACTTTGGATTAATTTTCCCTCTAAGAGAATTCGTCCGATCAATTTTCTTCATAAAAGCGCGCTGTGGATTTACTAAGCCACGAAAGCATGTTTTGTAATAGTTTACCTCATGAAAACGCGATTTGGATTAATTTACCCTCTTTTAAAGAATGCCTCTGATTAAAATTTTCCTCATAAACGCGCGTTTGGATTTATTTTACCCTTGCGTGCTTTAGATTGCTTTACCAGATGATAGAGTGTATAGGATTAATTTACTCTATGAAAGCGCGCTTTGGATTCATACAACATTTTAAAGCTTATGTTGGATTAATTTACCTGTGAAAGCGCGCATCGGGATAATATTTCCTATGAAAGAGTGCTTCCGTTTAGTTTTCCTCATGAAAGGGCACTGTAGGTTAACTTACCCTATGAAAGCGTGCTTTAAATTAATTTACCCTCTGAAAGAATCCATCAGACTCGATTGGTCCAATGTGACTCGATTGTTCATAATCGGCTGCCAAGGAATTACATCATGGAGAAACAGTTAAATGAAGGACTTATACTGTACTTACACGTTAAGACAGAGGAGAATTGCTGACATCAAAGATGGTCATAAAGGGCTTTCTAGAATCAAACTGTAGCCAATAAATGCTAAATGTTTGAGACGATTAAAATTTTAGAAATAGGTACTCTTTAACAGATAAACAATGGGGAAACATACTTCGCTGTGTAGGAGCTTCATAAAAGGGGCAACTTTTCAGGAAGGATCTCAAGGCTTCTCCTCCGGAAGATTCAGTGAGCACTCTTCTACATGGACAGGTATGATGACTTAGTTAAACATGCAAGTTGAATCATGAGCAAAAATAAAAGGCTTGTTATCACCTCACATATCAAAAAATAATACAGCATTATTTCAGTAATTTTTGAAATTCTTGGAAAGTCAAACGTTCTCGTCAAGTCCTTCATTAGTCAAAAAAGGAACAAACACAACATTCAAAACAATAACCTAATGAAGAATATGCATTACTTCTGTGCATTCCTTATTTCAATTGCTCTGACGTTTTCTGAACGGCGTATACAGGGTGTTTCACATAACCTGCTCATTATGGGTTTCTTGAACGGGTGACGGTAAAAAAATCTGGAAAAATCGGATTTACAGTAACTCGGACCTTAAGTTTCATTTAAAAATACTGCCACAAACCAAAATTTGATTTTTGGGGGGTTTTAAGGGGAGAATGCCCCCCTAATCTCGAGATTTTCAAATAGCAACCCCTATCTTGTGATACCTCGTATGAAAGAGGGTAAAATTCTAAGCATTTTGGCTTAAACCGGAAATCGATATCTTTTTTCGTTTTCGAGATATCGAAGGTCGAAGATCGATATAGGACCAATTTTCGAAAATTCTTAACTCCTACAAAAAAAGTCGTAACACAAAAACTGGACATGTAAAATGCTCTTCTTGATGATTATACTTTCAAGAAAAAAAGACAAATTCACTGTCAAATAAATCAGAAGTAGACTTTTAGAAACCTTAAAATTTTTGGCGGGGAAACCCCCATTTCTCAAAATTTTCAAATGGCAACCCCCATCTTTTAATACCTTATTCGAAAAGGCGTAAAAAGCTGTGCATTTTGAAATGCAAAGTGCAAATTGAAGTTCGATTTAGACCATTTTTCGACCCAGTAAAAACCGGATCCTATCGTGTGATACATCTTTTAAAAGCACATGAAAAACCAAGAATTTTAGTGCAAACCGGAAGTCAATACTTTTTTTCGCGGTCGAGATATCGCAAGTCAAAGTTTAGTCTTTGGTTAGGGCCTACCTTAAACTTTGACTTGCGATATCTCGACCGCAAAAAAAAGTATTGACTTCCGGTTTGCACTAAAATTCTTGGTTTTTTATGTGTTTTTGAAAGATGTATCAAACAATAGGATCCGGTTTTTACTGGGTCGAAAAATGGTCTAAATCGATCTTCGATTTTCGATATATCGAATTAGAAAAATGATATCGGACTTTTGATTGCGCCAAAATGCACAGCTTTTTACGCCTTTTCGAATAAGGTATTAAAAGATGGGGGTTGCCATTTGAAAATTTTGAGAAATGGGGGTTTCCCCGCCAAAAATGTTACGGTGCCTAAAAGTCTACTTCCGGTTTATTTGATTGTGAATTTGTATTTTTTTCTTGAAAGAACTCATCAAGTAGAGCATTTTACATGTGCAGTTTTTTGATTTACGACTATTTTTGTAGGAGTTCAGAATTTTCGAAAATGGGTCCTACATCGAACTTCGACCTTTGATATCTCGGAAACGATAAAAGATATCGACTTCCGGTTTAAGCCAAAATGCTTAGAATTTTACCCCCTTTCAAACGAGGTATCACAAGATAGGGGTTGCTATTTGAAAATCTCGAGATTAGGGGGGCACCCCCCCTGAAAACCCCCAAAAATCAAATTTTGGGTTGTGGCAGTATTTTTAAATGAAACTTCAGGTCCGAGTTACTATAAATCCGATTTTTCAGATTTTTTGATCGTCACCCGTTCAAGAAAACCATAGTGAGCAGGTTATGTGAAACACCCTGTATATCCAGTCTGTAAAGCGGCTCATTCCCGACACAGAGCAGAACCAAAAAATCAACAATAACAAGCTTCGAGATTTGAAATGTACTAAATACATATTTTCTCGCAAAAACTAATAAATCTGGGTACGAAACATAAGATAATAATACGGAGAAGAAACAAACGAAATATCTTTGGAGTCCGAGTCATAATCCAAACGTAATTGCATTCTGAAAACCTAACATAAACTAACCTGGACACAAGACTCCCGCCGTAGAAAAATTACACAAGCCTACGGAGGCACAGAATTTGTGAAAACGTGAAAAAAAAAACGCGCCTCATGAAATACTTCTCGAAACTGGAACCAAGCCATGGAACGCTGAACATTAGAGGATGGCATGGGCCATTAGTTAGCCTGCGTCTCAGAAACCGAAACAGTTGTAATAGAGCATGATACTCATGCTCTAAAAACGGAGAATCATTTGATTGCCCGCCCCTCTGATAGACATAGTTTGAAAACCTCACTCGTTATTGTGCTTAGCTGTACAAGTACCATGCCATTAAATTGGTTTGTTTCACTTGGTCATATTTTTACTTAGAGTATAAACACACGACTCATATATTATTAAAGGTGTGATTTTCCCTGATTACTCCGAAATTTGACTCAAGGTGGCCGATATGAACGTCCAGGGCCTTACCACTAAGCTATTATATTACATATTAATTTAGAGCATATGATTCCTCAACGGATCGTAAAAATGCCTTTAGAGTGACGAAATTTGACAAGGACAAACTTTCAAGGGCACTGATTTCATTTCTGGATACATAAATCACTTCTGACTTCTTTGATCAAAACATGGAATGCAACAAAAATAATATTAAGTTTTAACGCAAGCAATAACATTTTAAAAATTAATAATCATCAGGAAGAATAATTTGTCGAAACATAAAATGCAAAAGTGACAAAACAAAGTTTTTGCACATCAATATTCTGGATTTTTAAGTCACCAAAACGTTGTTTAATCTTTTTTATCAACAGCATCAAATTATTTCCAACATACTTACGTGTTGCAGCTAATACTAGGGTTATACCTGTTAGTTTGATTTTTGCTTTACCAGATAGCAAGTCAGTCATATCGAGAATATGGCGAAATGAAACTTTTGTAATCGCATTATAATAAGTCATGTTATCGACGTTTGAAATACCTCAATTGGAAGCAAAAGATGTAAGAGGAAATTATTAATTTATAGATTATGTTCGATTTCATCGGTTCTCAGATTTTGCTGTTTTCAGAAAAATCTTCAAAATTTCAAGATGTTCTGTTTGCCTCATAATTTTTTGAAAGAGAAGTAGATCCTGTTCCAATAATGAATGTTTACTTCACTTTACAAACTAAAAGTAAGTAAACTAGCGTTATGTTAGGATCTTTTATTGACTGCAACGTTATTATTATTTCGTAATGATTTCTTGTTGGTAGATGGAAAATAATAAGTTTGCTTATTTCAAGTTTGGATCTTGGGTTTACGATGTCTACTTTTATCGGTTTGGTTGTCTACCGGGTCGTAAATACTAGTCGCATTTTCTTTTTTAATTTTTTCTTCCATTTCTTTTTCATACTCTTCCACATTTTTCTCAATATCTTGTATACCAGGAATTTTATAACCTAAAATAGGATCGGTTCCGGTGCAGTTTAACTGAAGAAAATTTATTGCGTAAACATCACTTAAATCATATTTCGTGGCGAAGTTATTCCAATTGAAGTATCCTCGCTGATCATCTGAAGCACTGCAAAATAAATAAATTCCTCTCTTATTTTATTTGTAAAATGAATGATACATGGTACTTCGGAGATAAAAACTCTTAAAGTGACACTTATCATGCAATTCAAACAAATAAAAGCTCTGCTCCCATACAAAAAGTAATTCATGACACTATAATAACAGTTATAAAAAATTAAAGAAATAGGGTGAACTTTTTAACTATAGCAAAGATTTTGAATTTTGATCAGAAGTTTGGAGTACCTTCTTATTTTCTTCGGAACGAGTCTGGTGCAAATCTTTCCTAGAATAATTACTTATTATACAGGGTGTAACAGATGTATCCCCCCTCACCCTGTCTAACTTTTGAACGAGTTGAGATAAAAAGTTGCAGTTTAGACCATTCTTCATAACCTTAGATGAACTTTATTTTTTGGGGTGCAAACCCCCCCCCCCCCCCCCAGGAGGGCTATCTCAAAAATTTCAAGCGGCAACCCCTATCTTGTGATACATAATTTGAAAGGGCATAAAATTCTAAGACTTTTAGCGCAAACTAGAGGTCGATATCGTTTTCCGTTTTCGATATATCGAAGTTCAAAGTTCGATTTTCAACAAATCAGAACTCCCGAAATCGGAATTGGAAATGCTAGGAGTCTAAAATACTATAAAAAGCAAGTACTTTTCAGAAAAAAATACGGTTCTGTCATAAGTTTTGTCTAAATTTGGTTTTAGAGCCTCCCAACAGTGTTCTAAAAAATTGCCCCTCAGGATGGCATTCTCAGAAATTCCGAGGCACGACCCCTACCGAGTGATACATCCCTCAAAAGGGCACACTAATGTGACCATTTTGGCGAAAACCGCAGGTCAATATCGTTTTTAGTTTTCGATATATCGAATGGCAAAGTTGGATTTGGACTAAATTTATGACAGAACCGTATTTTTTTCTGAAAAGTACTTGCCTTTTAGAGTATTTTAGACTCCTAGTTTCTCCAATTCCGACTTTTCAAATGGGAGTTCTGATTTGTTGAAAATCGAACTTTGAACTTCGATACATCAAAAACGGAAAACGATATCGACCTCTAGTTTGCGCTAAAAGTCTTAGAATTTTATGCCCTTTCAATTAACGTATCACAAGATAGGAGTTGCCATTTAAAATTTTCGAGATAGCCCCCTGGGGGGGCCCCTAGGGGGGGTGGGGGGTTTTGACTCTCAAAAAAAAAGTTCATCTAAGGTTATGAAGAATGGTCTAAACCGTAACTTTTTATCTAAACTCGTTCAAAAGTTAGACGGGGGGGGGGGAGGATACATCTGTTACACCCTGTATTGAACTGTCCACGAAATTACAACTAAAGAACAAAATGTTTCCAAAGAATTGCCTTCCTCGGGGTGGCTCACCTATCCGCGATTTACAGCCCCAATCAAACCTCTTTATTATAAAAGTTACACTGTATTCATGAAAAAGCTAGAAAAAAGTCTAAAGACATCGAAAGAAATTATAATGTCCTGAGTAACCTTAGTAAGCATTGGTATACACAAGAATATAGCTCTCCCGTGGTTCAAACAATCCATTGAAATATCGAGAGAAAAAAAAATAAGTAGGTGTTGCATTTCCTTTTGTTCTTTGAAAGGAATAACTTATAGTGGTGTGTGGAGCTTTTTATGCACGATCCTATGGAGCGTGCACACTGGTTTCGGTCTGGTTTTTGATTTGCGCTGTTGTACAATGTACTTACTTAGCATTTTGGAGTATTGAAATTCTGTGTCTTAAGTGGTTGTTTTGGAACTATTTGGCACCACTTCGTTTCTCAGCTATTTTGTAGCCAATCAAAATTCGTACGACGGACCGATATTTCATCGAAAGTACAAAGGCTGTCCCAAAACAACTGAGAGTTGGTCTGTATTTTAAAAAGTATTAAACATATCAAAATGCGGTTTGAAAGGAATTGTAGCACATACTATTAGCTTTCTAACAAGCGCTACCCTAATAGCACAAATCTGAGACAGCATGAAACATTTTAGAAATATATTCCAAACATTGCAATGATATGGGCACAGCATTAAGGTTTAACAAAAGGTGTTTAAAATTAGTAAAAAACATTTTTAAAAGAGATTGAAATTTTTTTAAAAAAACGGTTTCAAACGTGAATAAAAATTTTTTTTTTAATTTTTTTAAACTATCTAAAACTGTTTTTCAAACAAATGGAAAACGTTTCGAAGACACATAAATGTAAATAATGTTATCATCTTACGTTTTCAAAATGTTTCAAAAATGTTTCTAATTAGAAAAATTTACACCCGTGTAAAATATCTCGTAAACATTTTTTATCAGTTTTTGTTAAGTTTTAAAGAATGTTTTTGAAATGCTTTAAGAACCATTTGGAAATGTACCTTAGATACAAAAGAAATTAGCTTAGCTTGGAGAAACATTTTAAAAATAAATCAAACATTTCTTAACACTAGACATTAAAACAGTTTCAGAAACATGTTAAAAATGCGACATCAAAACTTCGATTAGGTGAGTCTTAAAAACATATTGTTGATACGTTTTAGAAACAATTTTTCAACATATAGAACGATTGTCTGAAAACGTTTTCAATATCTTCTTGAACTTTAACGAGCAACTCTCAAACAGCCCACTTAAAAAAGTTTAACGAAACCGTGTCTTAAACATGTTTCACCCTCATCTCACTTTCAGTATGTTGGAAAAAGGAGGTTGAAAGTTTTTCGAAACATTTCTAAAATGTTAATTAGAATCCCCATTCAACAGCTTTCAGAAAATTATTTTTGATACCCGTTAAGAACGTTTTTCAGAGATTTCTAATGGGTGTCATTTCTCGTCTTTGGCTCCTCAACGTTTTACAAATATTGATTTGAAAAGGTACGCAAAGTATAGCTATCGACACAATATTTTTGATACAAGTTTAAAATGTAACATAAACAGTGTCAAATCCGTTTTTAAAATGTGCCCAAGAAACAACGTAACATGTCGGAAATGTATCACGGAAACGTTTTTAAAATGTCCCACATGTATCTAAAACGGCTGATAAACATATTAGATACCGCTCAATGTCCGCCCTAAGAAAGTGCCCCAAATTTTACGGGAAAACATTTCAGAGAGGTCTCTGAGACGGATTAAGGGTGCTTTCAGTTCACCCTTGTTTTTTCGAAACGGATAGGAAACGTTTCAGAAATGAAGGGTAACTTGATGAAATGGAAATGTTTCAAATGTGTTTTTGAAAAAGTTCCGGAATACTTGATAGCACAAACAGTGTCCAAACCGTTTTTAAAATGTATCCAAGAGCCAGTGAAAAATGTTGAAAACACTGCTCTGAAATGTTTTCAAAATGTACTGCATGTATCTAAAACCGCTCATACACAAATTAGATACCAATGAATGTCCGCCCTGGGGAAGAATCCGGAATCAAACGGGAAAACGTCTCGGAGAGGTTTCTGAAACGGTTCGGCAATCCTTTCAGCTCACTCTCTTTTCTTCGAAACGGATAGGAAACGTTTCAGAAATGAAGAATGAATCCGTGAAATGTTTCCGATCCGTTTTCGAAAAAGTTTCGAAGTGGAAACGTTTTCAAAATATCGCATGTATCTAAAACTCCTCAGACACAAATTAGATACCGCTAAATGTCCGCCCTGACGAAGTGTCCTTAACCTTAATCTCGGGGAGGTTAGTTGTTTTGGGGAAGTATAGCAAAATGTGTTGACAACTTATTTAGATGGTTTAGTAATTTATTAAAGCATGTTACATTTTCAAAACCTTTCAAAAATGTTTTCAATTGAATGGTTGACACAAATTTAAAACTTTTTAAAAACATTTTCAATTTTTTTTCATTGTGGTTTGATAGTTTTTCTTAAAGTATTTTCAAAAAACTTTTAAAATATGTCAAATGAAACAGCTAAGTGAAACATTTTAAAAACAAAGAAAAAATTGGTCATTTCCCAACAGCAGAAACATTTTGGAACCATTTTGGAAACATTTTCAAATTATTACCCTAATTACACGAGCAGAGCAGGGTGCAAAACATGTTTAAAATATGACCCTGATCTGTAAAGATACAAGTCCATATAATGTGCATATTTCACTCCTAAATAATATCGGCCGCCGTAGCTCATCACGAATGTTCTCGACAACCACCACGACGGCCCGGGTTCAAATCCCACATCTTCCAGGTCAAATTTGTAAAGTTTCATTTGTTTTCACCATACTCTTAAATGTAATATGTACTTCTAATAATATAATTGTGTAACATATCTGTAACCTGTATATCATAACTCGTAACAATCGTAACAAGTAACTGTGAATTTCCAGGTGAGTACTTCAGCAACTGTCACACAGAGTGCGCTACGGTGTATCATATTTTTAAAAAATAAATATTACACATTTTTAAAATGTTTCCAAAACGTTTTAAAAACATTTCACGGATTCATTCCTCATCTCTGAAATGTTTCCTATCCGTTTTGAAGAAAGGAGAGTTATCTGAAGGGAGCACCGAACCGTTTCAGAAACCTTTCTGATACGGTTTTCCGTTTGATTCCGGATTCCTCCATAGGGCGGACATTCAGCCGTATCTAATTTGTTTTTTAGGGGTTTTAGATACATGCAGTACATTTTGAAAACGTTTCCACGAAACGGCAGGGGTCGTCCCTCTATCTGATTTTTTTTTTTTTTCGAAAACGGATCGGAAACATTTCACGGATTCATTCCTCATCTCTGAAACGTTTCCTATCCGTTTTGAAGAAAGGAGGGTTATCTGAAGGGCACCCCGAACCGTTTCAGAGACCTTTCTGAGACGGTTTCCCGTTTGATTCCGGATTCTCCAAAGGGCGGACATTCAGTCGTATCTAATTTGTTTTTTAGGGGTTTTAGATACATGCAGTACATTTTGAAAACGTTTCAATGAAATATTTTGGAAATGTTGGTAAGTTTCACGGACACATTTTTAAAACGTTTTGGACACTGTTTGTGCTATTAGGGTAGTTTAGCTAATTTGGTTGAAAATTCGCCGAGAGTCAGCTATTTTTCGGAGGAGTGTAAAAAATAACCCTACGAGATTTTTGAGCTCAAAATAACTTTATTTCTCAACTAAAAAATTTCATCTTAGAGATTTGTTGGTACTTTTACAATTGAGGATAGCATACCTTTACAGTAATAGGTGATAATTGAGGACTATAATCACTCCTCACCTAAAGATTCAACATCCCGATCTTTTTCGAAGTAGTCGCCATTTACGTCGATGCATCGTCGAATGCGCTCGGGGCATTTCTTTCTCGACGAAGGTCTTCCGAAATTCCTCGTTAGGCAGTCTCAGGAAAAATCCGCGAACAGCGTTTTGAATTTCTTAGCGGGTGTTGAATCGCTTACGCTTACCACGTAAAAACTTCTTCAAAGAAGGAAATAACCAAAAGTCGCATGGAGCGAGGTCAGGACTGTACGGGGGGTGGGAGATGGCGGCAATGCCCTTGTGCCGGAAGAACTCATTGGTCATGTTGGCGGTGTGCGAGCGCGCGTTATGTTGATGCAGATTCGAAAAAGATCGGGATGTTGAATCTTCAGATAATGAGGTTATAGTCCTCAATTATCTCCTATTATTGTAAAGGTTTGCTATCCTCAATTGTAAAAGAACCAACAAATCTCTAAGATGACATTTTTAAGTTGAGAAATAAAGTTACTTTGAGCTCAAAAATCTCGTAGGGTTATTTTTTACACACCTCCAAAAAATTGCTATAACTCGTCGAATTTTCAACCAAATTAGCTAAAGTAAGGCTCGTTGGAAAGCTACTAGTATGAGCTATAATCTTCCTTAAACCGCATTTCGATATGTTTAACACTTTTCGAAATACAGACCAACTGACAGTTGTTTTGAGACAGCCTATGTATCACTCTCTTATACTCGTACTAATTTTCAAGCGCGTTTTAGAGTCAGTTTTTGATGTTTTTCACAAGTTTGCGCATACCTATTTGAAGTCTTATACTTTTAATTCCTGCTTATTTTTTGGTTCATTAGGGCTTGGTTTGAGAATTCTTATCGTTTTTACCAAATTTCCCGCTCGTACCACGTTTTGTACGGGATATATGGGAGGGAGGACTTTTTTCGGTTTTACTACGCGTATTACTAAGACATTATAGACGGTATTGGTGGGTCTTTTAACTGAATACAAACAAACGAACATAACCTCTCAATCCAAACTTTCTTCTTTATAAAAATTGATATCAAAGATGGATGAAACACTATTTAATGGCCACTATTATTTCGTAATTTAATAAAGACTAGGGAAAAGAAATAATTCAAGAGGAACGGTTAGCGATATCATAAAGAATGTAATACGAAGTGATAACAATAAGAGTGGCCCAACAGGCCTACCACCCTGGCAAGGGCAATTCCCTTTGCCGTACAGAAAGTACCAACTTAAAACTAGAGTTTGCGATGTTTGCGATACAACATTCTCCGCGGGTACTTTAAAGCAAGGGGAAAATTAGAAAACAATTTTTTGCAAGGGGAAAATTAGAAAACAATTTTTTGCAAGGGGGAAAATTAGAAAACAATTTTTATACTTAAATTTAAGAAAGGTCGATTGTTTCGACATCATCCGGTGAATACGCTTTAGGAACTTTAATGACTCGACCAGAGCGTGAGACAAAAGGAGCAGCGTTTTTAACACTTTTTACACCTCTACCTGCGTCTTTGATAGGAGGACGTGCGAGATTGACTTTAGACGTTGAAGGGCTGGTAAGGGTTGAACCAGATGAACCAGGACCAGAAATCTTTGACGATAGAGGCTGGGTAACGGTTGAGCAAGATGGACTAGGATACTCGGTTGATAAAGGCTGACTAGCAGAAGTTGACTTGAATTGTTTTGGTGAGACAACTGTTGATGAATGACCAGGAGTCGATCCAGGTTGGCAGGCTAAAGTTACAGGAGGTAATTGACTAGAAGTTGATTTAGAATGACTAGGAGAGACAGTGCGTGAAATTTGATTAGGACTTGAGCGAATATGGTTCGGTGAAATGACAGGCGCACACTGAACAGCAGGATCTGACAATGATTGGTTGGTAAAATCGGTTACTGATTGAGAAGAAGCAGATTGAGGAGAGTTTTCCATTTGGAATCTCACCCTTTTCTTTGTCGATTTATCAGAGCTATTATTATCGCTGTTTTCACGCGATTATAATTGGTCGATATGACGTTTGTGTTGAATATTACCATGTTCAACTAGATAATTCAAAGTACCAAGTTTTGAAACGATCACTCCTGGCAACCAGGGTTGCGGAGTATTGTAAGAGCGAAACATAACCTGATCGTTCACTTCAAAAGAACGGAGTTTCTTTGGAGAGATGTCTTGTTGACCTCTTTGTTGGACTGTGATTTTCAAATTCGGACGCATAGCATAGAGTCTCGTTCTAGTTGTCCTTCCAATGAAGAGAAGGGAAGGAGGTTGTCCTGTTGCTTGATGAGGCGTTCTGTTGTATTGAAGAACAATCTTGTTCACGGAGTCTTGAAGATTATGTGCAGTCGTCTTCATATTTGCTAACGCTTTTTTGACAGTTTGGACTGTGCGTTCAGCTTGCCCGTTAGAGGCGGGATGATAAGGAGCTGTCTTTTTGTGGAAAAGAACACCTTGTGATTTTAGAAATTCCGCGAAACAGCCTGAAGCAAAGGATGGACCATTGTCCGAGACAACCGTAGTTGGAGCACCGAAAAGAGAAAATGTTTGTGCAAGTATTTTGCAAGTGGCCTCACTTGTCATTGATGACGTAGGGAAAACTTGGAGCCATTTTGAGTAGGCATCTACTAAAATTAACAAATACTTGCCATGAACTGGACCTGCGTAATCTATGTGTATTCTCTCCCACGGAGCAGAAGCATACTCCCATGGATGAGCAAATTTTGGAGGCGCCTTGCTGTCTTCGAGACAGGCCTCACAAGATTTTGCAATATGCTCGATATCTTTATCAAGATTTGGCCAATAAACTATAGACCTGGCGAGGCTTTTCATTTTTGTGATCCCTGTATGAGCAAGATGTAACTCGTCCAAAACTTTTCGTTGTAGCTTTGCAGGAACGACAATACGATGGCCTAATAAGAGAGTATCACAAGTTTGAGTGTACTCCGCTTCTCTGCCCTTGTAACCTAAAGAGGTTAAATCTTTACCTTCCTGAATTGCTCTCAATATTGGAGGAAGATTTAGATCTTTTCTGGTTTCCGCAGCAATTTCAGAAGAAGTTATGGGAAGTAAATCAATTTGATTAAGAATAAAAACATCAAAATCATCAAGTGTCGAACTAGGAACATTGAAGCTGTAAATTCTGGACAAGTAGTCAGCGTTGCCGTTTTGAGTGGAACGTCTGAATTTGATTTCATAGTTGAAATTAGATAAATACGATGCGTACTTTGCACAGCGAGACAAAGTAAACTTTGGTAGAAGGGCGTTTGGTGCGAAGATGTGAGACACTGGTTTGTTGTCTGTATACAAAGTAAATTTGCGTCCATATAGATAGTCGAAGAATCTTTTGACTCCCCACACAATTGCGAGAGCCTCCCTGTCTACTTGAGGATATCTTTTCTCAACATCACTGAGAGCCTTGCTTGCATAGGAAATCGGTCTTTCCGTTTCGTCAGGTAGGATATGTGACAACACCGCACCTAAAGCGAAAGGACTAGCATCAACTGCTAGAGTCACTGGAAGATCTGGGTCATATGGTATTAACACTTGGTCGGAAACTAAAATTTCCTTGAGCTTATTAAAAGCTGATAAGCCATCAATTGACCAGTTGAAAGTTTTTTGTTTTAGCATTTCTCTAAGTGGATGAGTAATTGTTGACAAATCAGGAATAAAGGAGTGGTAATAAGTTACCTTACCCAAAAAAGTTCTAAGTTCATCTGCATTTTGAGGTTTCTCAGCGTTGACTATGGCGTCGACATGCTTGTCTAGTTTGTGTAGTCCGAGGCTGTCGATTCTGTGTCCAAGGAATTCTACACTATCCAGAAAAAATTGACGCTTCGATTTGTTCAGTTTGAGACCAATTTTTTCAAGTCTATCAAGAATTTTGGCTAAAATTAGAAACATATTTTCAACAGAATTTGCATACAATAAAATATCATCAAAAAAATTTGTCGCTCCATCGATATCTTGGAGAATGCTGTGAAGCCGTCGTTGCCAAGCAGCAGGAACTGGTGTTAACCCGTATTGGGCTCTGTTTGGCCTAATTAAACCGTGTGATGGTGTATTGAGAGTCATTATTTCACATGATTCTTCATCACAAACTAAGTGCATGAAGGCATCGGTTATATCAAGTTTGCAAAAAACTATTGCGCCTTTCAGTTTTTGAAAAATGTCTTCAATTTTAGGTATTGGGTAGTCATCAGCGATTAACTGTGGATTAACAGTGGATTTGTAATCGCCAGTGATACGAAGTCTACCATTTTTAACAACTACATGAGTTGGTGAAGCCCACCTTGAATGAGTGACTTTCTTGTAGTGCCCTGATTGCAATTTTTTTTCAATATTGTTGAAATATGGTTCACGTAAAGTGTAAGGCAACGGGCGAGCTCGAGCAAATATTGGCTTAGCATCTTTTTCAAGGTGCCATTTTTCAGGTGGACCTGCTAAAGTACCAGCTGTTTCACTAAAAAGCTGATCATGTTTGTTCAGTAACATTTGTAAGCGTTGTTGAACATCTGGCGTTAAAAATGGATTTGTCGTTTGAATTTGTTTAACGGAGTAAAGTTCAGCAAAGGACAAAAGTTCTGAAAAATGAACAATCCTTTCCCGTCCAAATATGCTTTCACAGGGAAAATCAACTACAAAAAGGTTTAGTAATTCGGTTTTGTTACGAAATTTGACTTTTACTTTCGCAAAACCTAAGCATTTGAAAGATTCTTTGGTGAAACTAAAGAGTGGTCTACTCGTAGGGTGTAAAATGGTATTGGGCAAAATTGTTTTAAATACATTAATGTTTATGACTGAACAAGCACCACCAGTGTCTAATTCCATTTGTAATGGTTGATCATTAATATGCACTTTCAGAAATGTTGGAGTCGGAGGCATACCTGAAGTTGATTCTAGGTTAGTTGAGGAGACCTTATGAATGGAGGCTCCAAAAAATGCAGTACCCACATCCTGGGAAAATTCCATTTCCTGAAAATGAATGCCATTTTTTGATTTGCGACTACAGACAGTTGAAATGTGTCCAAAAAGCTTGCAAGAGTGACATTTAGCATTGCAGTACTTACAATTTTTCCTTTCATGATTGATATTACAAGAGTCACAAGAAACGTTGTTTGTTTTCCTTTGGTTGGAACTAGAAGATTGTGAGTTATGTGAACTAGGAGTAAAAGTTTTACCTTGAGAATTAGAGCGCTGATGTCTAGGACGTGAGTTTGAGCGGGAACGCTGAGGTTGCTTCGACTTAACTTTTGGCTTACTATCATAAAACTTGTGAACGCTTGCTGATTCCACTTTGGGTTTCAACAGATTGGATGCTTCGTATGATGACTCCAAGGACAGCGCACACTTTAAGGCATCCGCGAAAGTTTCTGGCTGTTTGTTGACTATCTCGTTCCGAATGTCATCATCTAACACACCATTAATAAACTGTACAACCAAGGAATAATCCAAAAATCCATCAAATTTGCAGTACCTAGCTGCGGCTTTAAGCCGGGCAGAATAATCCTGAATACTCTCTCCAGATTTTTGGAATATCTTACGGAAATTTATCGCTTCACTATATTTGTTTTTACGCTTAACATAATGATCGATTAATTTATCACAGATTTCAGTAAAAGAAAGATCTTCAACTTTCGTTGGATACACAAGATCTCTAAGAGTTGCATTGAGTTCAGCACCCATGTAAATTCGTAGATTAGTTGCCCATTGAGCAGGAGGAATTTGTCGTTGGCCTAATTGAAGTTTGAATCGTTCTAAGTAATCATCAATTTGCTCTGCAGAGCTAGGATCATTGGCTTCAAAACTGAAACGAGGAATACTAAGTGTTGGCTGCTGAAACTGCTGCGCTTGACTCAGCTGAACTTGTGTCAGTTGAGTGACGAGGGCAGTAAGATTTCTCACTTGCTCTTCAAGAGATGCTTGGGCAGCTTGGGGAACAACAGTAATTTCATTAGGCATTGCAAAAATTGAAATTTGTTACCGTAAAACAGTTCAAACATTCATATTCCGTGGTGAAGAAGGCTAAGGCTGATTTGAGCTAGCGTGGTCTTCGTCGGTGTTTCAGGCTTGGACCGCTGATAAGAGGTTAAGTACTAATTTGAGTACTTTTATCCAGAATCCATGTTGAGTGGTCGGTTTTCGGTTCGTTGATCGAAAAAAATTACGTCACACGAACGCACGCGAAACACGAAAAAATACTCGTCGCCATTTATTATATCGTAATTTAATAAAGACTAGGGAAAAGAAATAATTCAAGAGGAACGGTTAGCGATATCATAAAGAATGTAATACGAAGTGATAACAATAAGAGTGGCCCAACAGGCCTACCACCCTGGCAAGGGCAATTCCCTTTGCCGTACAGAAAGTACCAACTTAAAACTAGAGTTTGCGATGTTTGCGATACAACAGCCACTATTTTTATAACAATATAATACTCTAATAAGATAAAGTTAGTTTAAAATAGAAGTTTCAAATAACTTATGACATTGGAATCAGTGCGCTACTTTCATTCTTTCTGATGATGGTGTTGGTTTGTTTGTCACCAGTTTTGCCAAATATTAACTTAAAAAGATTATTAATTTAAGTTTTGAAAAAATAGTGGGAAACAACAACAACGTTTGCTTACTTTTATCGTGTCCAAAAAACCACAGTATGCCTCCAACCGCTATATTGAGGTTATGGTCACTTGGGTTCTTCGTACCCCAAAGACGGCTGTTGTAACATAGAATCCGTGTGACTATAACCAGAAACCTACCAATTGGAGGCGTAGATCGCCGGGGACACTATTTGGTAGTTAAGAACGCGCTCATACGCAGCGCAAGCAGTAGAACCGAGAAGGTTGGAGACCGAGGAGAAAACCGACGACTTCGACTCCGATTTGTAAGTACCTTACTACCGGAAGCCTGGGACTACGTCAGGATCGGGGAATCTGCATTCACCCCTTATTACATTGTGTGACTGTCGTCTGCGAATGAAAATATACAGGGTCTTCAAAAAGTCCGAGTACACCCCTGTAACTTTTAAACGGCTGATTTTTAAGAAACCAAATTTTTCGGGTGATCGAATATGGCCATGATGCACTTTTGGATCTTGTTGACATTTTCGGGGCGTCCGGGAGGGGGCGCTAGGGGGGGTGGCCCCTCCAAAAATCGAATATTTCAAATGGCGACCCCCTTCTTTTATTACATAACTAAAAAGTGCATAAAATTCTAAGACTTTTGGCACAAACCGCAGATCGACATCGTTTTTCGTTTTCGATACATCAAAGTTCAAAGTTCGATTCAGAACAATTTTGAAAAAATCAGAACTTCAATTTGAAAAGTCGGAATTTAGAAAACTAGGAATCAAAAATACCCTGAAAAGCAAGTCCTTTTCAGAAAAAAATACAGTTTTGATATTAGTCTAGTCTTAGAGCCCCCCAAAATTATTTAAAAAAATGACCCCTCAGGGGGGCTATCTCAAAAATTCTGAGGCACGACCCCTATCGAGTGATACATCGCTTGAAAGGGCACCCAAAATTGAGCATTTTGGCGCAAACCGCAGGTTGATATTGTTTTTGGTTTTCGATTTATCGAAATTTGCCAATGGGTAAAAATCCAACTTTGTCATTCGATATATCGAAAACCAAAAACGATATCGACCTGCGGTTTGCGCCAAAATGCTCAGTTTTGTGTGCCCTTTCAAGCGATGTATCACTCGATAGGGGTCGTGGCTCGAAATTTTTGAGGTAGCCACACTGAGGGGTCATTTTTTTAAATAATTTTGGGGGGCACTAAGACTAGACTAATACGAGGGGCGTTCAATAAGTAAGTATCCCCCCCTCTAAAATCCACGAAAATGGACCAAATTTAAAAAACTTTAGATGAAAATCTTCCTTAAGATATACTGAATCCAGCTATTCAAGAATCAACGCAATCGGATAAAATTCGGCCGCACACGGGCCGCGGATGCGCGTTGCGGCGTGAGCCGCTCCCGCCGGCTCGGCCGAATTTTTAGTAGCGCGCGGCTAGAGAGGCTTCTCTTCAAACGTTCATACATTTAATCAACAACCGGGGAGGGAAAAAAATCATCGGTTAAAAACATGAGTTGGACTTACCTTATTTCTCCACATATCCACCTTTTCGGTCCAAACAGGTCTGATATCGAGACTCCAACTTTTTGATGCCTCGCGCGTAGAAATCCTTGGGCTGATTCTTGAAAAAAGTGCTGCAAGCATTTTTGACCTCCTCCAGAGATTCAAAATGCACACCACCAAGTTCCGCCTTGAGATATGGAAACATTGGACCGAAAAGGTGAATATGTGGAGAAATAAGGTAAGTCCAACTCATGTTTTTAACCGATGATTTTTTTCCCTCCCCGGTTGTTGATTAAATGTATGAACGTTTGAAGAGAAGCCTCTCTAGCCGCGCGCTACTAAAAATTCGGCCGAGCCGGCGGGAGCGGCTCACGCCGCAACGCGCATCCGCGGCCCGTGTGCGGCCGCATTTTATCCGATTGTGTTGATTATTAAATAGCTGGATTCAGTATATCCTAAGGAAGATTTTCATCTAAAGTTTTTTAAATTTGGTCCATTTTCGTGGATTTTAGAGGGGGGGATACTTACTTATTGAACGCCCCTCGTATCAAAACCGTATTAGAGCATGAGTGTCATGCTCTATTGAAATCGTTTCTACAAGGTCAATAATGCTTTTTTTATAGGAACGGCATGGTTCGGGGGTCCACGATTCTATCGCTTGGTTTCAGTATCGAGAACGGGTCCTCGAGGACCGATTGACCCATGTGAATCCGCCAATCCGGTGTCCTCCCAATTTGTCGCTTTTTCTTTGTGGCGGGAGTTTTCGGCCAAGATTGAGGTTAAGCATTTTTGGGAATGTAATTACGTTACTAATTTGGATCAGACTTCAACGAAATTTTCTGTATGAGATATTGGGGTTTTATATCAGAGGATTGTGTCCATGTTTTGTGTATTCTGCGATTTAAAATGCATTTAGATGATTTCAAATTTCCAATCCTGTTATTGTTGATGTTTCGGTCCGCCAAAAGAGTTAGTTTGGGGAACGCGATCGGCGTTGCGTTTTAAGGTGAATCCTTAGCGACCTGTAGTAAGATTCTCATCCGCTAGATAACGCCACTGTTCCGCGGTCCAGAAACCATGCTTTTTCCGCCTTTAATCGTTAATTGCGAGAGCTAGAGTTAACTTTTCGAAAATGTAAGAACGTTGCGTTCTAGATCAAATTCTAAGGAAAATTTTAAGACCATTCCGAGCTTTCTACGATCAATTTTTCGGGTAGATAATATTGGCAGCAAATTGTAAGTTTGAAGGTTTTGTTCGAATTCGTACGAAACTGCCATGTCGCCGTGCCGCGCGGATCGCACGAACGAAGTTGAAAGAGGACGAACGAAGAACACTAGGCGGAGGGGAGGGAGTCGCGGACCAGCTGACGTAGCAGAGACTCGCTCCGTCTCGTTTCCTTTCGCATTCGCCTCTCTCCTCTCTCTCCAGCCTCGTATTTTCGTTTTGTCTCATATGCCCCTCTCTCAACTTACAGTTTTGCGACGACCTCCCGTCCCCTTTGCCCTCCCCGCGAACTACTGCACCTACGCCTACAACAGTTCCTTGCCGCGTTGTGCAGATTGCATGAATGATGTGTGTCCATCTACTTCATCCCAATTTCACAGCCATCACGGATGCCACGGGTCTTCTACCTGGTTTTATGCGACATCGGTCATCGTGGCCCAGTGTTACATGGTAATCAGCGGCGGATTCGGGAAAGGCACGCCCCCCCCAAACTCACGGTAGCCTTTGCCTTTTTTCAACAGAAAAAATCCCATAAATTCCTCCCTGCAAATTTGAAAATTCATAGGCGTGAAGCCCTCCCCCCTAAAAGAATTTTCTGGATCCGCCATTGGTAGTAATTTTTGCGGCACACTACGCCGGATTCCCGTGCGCTTTCCCACACTTACCTTTCTCCCTTATCTGTCAATGGGCGCTCCCCGAGGGGCGGCGCGGCGCCCCCCCCCCCAATTCAGAAAAATCAAAACTTTACAATAAAAAAGAATCGGAACATTCGAAGATCAAATAATAACGAAAGGAGTAGGAGTTAACAAACTTTATTCTTAGTTTACTTTACAATTTTAATTAGGGGCGTAATTTAGGGGGGGCAGGGCGGGAAGTAGCCCCCCCCCCCTAAGCAGTGGTGCCCAACCGCCCCTTGCCACTATACAGCTCGCCCCCCAGTTTCAGGATTCCTCTCCCCCCCCAGATCTAGACCTCCCCCTGATTTTTACCCCACCCCCTCCTGATTCAGACGACATCATCCTTCCCACCCGTCATCTCCCTCGCCGAAAGAAGTTTTAAAATCTACTAGTATGAACGTGTCTACATTGGCAACTACCGTTGGCAACGAGAATTTTGCGAACTTCCTTGAAAATTCAGAATCCTCTGGTCGATAATTACATGATTAGAGAATGTATAGGCAAGAGTTTTGGTTTTGTTAATTTAAATAGGTTAACTCTTAGGATTCAGCAGGACAATGAAAATAAAGAAGGAATAGTTGTACTCAGCTTTTTACTATTTCTATCATCTGATGCTGTCACTTTATTCATAATATCAAACACGTCGAAAATAGAATTACTTTTGATACAACTGCATGCTACAATCACTTACAATTTCTACCATTTGGAAGGATAATTGATTTATTTTCTATTTTGGGCGGAAGTGGGGGGGGGGGTTCTCTAGACTTGCCCGTCTCTAGGCGGTGTCCCCTAGACCTTCCAGTGACATTCAAAAAGTTGCCCCTCCGGGCAATTGTTTTGCGGGTGCCCATGGCTTTGTCCATGGTCTCTGAACCAGAAATTGAACGTTCTTCCGGTCTGTGGTTGCCTTCTCTTCTCATAAGTTTAGACACGGCCACCCTGTAAACCCCACAACAAGTTAAAAGTCCGCAATCCGCACCCTCGACCCGCAGCCACTATCAAAAGTAAATTGCCGGTTGACTTGCAGGTACTCTCCGCCTCCTCCCCCAACTTAGATTAGACACAAATATAAACTTAAAAAAAAAAGAAAAAAAAGGTGAAAAATAGAATGTATGCCCCAGCAAAGGGCCCCCTCCACAGTTTTCCAAGAGAGGGAGCGACCCCCTTGCCAGCGTAACCCCGAAAAAATAATTCCAACTGGGGTCCAAGTAACTCAAGTTAGGTCTCAAAATGAAATCAGATGGATCCAAAATTTTAACGGCGAGTACCGGTAAGCTTACTCTTTTGATCGGTCCAAACCGGATTGCGATACATCGATTTACTCTCGAGATATCGATTTTTCAAAGGCGCGCGGTATAGGGTCAGAAATCTAAGATTCTCTAAAATCCGCGAATTACGACTCTCATGGACCTAGCATGCGCCGTGAGAAGTCATATGTGAGCTTTTTGAGTTCACATGAAGTTCATTAAGGGCCCTGACAAGTGACAAATGTCGGACCGATAAAGTCTATATCGGGGGGGGGGGGGGGCGTGGCCCCAACTCCAGCGTAAGTCTCACGTACAATGTCTAACTGCGGCCGCGGGAGGTCCCATAAGATCCGTTTAAAAACTTGGATGGATCTGAATTTTTTTCAAGAATTATCTAAAAGCTGAAGCTACCGCCCAATCTAAACCGCAGTGCGTAATCCATCGATTCGTTCTCGAGATATCAATTTTTCAAAGGCGCGCGGTCTTGTCAGATCGACCTTAGAGGGGCGCTGGAGGCTGGAAAAAGGCGAATTTCGTCTCTCACGAACCAGTCGTGTGCCGTATTATATCGGTTCCGCTTTTTTTCGGGTCCCAATGATGTTCCAAGAGGGCCCAATGCAGTTTCGAGCCAAAAAATATCATTTTAGGGGGGGGGGGGGAACTACTCCCCGTTTCAGCGTAACTCTGACAAGAAATGTCTAACCGCGGCCGCGAGAGGTCCTGTAAGGTCATTAAATAAACTCGGATGGATCTGAAATTTTCGAGGTTGTCAGTCACAAGCAAGCGCTTTCGACCGGTGCAAACCGAATTGCAATACATCGATTCACTATCGAGATATCGATTTTTCAAAGGCGCGCGGTCTTGTCAGATCGAACATTGAAATAAGCTGTGGATACTCTGTATCCGCGAATTTCGTCTCTCATGGACCGTTTAAGCTCCCTTAAAAATCGAATGAGCTTTTTTCAAGTTCATATTACGTTCCTTAAGGGCCTTGATGAGTGTCGGATGACATTTGATCAATATTAACATTCATTTTTTAATCTGAGACAAAAAGAGCTGAAACCATAAAGACAAAGAATTTCGATCGTGATGACTTTGGTTCAAGCTAGGAAAATTCTATAGAAGTCCCAAATAACTAGACTAGACTTTCCGGCTTGCTAGGATTGGTATTAAGAATTTCCTTCCTGATGACTTTGGTTCAGGTGAGAGAAATCTAAAAAAGTCCCAAATAACTAAACTAGACTTTGCGGCTTGCTAGGATTGGTATTGCGTCATCCGATTTTAAAGGAACTATCACTATCGAAATCGATTTTCAAAACCACAGTATTCACCTCGCCTCGTGAACAACTGTTTCAACACGCTATAAGTAAATTTTCATTCCCATTTTGACCTATCAAGTTAATTTTACAGCGATCACTGTTATACAAACACAAATGCAGTGTTGCGATTGACTTTGTCGCAGTTTTGTACTATCAATATGGAACTCCACACTTACAATGATTTACGGCCGACACTCATGCTCTCTTTGCTAACACTGTTCCAGTGTTGCAAGTTCCAATTTGTTTTTTTCTGAAAAGGACTTGATTTTTAGAGTATTTTTGACTCCTAGTTTTCTAAATTCCGACTTTTCAAATGGAGGCTCTGATTTTTTGAAACTTGTTCTGAATCGAAATTTGAACTTCGATATTTCGAAAACGAAAAACGATATCGATCTGCGGTTTGTGCCAAAAGTCTTAGAATTGTATGCACTTTTTAGTTATGTAATAAAAAATGGGAGTCGCCTTTTGAAATATTCAATTTTCGGAGGGGCCACCCCCCTAGCGCCCCCCTCTCGGGGGCCCCGAAAATTTCAACAAGACCCAAAAGTGCATCATGGACATATTCGATCACCTGCAAAATTTGGTTTCTTAAAAATCAGTCGTTCAAAAGTTACAGGGTTGTACTCGGACTTTTTGAAGACCCTGTAGGTAACTTGTTACTTTATGCCTTTAAGACCGTTTCAAGCCGCAATTTAGTTGCGTTTGAGCAAAAAGCTTTGAAACTAAGTACCTAAATATAAAACAGAAATAATTATTGGAATAAGGAATTCAACTACAGCTCAATTAACTTTAATGAAAACTGCAATAAAAAGTTAGCAACTAGCCGAGGCAGATATTTTTACTTTCTCACTCTAATGAAATTAGAAAAATTGAGAAAGTATTGCGATGGCGCAGAGATTTTCAAAGTATTTTGTTGCGATACGTGGTTTCTCATTACTAAGTCAATCATGATTTATACAAAGTAATTGCCTCTCATCTTGTCTAATAACATCCAAAAGAACATCCTTCCATCATATTTCCATATCCCTCAACCCTATCTGACTTAGAGAGATTTATGCAAAAAACTTTTGGAATCTAGGAAGTTTCGGCGCCAGAAATCTCGGCGCGAAAATTTCGGCGCGGGGAAATTTCGGCGCACGGAGATCTTGGCGCACGGAAATCTCGGCGCCTGATTTTTTTTCAAGCGGTAAAGTTAAGTAACGTCGAGTGTAGTTAGTACTTGGATCGATTATGGGGAGAACGTTTTTTTCTCCAGTAGAATCATAATATTTTCAACTTTTCCTTCAAAATGATGATAGCTGAAAACTAAAATTCTCTTCTCATGGCAAGCCACCCCTCTATTTGGAAAGTTATAAATGCGTTCAAGAGTAGTTAGAGTGTAGTTAGTACTTGGATCGATTATGGGGAGAACGTTTTTTTCTCCAGTAGAATCATAATATTTTCAACTTTTCCTTCAAAATGATGATAGCTGAAAACTAAAATTCTCTTCTCATGGCAAGCCACCCCTCTATTTGGAAAGTTATAAATGCGTTCAAGAGTAGTTAGAGTGTAGTTAGTACTTGGATCGATTATGGGGAGAACGTTTTTTTCTCCAGTAGAATTATAATATTTTCAACTTTTCCTTCAAAATGATGATAGCTGAAAACTAAAATTCTCTTCTCATGGCAAGCCACCCCTCTATTTGGAAAGTTATAAATGCGTTCAAGAGTGAAGAAGAATTGGCCCGAGTGAGACTGGAGGGATTCATTTCGAAGAAGGAGGAATCGAAACAAAAGAAATTCGCCAATTTATTCGACAAGGGCAGTATACACCCACAATACCTATTTATATTCCACATATTTATCTATTTATTCATTCTTACTTAGCACATTTTTAAAAAATTGACAAAGGGCCATCTACACCCCTTACGAACTACGCCCAAAACACGCCCAAGAGTGTTCTTTAGGGGGGGAGACCTTTCCCCCCATAAAAAAAACTCTTGGCCAGTCCTTAACCTGAATAAGTGTGAAGGAAAAGTTGAAAATATTATGATTTAACTGAAGAAAAAAAATGGTCTCCCAATAATCAATCCAAGTACTAACTACGCTCGACGTTAATTAACTTTACCGCTTGAAAAAAAATCAGGCGCCGAGATTTCCGTGCGCCGAGATCTCCGTGCGCCGAAACTTCCGGACACCAAACTTCTGTGGCTTCTATCCGTCGCGTCGCTTGTCGTCGAAGTCAGTCCGTTTACCAACCTGACTTTTGTTCTTTTGATCCAAATGAATTCAAATTTTGCACAGATGCTGCTTTCTAGATTCCTCAGAGGGGTTCTCTTCTGTTTTTTTTTTTTAAATATTATCATTTACTTTAGTTATGGGGGAAAAAAAGGTTTCCATTAAAATCAATGGTACAATGGGTTAAAATGGATAAATAAGCAAATATAAAACAAAAATAATAATTGGAATAAGGGATTCAAGTATGACTCAATGAACTTTGTTGAAAACTGCAACAAAAAGTTAGCAGCCAGCCTAGGCAGATATTTTTACTTTCTCACTCTAATGAAATTAGAATAATTGAGAAGGTATTGCGATGGCGCAGAGATTTTCAAGGTATTTTGTTGCGATACTTGGTCTTTCATTACTAAGTCAATCATGATTTATACAAAGTAATTGCCTCTCATCTTGTCTAATAACATCCAAAAGTACATCCTTCCATCATATTTCCATATCCCTCAACCCCATCTGACTTAGAGAGATTTATGCAAAAAACTTCTATGGTATCTATCCGTCGCGTCGCTTGTCATCGAAGTCAGTCCGTTTACCAACCTGACTTTTGTTCATTTGATCCAAATGCATCCACATTTTGCACAGACGCTGCTTTCTAGATTCCTCAGAGGGGTTCTCTTTTGGTTTTTTTTTTTTAAATATTATCATTTACTTTGGTTTCTTTAGTTATGGGGAAAAAAAGGTTTCCATTAAAATCAATGGTATAATGGGTTAAAATGGATAAATAAGCAAGTATAATACAAAAATATTAATTGGAATAAGGGATTCAAGTATGACTCAATGAACTTTGTTGAAAACTGCAACAAAAAGTTAGCAGCCAGCCTAGGCAGATATTTTTACTTTCTCACTCTAATGAAATTAGAAAAATTGAGAAAGTATTGCGATGGCGCAGAGATTTTCAAGGTATTTTGTTGCGATACTTGGTCTCTCATGACAATTTTCATGATTTATACGAAAAAATAGTCTCTCATTATGTCTAATACCCCTGGTAAAAATTTTAGCAAGATAGCACCATCATGGTGCTAATTGGAATGGTGCTGGCACCATGAGCACCATGGACTCCATGGTGCTGGCACCATGAGCACCATAGAATCCATGATGCTAGCACCATGAGCACCACGCAGGCATGCAATCCATGGTGCTAGCACCATTCCAATTCGCACCATGAAATCCATGGTACTCATGGTGCCAGCACCATTCCAATTAGCTCCATGAGCATCATCATGGTGCTCATGGTGCTAGCAACATGGTATCATACTGTTATCAACAGCGCACTCTAGGTGAGAAAAAATACATGAGTGCCGTCAGATACGCAGCCGCTGTTGCAGGGAACGTTATGTCTGCAGACGAGTCTGAGGCACCATTCTGAAGGATATTCGATCATATTTGGAACGATTAACGGCGCCCGACTCGGGGCTTGAACCCAGGTTTTTGGCGTGCTAGACAAGTGCTTTACGCTTTGAACTACCATCAGATCATACATGGAGGAGGGCTGTCAAAACACTCTTATACATGAGCACGATGGAAAACATGGTGCTAGCAACATAGCACCATGAGCACCATACACTCCATGATGCTAGCACCATTAAACCTCTTGTTAAATGAAGAGTAGACAGGTTTGTGTTTCAGCGCGCTGTCTTTAATCCACAAGAACCGAAAAATGTTGGGACAAAATGGTATTCCCGTTACGAGTATGGTAGTGCATCAGCTATCTAATGCCATGCTCGAGTCTTCATAACCCACCTATAAGTAGAGTGATCATTTCGTCCCAACTTTTTTCGGGCCCAGGGACTTGGACTAACTTACACCGTAAGAAACCCAACGAACTTTCTTATCCATATTTCGTGACATGATCTATACCTAAAAAAATAAACACAGCTAGACTCAAATTAAGGATATGTTAGAGTTTCTTTCAGAATCTTTCGTGATGATAGCTATTTGTTTACAAGCAAACAGCACAATCTTAGTTCACTGTGCAGTTCGTCTCACGTTAGGGGCCAATGACTGCGCGGAATTACGTGATCTTGGTATACTGTTATTAACAAAGTTTAACTAACACAACCTTTACGTTGAAAAACATATGAAACACGAACTTCTCAGCATACGTTAGCACACAACAAACTTACAGTATTACACAATCAAAAAGACCCAGAACGTTGCCCTAACACTTGCAACTCAACTCATTTAAAGCGCCACCACGCAAGCAGTGTATCACTAAGAACCATGAACAAGTACGAAGGAATGAAAGCTGAGAGAACACCCAAACAAACAATAGACTCTGAAAAAGGCAACTCAAAAAGTACCGGATCTGATACTATAACTTTCAGATTGAACTAGCTAGCAATCTGATCGTGATTTTTTTACATTGTTAAAGACAATGTGTTATTCTCGTTTTGCCGCTATTTACTTTGCGTTGAATCGTATGATCTCTTATACGCGACCTATGCCGGATCCCGTATTAACCAGTAGGCATTCGCACACCAGTCGCCGCTCAGCGTACGAGCTTCAAGAGCGTGTTGTTACTGAAGTAAGTTTATTGCCTTGCGTCCAAAAAATGCGTCGCGCATGGTTGAAGTTGGTTTCGCCTTTCGTTTCGACCGTTCGTGCATGCTACCTCCCCTTCATTCTCTTTCATTCTAATTCTCTTTCTCTTTCTCTTTCCTCTGCGTATTCGACTCCGGCAGATTCCTTTTGACGAATATTCATTATTCCCGAGGTTTTTACTTCCTTTCCCCCGCGCCAAACTTTTCACCTAACTTTTGAACGAGTTGAGATGTAAAGTTGCTGTTTGGATTAATCTTCATAACTTTGGATGATATTTTTTTGGGAGAGTCCACCCCCCCTCCCCACCCATTTGCCCATGCCGCAACACCGTATAACTTTTGACCGAGTTGAGATAAATAGTTGCAGTTTTGACCAATATTCATTAATCCGGTGGTTTCTTTTTTATACTCCTAGCCCCACTCCCCCTCCCAAAAACGGGCGTCCCCCCCGTGCCAAACTTTTGAACGAGTTGAGATATAGAGTTGCTGTTTGAATTCATCTTCATAATTTTTGATGACAGCTATTTTGGGGGAATCCAAACACCCCCCCTCCCCAATTGCCCCGTGCATCATTACCGTCTAACTTATGAACGAGTTGAGATAAAAAGTTGCAGTTTCGACCAATATTCATTACTTCGGAGGTTTTGTTTTTATTTTTCCTATCCCCCCTCCCCTCACCCAAAAAGGGGTGTGCCAAACCCCCCTCCTCCCCCCGCACCTAACTTTTGAACGAGTTGAGATGTAAAGTTGCTGCTTGGATTATTCTTCATAACTTTGGATGATACTTTTTTGGGGGAGTCACTCCCCCCCCCCTCCAACCGTCTAACTTTTGATCGAGTTGAGATAAACATTTGCAGTTTTTACCAATATTCATTATTCCGGAGGTTTCATTTTATAGTCCTAGCCCCACTCTCACCTCCCAAAAACGGGCGTGCCCCCCACCCCCCCGCGCCGAACTTTTGAACGAGTTGAAATATAAAGCTGCTGTTTGGATAATTTTTTGAGGGAGTCCCCCCCCAATTTGGCCGTGCCGCACTGCCGCACCACCGTCTAACTTTTGACCGAGTTGAGATAAAAAGTTGCAGTTTTGACCAATATTTATTATTCCGGAGGTTTCATTTTATAGTCCTATCCCCACTCCCCCCTCCCAAAAACGGGCGTGCTCCCACCCCCGCCCACGCCGAACTTTTGAACGAGTTGAGATATAAAGTTGCTGTTTGCATTCATCTTCATAATTTTGGATGACAATTATTTAGGAGAATCCAAACATCCCCCCCCCCATTCCCCCGTGCATCATCCCCGTCTATTTAATGAACGAGTTGAGATAAAAAGTTGCAGTTTTGACTTATGTTCATTATTCCGGAGGTTTTTCGTGTGTTTGTAGTCTTTCCTCCCCCCTACCCAAAAATCGGGGTGCCCCCCCCCCTCAAGGTAGACGGGAGGCTTTAACAATGTATTCTAACACGAATGGGTCTGAAATGACCGCTTTTTTTTAAGATCGACTTATTTGCTTTTGAATTAGTCGAAGATGAGCTCAATTAGTCCAAAATTGACGAAGTTGTGACACTTTGAAGAAAGAAAAAATAATCGTTTCCCACAGATTTTTTCAGGACTAAGTTTTGCTGCATAATTGTTAATGTCTACTACTACTGTTCGGTGCAGTGTTGTCACCGGAGAAGCACAAGGCATTGCTTATCAACACTGTCGAGTCTTCTTCTACAGGAAAGACTCTATTTATTTTTAATTCACCCTACGTTTCTAGGGCCTCAATGTTTTTGGCACGGAGGCCCTCGAAGCCATTTTTCTGTTGGATATCCTCTCCGTGCAATGGTGGAGACATAACTTACACTGACTTTACAATACCGGAGGACCGTAGTCCACGCCAAAAAAAAAGTTGAGGTCGCAGGGCCCAAATTTTGTATAGGACTGGCGGTCCAAACTTATTGCTGACTGTGGAAAATTTAGCATTGAAACGCAAAAGCAAAGTCCTCAACATTCATCAGTCATGAGGAACGTCAGGCACCCCTATGAGGGGTTGAGCTGCCTAACTCAAAATTTTCAAATGTGAAGCCCCCTCTTGTTATCCTTATTTTGAAATGTCATAACATGTTCAGCAATTTAGCGCCAATCAGAGGTCGAAATAATTTTTCAAATTCGATTCATCGATTGTTAAAATTTGATCTACTGAGATAAGTATAACGAATTTGATAAATGATTCCAACCTCTAGTTTTCGCTAAAACGCTTAGTGTTTAACGTCCTTTCGATTGACGTATCACTCGATAGGGTTCGTCTAGAGGGATTTTCGAGATAGTTCACCTAGCGGAGTAAAATCGTTAGCAATTTCTGGAGGTTCTAGAAAACAATTATGACTAAATTTGTGTTTTAGTCGTATTATTTTCTGAAAAGTGCTTGCTTTTTCAGTACTTTAAACTACTGGTTTTTGAAATTCCAATTTTTTCAAATCGGAGAAATAATATTTTCTGCGGACGAAAATATAGCTATCATACGGTTATTTGCATACATGCAATGCTTTAACAATCAAATCGTGATTGTCTCACGTCTGTGTCCGGAAGCTCTAGGTACGACCTATAGAGTGATGTCATTACTTCAAAAAAGGTTCCATTCGACACCCAGAGCCTCCCCCCCTCCTCTCAACGTCTTCTATGATTTGATAGCGATATACGTATCGACTTCCTATGGTTTATATCGGAGGGTTTTTATCAGAATCATTTCGTACAGAATGTTTCTGTCTATGAGGTAATCATTCTTCCATTCGTCGACCCAATTTAATCACAATTTGATCGTACATAATTGTTGCTCGGAGTGAGAAGTTGTAGCCTGTATTTCAATCAGCAGTGATTGGAGAGAATGTTGCTGCTGACTCATCATGAGTAGAAGAAGGGTGTATCAAGCATGAATTGACTCATAAGGTCAGCGGCCCTAGACTGATTTCCCCATGTTACGAAAACAGTATAATGAGGTCGTCAGATCGTGGATCCTCATTTTTTTAATTTACTCTGATGGCGTTTTATTGATTCCCTTTCAAATATTGAAATTCATTTGAATCTTAAGATCTTATTGGGGATAAACCTCTATGTTCCAAACCTAAATAATTAATTGAATTACTGCATCATACTCACTTAACAGAAACGATTGGATCAGTATAATTCAGGAGATGTTTGCCTTTTTGTCTGTATACAAGGAAAAACACGCGATGAAGATCTAAAAAAAATCAAATCAAATAGTTAATCATCTTTTGACATAAATGAGGAACTGTGACAAAGGTCAATTTAGGTCCCAACAAATGCATGTTTTCAACAATGAGTTTTCGTCAATTAATAATCTTAATGCCAGACTTTCCTTCCTCAGAGTGAGGGAGGTGTTTTGAATTCTAGAGAGAGCACAGCTTCTCTCATTTCCACACTTAGATGGGATGATTGTTGATTTCCTTCAAATCATTTTGGGACGGATGCTTCAAAACCAAATTTCACTTATTAAATCTCCGGGAGGTCAATGGGAAATTATTTCGATTGTCATTCATTCTTTGAGTGATAACACTTATGCTTTTGGAGTATTCATAATCGTTTCAAAGTTTATTCCACGCATCAGCGAAGCCTTCCAGAATCTATACTAAGGTTTAAACAATCCTTTATCGTTAAAAACACTGCTGAACCAATATTCCAGAAACTAATTATTCCCTTCTTTCTACAATTTTTAATGACTATAAATTAATTGGAGCTCTATTCAATAGCTAACCATTTTTTTTTTCAACAGAAAAATGTTTCCTATATACAGCATTTTTATAATATTGTACTCGTGCTTATGCTAAAATGCAACAAACAATATTATCCCTTTCGAGCTAGCGAACTTGTCAATATTCATACTATACGTGCTCTGGCCGGCCCGCTGATTTTGTCAGGGGAAATGAAATGTCAGCAGTTTACCGTTTGATATAACAAAATTGCAGGAAAAAACAAGTAGCAACTGCAACACTTAAAAGTGCTGGCAAAGGATTATAAGTATCAAGCCAAGATTTAATACAAGGTCCATATACGTTATCAGTGGCGGACAGAGGATTCTTTCGTGTCCCAGTTATAATTCAAACGCAGTAGCATTCTAAAAACCTAACCTAGCCTGGACATAAGTTCTCGCCACAGAGGAATCACTCGAGTTCAGGGAGACTCGGGATTGGTGACCATTGATCCAGGAGCAATAAGTCTCGATGCTGGAACGGAGCTAAGGAACGGCGATTACGAGAGGATTGGAAATCCGATGAAGAAAGTAGCAACTCAGAAACCGAAAAAATTCCAATAGAGCATGTTACTCATGCTCTAAAATATTTTTCTTTTGAGTCATTGAAAGATCATTTCGATTGGTTTTCAATTCAAAGTCGGAAAAACACGCAGATAAAAGGAATGGTATGCTAGAATTCCCCCTGCCACGATGCTGAATTTCAAAATTTGATATTTATATTTGATTAAGATATTGATGTTCTCTTCAAGAAAGGTTTTAGCCAAGCCCCTTTTCATGGCCCAATGTAAAGTTTAGTAGGGGGGAACTGATGGGGTAAATAGCCGGAGGCGAAATAGTCAGAGGAGGACTGTCCTCGGGGGGAAACGTCCAAGGGGAGAGGGGGAGTGTCCGGGGAGAAATGTCCGAACACCATATGCATACAACGTATTTAGAGATTTAATACATATCAAATGGGAGCGGCAACTGCTAGGAATCTTATAGATTTGCGTCAGTGTTATTTTTTCGTGTCGTATTGTAATGGGGAGCGTTCGCTACCCAAATATGGGTTTAGTATTCATGTATCTGATAGATTTGGCAACGCTTAGATTGCACTTCGGCCGAGTTCAATCTAAGCGAGGCCGCGAGAAGCTGCGTTTTGGCGCTTGGAATGCGAGATGTTTGTGTGATTTGTATGAATCTTCGAGTTTGAGATGCGTTTGTTTAGGAAAATCGCCTGTAATGACGCACGATTGCGATTTTCGGATATGTCATTTCATCCGAGGTGATAAAAGGGCCTGAAACGCTAACAACGACGACTAGAAAGCGAAGAGTGCGAAGTGTGTGAGGATTTGCGATATTGGATTCGCGAGATTAGATTTGTGAGATTGTGTTTGTGTGAGTGCAGGTTCGAGTCCTGGCACGATTGATTTTGGAAGTGTGAATCTGAGTTTTACAGAGATTGCTCTTAAAACTAGAGTTTGTAAGCGTTGAAATCCGAAGTGACAGTCGCGTTTTCATCAAATAAAGTGTTTATAAGGTTATTCTGTCGCGTATTTCTGCATTACCGTGATCATCCCGAGGGCTTCGAACCGACCAACTTCGCACAGCTCTCATCGGCAGGCCCCCCCCCCCCGAACACTACATGGTGGAAAACCTGAGGTTTTAGCAAGACTGAAGAATGATCCCGAGGTACGTTGGCGGTACAAAGGTAACATAAAATCAATCATTATTCTTAATTATTTTTGAAATTACAGTTTTGGTGTTTTTTAGCTTTCAGTTAGTTCAAATAACGGACATTTGTGGAAACTTGATAGACTATTATTTGAACTAGCGTGAGTAGGCTTATCCTAAACCATTTTACTGCCTTGCGTGGAAAAAAGGTTTAGAAATAGTTTTAGTTCTAAGTGGATGCTTAAAATTTGAGTGAATTATATTCGAGAGCAGGTGGAAAAGAGTCGAGAATGTTTTATTTCGATTTTGTTGAGTACGCAATTTTGAAGTCGAGTGTGCAATTAGAATTTTTGTGCAGTGCGTGTTTTTTGTTCTTTTTTTTCTCGCGGAGTGTCAAATCGTTGCTTTTCTCTTTTTATGATATGACGCGTATTGATTAAATGGCATATGGATTAGTTGAAGCTCGCTAGGAAGGGAAAAGTTTCTTTTGTGTAAATGGCGGGCAGTGTGAATTGAAGGTGTAAAATGGGTTCTAGACTTGAGTTTAGACGAATTAGGTGGCAAGGGTGATGAAATAGAAGTATGTCGAGTCCAACTAATAACGGTGTTGTTGGAGTATAGGGAGGCAAGATGCAGGAATATCATAGACGGAGAGGTCCGAAAATACCGGTGCTGTTGTTTTCGGCAGATCGAGAGAATGAGGATATTTGGATATTTTTGTCAAAGTATGAAAGTTAAACCGAAATTAATGGATACTCAGAGAGGGATAGGATTGTATTTTTCAGACATTTTTTGAGAGAGAGTGCGGCCGAAATTTTGGAGCTGTATAGAGAAACATGGGAGAAATCTCCTTCTTGGAAAGAGTTGAAAAATGTATTTTTAGAGAAATTTGCGAGGAAAGAGGTTGAAAATGCGTTTGCGGAATTTTGCTGGAGGATACAACGACCAAGCGAGGATGCGATTCGATATTTTGAGGATATGTTAAAATTGGCACGCAGAAGTACGTCAACAATAGCCGACGTTGATTTGATAAAGACGATTAGTGAGGGGTTACTCCCGAATTATAGGAAAACAGTAAAATTTTTGTGTCCTAAAACAGTAGAAGAGCTGCAAGAATCGATAGATAAAGCAATAGACATTATGGATCCGATGCCGATGGAGGGGGGATTTTATGCTGTTTCAAGGGAAGGAGAATTCGCGCAAAGAATCGGCGATGGTAATGAAGGGCAAATATTTTTTGATGATGCAGGTTTACAAAAATCGCAAGCAGGGGAACTCTGGGAAAGTAGGATAGCCAAGCTCGAAAAGAGTGTGAAAGAATTAAACGGGAATCAGAATGAAATAAGTAGTAAGTTGGATATTCTGATAAATCAAATGGTTGGTCAGACAGGCCCTATAGGACGAGCCTATGCACTAGTATTTGATGCAAGGCAGTGTTATGGGTGCGGAAAACCTGGTCACTATCAGCGGGACTGCAAGTTTTCAGGGAATTCTGAAATAAGTGAAAATTGGAGGATAGAAAGACCGAATTTTGAAAAACAAGAACTGGCTAGTTGGAGAGTTCTTTTCACGAGGGATAACTTAGAAAATGGCCAGTTTCAGATGTGTAGTGTAAAAAAATCATGTGATTTGGAGAAAATTCGAAACCAAAGAGAAAAAGAAGAAGAATATGAGGATTGTGAGGATACTCAGAGGTATTTTGCTGAGTTGGTGGTCGAAAACCAGGTGTCGGCGGTACTTAGTGCTAAACCCACAGTGGCGGATTTGTTTGCGGTCTCTGAAGTTACACCATCCGAAAATTCTCAAAGTTACTCAGAAAGAGTAGAACCAAAGTTAGCTGATGTGAATAATGAGGTAAAAAATTGTGTGGTTGAAAGTTTAAGAATCGAAAGTAATAAGAGTGGTGACGAAATTTTTTGCGCCGAAAATGAGTCATTAATTGTTGCTCACTCACAGTTTAGTAGCCGAGCGAGCGTAAGCGGTCAAGAAATCCATGAAAAACTCGCTGAGTTTGGTAAGAATAGTAAACAAAACGAGTTTATGTATGATAGTGCAATTGAAGAGATTGTAGGTTGTGTTCAGTTAGCGATGATGCCAGATTTTCAGGATGATTTTTCATCAAGCTCTAAAGAATGTGAATTGGAGGACATTGTTAGCGGCAAGTGGGGTGAAATACTGAATCATGGCTACGTAGGCTCTAGGGGAAGAAAAATGCAGTTGCCGTATGATTTTGATGTAAATTTGGTTGAAATCGGTGACTTGAAATCTGTGGGTCAGCGCTTGAACTTTTCCGATCAAAGCTGTAGAAGTTGGAAATTTAGAAAAAGAGAAGTAGAAAGACAGTTGAAAGATTGAATTCGGTGCACTAAAGATGTTGCCAAATATGACGAGGTAAAAATGATAAAATTGTGAATTGAATAAAAAATAATGAATATGATTATTTGTGCTAATACATTTTGCAACAATGCGTGGAACGGAAGTCGGAGTGATATTATTATGTGTTTCCTTTTCATCTTACACCTACGTCAGCAGTTTTCTCTTTCGGCACACAAAGATGTTTACAGTCAGTAATTTTACTCAACGATCGACAAGTTCAAGGACATCGCTTTGGACTGCTGTTGAGTGGAAATGAACTTTAATTTTATTAATTGGTTCCAGATGATACCATTTCATTTTGTACAATCAAAACGTTCAAAAGGGTCGAAAGGGCGAGGTAGGCTCGTCAATAGAGGAAAGTATAAAGTGGGAGCATAATCAAGTTTTGTGTTAGAAAAATTTACTTTCAGCCAAGGAGGCAATTTTCTGAAATTGAGCTTGATGGTATTCAAAATAGAATGGTAAGGCCTAAAATGCATTCTCGAGGTGTTTCTAGGAAGTTTATCCCTTAACAGTTTTTTTTGGAAACATCGTGAGATTGTATTTTAGGATGGAGTGGAAAAGTTAAAGAGTTTTGAGAGTAAAGTATTTGTAAATACAGGGTATGATTTTCAGTTAGTCATAAGTGCTGGAAGCAGATTTTGTTTTTTTCCATATAATTATTGTAAATTTTCATAAATTATTTAATAAGGAAGGGTGTTGTCTTTTCTGCATACCTTCACTTATATTTTTATTCATTATCTAGTTTTCCTCTATTTAGAGTAAAACTTTCGATTCTGTCCACGAAAAGTGGGTGGTGGAGTAGCGTCGTAATTCGATAGCCTCCTGATTTTATGATACAACTTTGTATCGAAGCCATTGGGATGAAGGTATGCAGAAAGCATGACGCCTGACGGCATTGCGTATAGTATTTTAAATAATACGCGTGATTTAATCCAAAGATTTGAGGTTAATTGATAATGCAGAGTATTTTTCTATTTTGTGGGATTTTTTGTGTGTTATGAATAGGTCAAGACTTTAGATTTAGGGATCAATCATTTTTTTTAAGCATTTATTACCATTTAAATTATGAAAGTTTTTTTTGTATAAATTGAGAAAGGGTGATATTAAAGTAATTAGAGAGAAGAGGATAGAGAATGAAGGTAGGAATGTAATTTTAACGTAGGATGTTTTTGTTATTTTTATTGATTTTGTGACTAAAATGAATGTGTTCTCTATTTGTTTTGAGTTCTCGAGTCTGCAAATCGAGTGACGAAGCGGCATCAATGCACGGTTATGAGGTGAACTGGCCACACTCCTAATTTTCTGGGATAGGTGGACTTGGGGAGCTGACCCCCATCCTTATCCAGTTCCAGGTCATCGTAAGATTGAGACGCCCGTATCAGTCTCTAGTGTCCTCTGGGCATGCGATAAAGGGTCCCTGTCCAGGGTTTCGGACGAAGATACCAATGGAAACCGTGGAGCTGTCAAGAAGGGCGTGTATGAGGTCGCGAGAGGAGTTTGTTGGTGAGCTGGTGCAGTGCGATCAATTTTTGGCTGAACATCATCCATCGGTGCCAATCTGGATTCTGGTGACTTTCTGATGATCATCCTGGTTTCATGCAAGGTCAATATGGCGGAATGGTTCAACATCTTCATCCTCCGATCCGTCTTATCGTTTTTTTGACGATTGCATGAGACGAATCGGAGAATCAGTCAAAGACAACAGGTCATATATATGCAGTTATCTGGGTATCAGAACGAATCCGTCAATGTATACACGGCATGTGAACAGAAAACCAGATATCCTAGATCATACTTGGTTCAAACCCAATCAGGAACTTATCGCCGAAATACAACGCACTTGAAGAAAACTCCACACATTGAACTAGAAGTTCCCGAAGCCCAACATACCGATCCATTGAACGAACCGGTACCGCTTAGAAGATCAACCAGGATAAGAAACGCACCGGACCGTCTCCAGTACTTCAAGAAAGGGGGGATGTAATTAGAACATCAGCTGTTCAATCAATGCTTCTTTTAACCTATCTTTAATTTGTAATGGTACTCTTCTTGGCGGAATAATTTTAGGTTCCGAATCAGGTTTTATTTTAAACTTTGTCAAACCCGGGAAACAACCTAGGCCATTAAATACGTCTTTATTCATTTCAATGAATTTTTCTTTTGTTGGGATTTCGCGAGAGACAGTTTGTTCATCGACTTTTATTTCATTGCATTTTTGAATTAATTTGAGCTGTTTACAAGTGGGCATACCAAGAATAGGGGTACAATCGGTGGCAAGGACAAAAAACAAAGTTGTAATGGATATTTGGTTATTTTTCACAGTTGTGGTTACTGTACCTAAAGGAGTCAATTCATGGCCACCATAAGTGATCAGTTTAATTTTAGTTTTTTGCAATGTGGTTAGACCGCATTTTTGAGCTATATGGAGGGGAATACTGTTAGTGCTGGCACCACTGTCCAATTTGAAACTAATAGGGTGATCGTTGAGGTGAACGATTTCAAACCACTGGTCATCCCTGCTTTGATGATTGTTGTTGTTTACCGAATCAATATTGAAATTCAGTAGATCTAAGCTATCATTAATTTCTGTATTGGCAATTTCAGTTCTAATCTCATGGGTGATTTTTGGAGTGCTTTTGAGCCGTTTTTTACAGACGGTGGCGAAGTGGTTGGCTATTCCGCAGAAAGAACAAGTGGCTCCGATAGCGGGGCATTTTTGATTGGGATAGTGGATGAATCCACAGTAGGTGCACTTACCTGTATTTGATTGGTTTTTAGGTGTGTTGTTTTGATACTTGCCTTTAAAATTCTGAGTATTGCTATAATTAATAGGAAAGGGATACTTATTGATGCTTGTTGTTGCATGGATCTCTTCTTTCTGGCATGATGAGTTGGATAGGAGAAGTTTGAGATTCTTTTCAGATGCTTCAGATGCTTTGCACAAGGACACAACTTTGTCCAAACTTAAATCCTCTCTCAGCAGGCGTTCACGGAGGGACATAGAGGAGATTCCAAGGATGACTTGAGACTTTATCATTTTGGATTCAAGAGTGCCAAAAGCGCAGGGTTTGGCGAGAGTTCGTAAGTCGGTATAAAATCTCTCGAAGAGTTCGTCGGCTGATTGTTTACGAGATTGGAAGTTATTTATAGCCATTGTTTCATTTCGTTGTGGAAGGCAATGTTCCTCTATCGCATCAAAAATAGATTCTATTGTTTCCAGAGAACTGATGGGGTTTGTTGAGGCGTATGCCTTTCGGGCATCAGTGCCTAATAAGTTTTTGAGGCGAGCTACTTGAACTAATCTAGGTTTTAAGTCCGTTTCTGTTGCTGTTAAATAGTTAGTCGCCTCTTCTTTGAAAGTTTTGAAATTAAAGGTTATGTCACCTGAAGATAGATTCAGAGGATCGGGTTTGTTAAAATCCATTTTTCGTTTTGAATTGGTTGGATGATATGCAGGATGTGCTTGAATGCTGGATATCTTAGGGGTGAGAATGTGCCTTCGTCCGCAGCGCCATGTTTTAATTTATTATATTAAATTAATTGATCGAAGGAATGATTGCATCCTTTTTATTTTGGAGCCGAAAAAGATGAGGTCATGAAAAAAGACATGAGAAAGAAGCTTTGGTTGAACAGCTGATGTTCTAATTACACGGCAAGAACGCGTTTTTCTGGCACTAGGAAACAACATCTTCTCAAGGGACTAAGTATGGGTCTGCAGCAAATGACGACAGCGACGTAATACTGATGGTATCACTCGATGAGCAGGCGCAAGCGAGAAAATTCTTTATTGTTGTAAAAAAAAGTGTTAATTTTAATTGTTGTTATTTAAGTGTAGCTCTCTCTCTGTAAAGCAGAATGAATGAGGGGGGGGGGGTAAAGGTGTGAGAAAGTGGTGTGAATGTGGTAGTGTGAAAAAGCAGATTTCCATGAGGATTTATCAAAGTCTTGAAAATTTAACCCTGGGGGTTCTGCCTTATTTTTTTTTTCTTTTTTTGCTGTTTTTTTTTCTATTTTTTATCCGAACTAAGAGGTATGTAATGGGGAGCGTTCGCTACCCAAATATGGGTTTAGTATTCATGTATCTGATAGATTTGGCAACGCTTAGATTGCACTTAGGCCGAGTCCAATCTAAGCGAGGCCGCGAGAAGCTGCGTTTTGGCGCTTGGAATGCGATATGTTTGTGATTTGTATGAATCTTCGAGTTTGAGATGCGTTTGTTTAGGAAAATCGTGTGTAATGACGCACGATTGCGATTTTCGGATATGTCATTTCACCCGAGGTGATAAAAGGGCCTGAAATGCTAACAACGACGACTAGAAAGCGAAGTGTGCGAAGAGTGCGAAGAGGACTAGAAAGCGAAGAGTGCGAAGAGTGCGAGTGTGTGAGGATTTGCGATATTGGATTTGCGAGATTAGATTTGCGAGATTGTGTTTGTGTGAGTGCAGGTTCGAGTCCTGGCACGATTGTTTTTGTAAGTGTGAATCTGAGAATTTGGAAGCGTGAGCCTGATTTTGGAAGTGTGAATCTGAGTTTTACAGAGATTGCTCTTGAAACTAGAGTTTGTAAGCGTTGAAATCCGAAGTGAGTGTCGCGTTTTCATCAAATAAAGTGTTTATAAGGTTATTCTGTCGCGTATTTCTGCATTACCGTGATCATCCCGAGGACTTCGAACCGACCAACTTCGCACAGTTCTCATCAGCAGGGCCCCAACCCCCCCTAGAACACTACAGTATTGTGTATTTTGGTCACATTTTTTTGTGATTTGGAATAGACAGTTTTCTAATAAGTTTTTGCTCTGATTTGAACTTTGGGTTTAGCGAAATGCCCGAATACAAATTTGGCAGACCAATAAAAAAAGGGGGTCGGTCACTGTAACTACCAATGAAACTATCTGAAGTCCACAAACAATATAGTATGCCACATGAAACTTATTTATTATTGTTATCCATCAATCTAAGAAAAAATATTAGTGGGTACGAAAACAATGTATGACCAGATAACGATTTTGACTTTTATAATTAGTTTCGCTGCTTTTCTGGGGCCTCAAGGTCAGAAATAAATCCCACTTTAGATGCCTCAGAGAATCTTCCATTCGCATGCTTCTTCTTTAGGGCAAGATACACCTGTTGCGTATGATTTCTTTTAATTATTTCTATATTTTTTTGCTCAAATACGTAATCCCACCAATCAAATGAGAAAAACTTACCGTTGATGTAAAATGGCTCATAAGCCCTATACTCAGTGACAGTTTTTCCTTCTTTCCATTTGTTTCCTGGAATGTCGATAACCAGCCAATGCTGCCATTGATATTCTCCAATCGCCACCTCCCTTGTGGGAAGATCAGGTCCTGAAAATAAAACAAGTTTTGTGAGAGAGTAAATAGAATTAATCGTAATGACAAACTGTTCACACATTTACCAATGAGATAAAATTATTCTTGAACTTTTCCGTAATTACATCAATCATCAAGTAGATATAGCCGTTGCCAGGATATTATATTCCTCTCTCTTAGTCCCTTTAAACGCATTTGTCAGAAAAGGACAGAAATAGGGGCTGATGTCACTTGATAGCCCCTATGTCCATCATTTTCTAACAAATGCGTTTGAATGGAGTAAGAGGGAGAAAGACAGTATCCTGGCTACGGCTATGAGACGCTTTTAGCAAAAAATAGCTTCACGAAAATGATTGCGATCATTCGCTTTACTTCAAATTAAGAAATTAAAGGTTACGTTATTCTAGAGCACTTGCATAGGCTAGAAGACAAAATTGAGCGATAATTAGGAGGAAAAAAAAGTTATTTTGACAGTATTTCTTGATGCTGTATCAATAGCATTTGATGTGGTCTGGCGTCAAGGACTTCTAGTCAAGTTGAGAAATAACTTGCCCTCAAAGCATTGTAAACTATTGGAAAGCCTTCTGGAGCATAGAACGTTTAGAGTAACAAAAGGGGGTGAGCCTTCAAGCCTTAGAGTGATGAGAGCTGGCGTCCCAGAAGGTAGTGAGAAGAGACTTGTCTTAAATATACTATTTGCAAGGGTACCTCAGCAAATAACAATATGATAAGAGTGGAAACGTCACTTCTGAAATATCGTCTTTGGAAATGTCAATTACAGCAAAAAACTTCAGACCACATAAAGGGAGGATGATTGAATAAACAAGCAGACATAACAGTGATGCAAAAAATTCTTCGCCTAGAAATTGTTCGGAATTTTAGGTAAATGAGAGCGAGCGATCAATATTTACCAGAGGCATTACTTGAAAATGAACTCGTGAAATTGTACTTGGACCGCCCTATCTCGACAGAGCTTATCATCATATCCAACGCTCAGGTCACGTTCAGCGAGCGTCAGAAGAAGCCACAGCGCTAATGATGAAAGTGATGCTCAAGAGCTCCAGCCAGCAGCAAATAGTCTAGCAATCCAGCCACCGCTTAGCCCTCCTGTCGAAAATGACCCTGTTGATATAGCTTGCAGTGAAACAGACCTGAGCTGTCCAAAGATTATGAAGCAGAGAACTGTCGGCGAGGACGAGAACTGACGGTGGGCGGACCGAAGTACGGACCGAAGACCAGTCCAGCGCCATCTAGCTGCCAATTTGACAAGTCAAGGCTCAAGCGCTGAAGCTTTCACAAGTACGTATGAGGAGCTTCTCTCCTACGCTCTGATGGATGTGTCAGGCTTCCATTGATTGGCCGTCAGCTTCATCTATGCTTTGCTTTTTTGTTAGGCTCTTAGTTTCTAACCGGACCATTCCAGATCTGACCAGTCCATTTTCTTTTTCGACTTTTCCGATCACCGCTACAAGGCCACTGGCTCACTTGGGACTTCGAATGATTTTATAATAAAAAAAAATAAGTTTCTATTTTCTCCCTTTTCTACGCCATTCGCATCGCCAAGCATCGGACCTTAGACCTTGGGACTAGGGAAAAGGAATAGGTGGTCTTCCGGATAGGATTTTCATTCAAGGTTAAAGATTCGTTTCATTCTTAATTAAACTCAACAAACACATTTTAAGTCGATTGTGAATTAATTCAACTGAACTGTCCCAAACGTTGCTTAAGAGAGAGGAAATAGAAACTTATTTTTTATTTTAAAATCAATCCTACCCCACAGTGAGCCAGCTTAACTTCCGACTCAATTTAACGCTCGTCCTGGAGTCAACAAAGAAAACATTTCTAATTGATACTTCGGTCCCGAATGATAGTGATATTCTACTAAAATTAAAATTAAAGGTGTCAAAGTATACTCCACTTCCCGCAGAATTAATGAGAGTCTGGAGCCAAGAATACATTAAGATTATACCGATGGTTACACCGGAGACTGGAATTACTCCCAAGGCATACACTGACGTACCAAGTGGTCTGTGTGGCCCTTTCCATATACACAGTCGGATTTAGGAAGCAGTCTTACTCAGCACCTGCGCTAAGGTTACCCTCTTAGACAACTGGATCTTATTGATAGAACCCCCTAACTCTGCCTTATAAACTTTGATAAAATATTCAAGAATATAAAAATATATAGATTATATGAATAAATATGAACTATACTCTGTTCAGGATACGATGAGACTCGGTGAGTCAGGTAGAAACGCACAACTTTGCAACGTAGCCCTTTGAGTTGTTTAGCCATTGTGGTCACTCGGGCTCTTTTCGATTGGACTCTACTTCGGGAAGAGGCAATACCGAGAATCGGCTGACTATGAATGTTGTCTCTTCAAAAGTCAAATTAGAAACGATTACAGATGCGACGAAAAGGATGAAATTTTTGCCCATAGGGCCATAACTCGTCCAAATTAGTCGAGTTTGACTTCTCATGACCCTTGGACACTTACATTTTTAAAGAATTCAATTGAGGTACACTCATAAATGGAATTCTCAATAAATAAATCACCAAAGGTGCTGAGATGTCAATTTCGACTAATTTTGACGATTTAAGGCCTTTTGGGCATAAATTTCATCCATGTCGTCATATCTGTAATCGTTTCTAATTTGACTTTTGAAGAGATAACATTCATAGTCAGCCGATTCTCAGCATTGCCTCTTCCCGAAGTAGGACCCAATCGAAAAGAGCCCCAGTGAGCACAGTGTCTGTACAACTGAAAGGGACGAGTTGCAAAGTAGTGCGTTTCTACCTGACTCGCCAAGTCTCATCGTATCCTGAACAGAGTATAAACCGTAAGATTACATTCTGAAAGTAATTTACCGAACATTCCAAGAGCAAACCTTGACTCAGCTCTTTCATATTTCCTTTCTATCGGCCAAGATATATCGATCGGTTGTTTTTCAATTTCATTTACGGTGAATACGCTGCCAAAGTTAACTTCTTTCTTTCCTGAGAACGCAACCTAAAATATTAGTGAAAAATTGTGTAAGATTTGGCAAATTAATTAAAAAAAGAGCCATGATAATGAAAAAACATTGACGTTTATGAACGAAGAGAAGAGATTGTTATATCTGTATTTCAACGTGTAAATTAGCTTTCATGAGGTGGCAACACGGGATAATCAGTCAGGCTGTCCACAGTTGGGATGTCATTTGTTAAATTTAATGCTTGGTGTTCCCACTGTCAAAATGTCTGTAATAAACCAACCCTTTCGTTCTGAATCGTAAACCGTGTCGTTCGTCCTTTTTTGTTTATGAGTTCAAACTCCCTCGTTAGTATAAGTATAATAGAGGTCACGAACTCATAACTCATTTACTAATTCAGTGATTCCCAAAAAAAGTTTATCATTCGAGTTTTAAAGTATCTTTCATGAAACCCATGGTCTGTCACTTTCTTTGGATGCAGCATTTTAGCTCATTGATTTTGAGGTTTAACCCTTACATTACCAAATTGGGCCTGAGCGGCCTGAGAGGCCCAATAAAAGCACAAAGTTAGAAGTTTTGTTCGCAGCAAAATAAATGTCAGTAAATTGCTAAAAAAAAAAAAAAAAAGAAACATTCAAGTTACAATAATTCTATTTAACAAGTCAAGCAGGCAGGCTCCTATGTTCACTATATTTTTTACTTGCTTCTTTCAGGAGTATGAATAAGTCAATTTTTTTTTACATTGTTAAAGACAATGTGTTATTCTCGTTTTGCCGCTATTTACTTTGCGTTGAATCGTATGATCTCTTACAGGCGGACTATGCCGGAGCCCGTACTAAACAGTAGGCATTCGCACACCAGTCGCAGCTCAGCGTACGAGGTGCAAGAGTGTGTGTTCTGAACAAAGTTCATTGCTTTTCGTCTATAATAAAACGCTTTGCGCATGGTTGAGGTTGGTTTCGCCGTCGTTTCGACCGTTCGTGCATGCTACCTCCCCTTCATTCTCTTTCATTCTAATTCTCTTTCTCTTTCTCTTTCCTCTGCGTATTCGAATCCGGCAGATTCCTTTTAACGAAAATTCATTATTCCCGAGGTTTTTATTTCCTTTCCCCCGCGCCAAACTTTTCACCTAACTTTTGAACGAGTTGAGATGTAAAGTTGCTGTTTGGATTACTCTTCATAACTTTGGATGATATTTTTTCGGGGGAGTCCGACCCCCTCCCCACCCATTTACCCATGCCGCAACACCGTATAACTTTTGACCGAGTTGAGATAAATAGTTGCAGTTTTGACCAATATTCATTAATCCGGTGGTTTCATTTTATACTCCTAGCCCCCTCCCCCCTCCCAAAAACGGGCGTCCCCCCCGTGCCGAACTTTTGAACGAGTTGAGATATAGAGTTGCTGTTTGGATTTATCTTCATAATTTTGGATGACAATTATTTTGGGGGAATCCAAACACCCCCCCTCCCCAATTGCCCCGTGCATCATCACCGTCTAACTTATGAACGAGTTGAGATAAAAAGTTGCAGTTTCGACCAATATTCATTATTCCGAAGGTTAGGTTTTTATTTTTCCTATCCCCCTCCCCTCACCCAAAAACGGGCGTGCAACCCCCCCCCCCCCCCACCTAACTTTTGAACGAGTTGAGATGTAAAGTTGCTGTTTGGATTACTCTTCATAACTTTGGATGATATTTTTTTGGGGGCGTCCACCCCCCTCCCCACCCATTTACCCATGCCGTACCACCGTATAACTTTTGACCGAGTTGAGATAAATAGTTGCAGATTTGACCAATATTCATCAGGTGGTTTCCACTTATAGTCCTAGCCCCACTCCCCCCTCCCAAAAACGGGCGTCCCCCCCGTGCCGAACTTTTGAACGAGTTGAGATATAGAGTTGCTGTTTGGATTCATCTTCATAATTTTGGATGACAATTATTTTGGGGGAATCCAAACACCCCCCCTCCCCAATTGCCCCGTGCATCATCACCGTCTAACTTATGAACGAGTTGAGATAAAAAGTTGCAGTTTCGACCAATATTCATTATTCCGAAGGTTAGGTTTTTATTTTTCCTATCCCCCTCCCCTCACCCAAAAACGGGCGTGCAACCCCCCCCACCCACCTAACTTTTGAACGAGTTGAGATGTAAAGTTGCTGTTTGGATTACTCTTCATAACTTTGGATGATATTTTTTTGGGGGAGTCCACCCCCCTCCCCACCCATTTACCCATGCCGTACCACCGTATAACTTTTGACCGAGTTGAGATAAATAGTTGCAGATTTGACCAATATTCATCAGGTGGTTTCCACTTATAGTCCTAGCCCCACTCCCCCCTCCCAAAAACGGGCGTCCCCCCCGTGCCGAACTTTTGAACGAGTTGAGATATAGAGTTGCTGTTTGGATTCATCTTCATAATTTTGGATGACAATTATTTTGGGGGAATCCAAACACCCCCACCCCTCCCCAATTGCCCCGTGCATCATCACCGTCTAACTTATGAACGAGTTGAGATAAAAAGTTGCAGTTTCGACCAATATCATAAGCGTCGGTAGACGCAGACGGCAAGTCAGGTAACCCCACCCTACTACCACCCTCTCTACGACCTGACAAGTCTGCGGTGCGTAACGCTTATAATTACAGAAATTATTTCATTCCCAAAAACCGTGCCTTGATATGATCCTATAGCGAAAAAACTACGCAACCAAACTCATCAAACTTGGTCTTATTTTAACCAGCGTGTTCTGTGCTCGTGCCTTTTTTTTGTTTGAACGCAATCCGTCTAATATTTATTGAGAAATGATAAAAAAACTGAATTTCTCATTATAACGGCTATTTCAAACTACGCGGTAACTCTACTCTCATTGGCTTACTGCCTTTTCGTATTTGAGATCGCCGCGAGAATCGACGCTTCATCGTCAGTCAACAACAACTGCACATCATTTCAAAACAAAAACATTTCTCCCTGCTTTGACACTTTTGAAATAAACTCGTTACAAATACATGAGTGATACAAGTGATTATTGTTTCAATTACAACGGAGGCCGTGAATTACGAAATTTGTCCTCCTCAGTTCTTCTTTTTAAATAAATGTACCAAACAACTTTTCTAGTTATTTCTTTTGTGTGCTTCTAATTTGCTGAATGCACACGTATAGTAAAGGTTGGTTTGCTCTCACAGTTAGGTACTTTTGCATATTCATTTATTTAATAACTATTCTAGCTCTGAAGCTGAAAGTATTCGAATTTGGGCATAACCGCGGAGCTTCATTTTCCACTTCATTGCTTGCAAATGCAACAGCTGAGTACCGTAATACTGTTGATCACTGGAGGGAGAGTAGTTTCTGATGTGTTTACAGTACCTTTGTGATTTTAGCACAGAATTATACAATGTATTATTCTGTGATTTTAGTATAATTATTCATAAGCAAGTAGTGACAAAAGTTCTTTGCTGTGTACTTGGAGAGTTTACAACTGATCTGTTTATTTGATGTGAACTGGTAGTGACAGTAACATTATTTTCCTCAAGTTACAGTATTGAGCTATAGCGGATCTGCCAGCGGCAGAGTAGCCGGTGGCGGATCGGTCAGCGGCGGACCGGCCAGAGGCGGATTAACCAGCGGCGGGTCGGCCAGCGGCGGACCAGCCAGTGGCGGACTAGCCAATGGCTGATCGGCCGGCTGCAGACTAGCCAGTGGCGGATCGGCCAGCGGGGGACCGGCCACCGGCGGACTAGCCAATGGCGCATCGGCCAGCGGCGGACCAGCCAGTGGCGGATCGGCCAGCTGCGGACTAGCCAATGGCTGATCGGCCGGCGGCAGACTAGCCAGTGGCGGATCGGCCAGCGGGGGACCGGTCAGTGGCGGATCGGCCAGCGGCGGACCGGCCACCGGCGGACTAGCCAATGGCGCATCGGCCAGCGGCGGACCGGCCAGTGGCGGATCGGCCAGCGGCGGACCGACCAGTGGCGGACCGGCCAGTGGCAGATCGGCCAGCGGCGGACCAGCTAGTGGGGGATTGGCCAGCGTCGGACCGGCTAGTGGCGGATCGGCCAGCGGCGGACTAGCCAGTGAAGGATCGGCCAGCGGCGGACTAGGCAGTGGCGGGTCGGCTAGCGGCGAACCAGCCAGTGGCGAATCGGCCAGTGGCGGACCGGCAGCGGCGGACCAGCCAGAGGCGGACCGGCCAGTGGCAGATCGGTCAGCGGCGGACCGGCCAGTGGCGGACTAGCCAGCGGCGGACCGGCCAGCGGCGGATCGGCCAGCGGCGGACCGGCCAGCGGCGGATCGGCCAGCGGCGGACCAGCCAGTGGCGGACTAGCCAATGGCGCATCGGCCAGCGGCGGACCAGCCAGTGGCGGATCGGCCAGCGGCGGACCGGCCAGTGGCGGATCGGCCAGCTGCGGACTAGCCAATGGCTGACTGGCCACCGGCGGACTAGCCAATGGCGCATCGGCCAGCGGCGGACCGGCCAGCGGCGGTCCGGCCAGTGGCAGATCGGCCAGCGGCGGACCAGCTAGTGGGGGATTGGCCAGCGTCGGACCGGCCAGTGGCGGATCGGCCAGCGGCGGACCGACCAGTGGCGGATCGGCCAGCGGCGGACCAGCCAGTGGGGGATTGGCCAGCGGCGGACCGGCCAGTGGCGGATCGGCCAGCGGCGGACCGACCAGCGGCGGACCGACCAGTGGCGGACCGGCCAGTGGCAGATCGGTCAGCGGCGGACCGGCCAGCGGCGCACTAGCCAATGGCGGACCGGCCAGCGGCGCACTAGCCAATGGCGGACCGGCCAGCGGCGCACTAGCCAATGGCGGATCGGCCAGTGGTGGACCTGCCAGAGGCGGACCAGCCAGTGGCAGATTAGCCAGAGGCGGATCGGCCAGCAACAGACTAGCCAGTGGCGAACTATCTAGTGGCGGAGCGGCGAGTGGCGGACTAGCCAGTGTCGGGTCGGCCAGCGGTGGACTAGCCAGTAGCGGATCGGCCAGCGGCGGACTAGCCAGAGGAAATGGAACTGTAGGTTAGCATATGCATCAGGGAAAAGAAAGGGAAATGAGACTGTGGTCCCTATCGTAAAATAAGCACTCGAGAGTCTATGTGAAAGTTGTCCGGAAACTATTCATAACTGCTGGCTAGTCAGCTGATGGATAACAACTGTTTCTTTTATTTGTGGAATGAGAAACTGGAATTTTACAAGCTAAAACCAGAGTATATCCCATCAAAAACCTTTCCAGGTGCAAGCAGACGGCATCAGGTAATTATGTCTGTCACAAAAAGCCGTTCTAATGCATCCACTCAAAGATATGATATGATGGGAACGGCAAGTCTCCTCCAAGTGGGCATCCAGCAGGGCAAATGTTAATAATTTTTCAAAATCAACACTATCCATCTGCGGCGAATTTAGAGAAGGAAAAACTTTGAGGGATGTATTTCTTTATTTTTTATTTTCAAACGCAAAAACTTGCCGCCGTTCATCGCCTTAAAAAAGAAAAAAATCAATTATTATTTTTTTTTTGAATAATAATAATTGATTTTTTTCTTTTTTAAGGCGATGAACGGCGGCAAGTTTTTGCGTTTGAAAATAAAAAATAAAGAAATACATCCCTCAAAGTTTTTCCTTCTCTAAATTCGCCGCAGATGGATAGTGTTGATTTTGAAAAATTATTAACATTTGCCCTGCTGGATGCCCACTTGGAGGAGACTTGCCGTTCCCATCATATCATATCTTTGAGTGGATGCATTAGAACGGCTTTTTGTGACAGACATAATTACCTGATGCCGTCTGCTTGCACCTGGAAAGGTTTTTGATGGGATTCATTATTCCGAAGGTTTTGTTTTTATTTTTCCTATCTCCCCTCCCCTCACCCAAAAACGGGCGTGCCAACCCCCCCCCCCCCCCCCCCCCACCTAACTTTTGAATGAGTTGAGATGTAAAGTTGCTGTTTGGATTACTCTTCATAACTTTGGATGATATTTACTTGGGGGAGTCCCTCCACCCCCCTCCCCCAATTTGCCCGTGCCGCACCACCGTCTAACTTTTGACCGAGTTGAGATAAAAAGTTGCAGTTTTGACCAATATTTATTATTCCGGAGGTTTCATTTTATAGTCCTAGCCCCACTCCCCCCTCCCAAAAACGGGCGTGCTCCCACCCCCCACCCGCGCCGAACTTTTGAACGAGTTGTGATTTAAAGTTTCTGTTTGCATTCATCTTCATAATTTTGGATGACAATTATTTTGGGGAATCCAAACATCCCCCCCCCCATTCCCCCGTGCATCATCCCCGTCTATCTTATGAACGAGTTGAGATAAAAAGTTGCAGTTTTGACTTATGTTCATTATTCCGGAGGTTTTTTTTAAAGTCCTTTCTCCCCTCCCCCCAAACAAAAACGGACGTGCCATCACCCTCACCCCCCTCCGCGCCTAACTTTTGAACGAGTTTAGATGTAAAAATGCTGTTTGGATTAATCTTCATAATTTTGGATGACAGTTATTTTGGGGGATTCCAACAACTTCCCCCCCCCCCTTTCCTCCGTGCCCCATCACGTCTTTTAAACGCCTTGAGATAAAAAGTTGCAGTTTTTATCAACATTCTATTTTATAGTTCTACCCCCCCCCCCACCAAGCCCCACCTCCGACTAACTTTTGACCGAGTTGAGATAAAAAGTTGCCGTTTAGATTAATAATCTTCATTTGTTGGATGACAACTTTTTGGGGGATTTCACCCCCCCCCCCCGTGCCTCACTGCCTCATATTAGTCTAACTTTTGAACGAGTTGAGATAAAATATGTAATTTTGGCCAATATTTATTATTTCGAATTATTTTTCGTGTGTTTGTAGTCCTTCCTCCCCCCAACCCAAAAATCGGGGTGCCCCCCCCTTCAAGGTAGACGGGGGGCTTTAACAATGTATTCTAACACGAATGGGTTTGAAATGACCGCTTGTTTTTTTTCTTTAATTAGCATTTTTTTTTTAATTTTATGAAAGAAACAAGGGAGGAGCTGTTGGAAGGTTGATTGAATTATTGAAGGGTTAGAGTGCGGGGTAGAGGAGGAGAAGAAGCTTTTACAGAAATAAAATTGGAAGAGAAAGTAAAGTTGGAGCTAAAACATCATAGATAGTCTCAATCTTTAATTTATCAGACTGCTAGCATTTGAATATTTTCCTTTACAACCCCTCCCTCACCCTCATCCTCAGTAATACCTTTGAAGGATACTGTAAACTATTTATTATTACAGTATTGAAAAGAATACATAACAAAATCAAACAATATCTCATGAAAAATCAAATAGAAATAAAGGAAGCTGCACCTACGAATAACGCAGAAATCAAAGTTTTCAAACATTTTGTAATAAAGGGGGGGGGAGAGTGGGTCCAAGCAGAAGAGAATATATATTGAATAAGAATTGTAATAATTCTGACAAGGAAAAGTCATTTTTATGCAGTAAAAAAGGCATTCATGAATATTAGATACTGAAAAATGAAGAAAAACAACAAAATAACATGAAAATATGCAAACCCCATATGATTTACACACAGGCCTCCGAGGCCCGGTTTGGTAAGTGGTTTAAAAAATTGGTCGGTAATGTAAGGGTTAAA
>VMOF01000111.1:45299076-45439623 GCA_011764245.1 Trialeurodes vaporariorum
TGAAGAGCTTGATGACACTTTTTTCCTTTTGGTTTTCTTCTTTTCACCAACAACCCAAGAGCTTTCATTGTCTCTTGGACTTAAAATATCCGCTGATTCAGCTAAAAAATGATTATTTTATCGATATTATAATTTTGACGAAGGACCTCTAAAAGTGAAGCCATAGTATTCTTAAGTTTTTTCAGTTCCTCTTTCTTTGTCTGCATTTTTTTCCAACTTGGTGCGAAGAAAATTGTTTGTCTTTTGTTAGCGGTGGATCACAACTTTTGAACGGTTAACTCCAGTCTGCCAGACAAGTTTTTTATACGAGTTTGCCTATTCAGGATCTTTTAGACCCACATTTAAAATACATGTGTTCAGCGCATTTATGACACATTTTTCATAATTTCTACTGTAATACAGGGTAAAATTCCTTTGTTAGCACATCGTAACCCACAATTTATAAAGAGTAACCCATCATCTATAGTCCCTAACCCTAGATAAAGCCGGAGGTCGATACCGTTTTTCGTCAGATTTCGTTGTTTGCAGATTGACCTTTGACATTCGATATCGGGAATGCGAAAAAAGATATCAACCTCCAGTTTGCGCCAAAATGCTCAGTTTATTGTGACCTTTCAATCAATGAATCATTTAATAGGAGTCATCCCCGGGATTTTTGAGATAACCCCCCCCCCCCCCCCCCACCCCCGGAGTGCGGAGGGATGAAAACGTTCAAAACAATTGGGGGGAGGGGAGCATGAAACCAAATTTTGACCAAATTTGTGTCACAGCCGTATTTTTTTGTGAACAGTACTCACTTTTTTGATCACTTTGGACTAGCAATTTTTAAAATTCCAACTTTTCAACTATGAATAATGTTTTTTTGAAAATGGAGGAAGGAATTTTTGAAAATTCACTTTCACTCTCGATATCTCGAAATTGAAAAACGATATCGACTTGTGGTTTACGCCGAAATTCTCAGATTTGTATGTACTTTTTGGTGATGTGTCATAAGGTAGGGGGGTTGATGCTTGAAAATTTTGAGTTTTATGGCCTAAACATGGGAAACTGGGGACGAGTTTAACAGACCCGGTATTAAAAAAAAAAAATTGTAACTTGGAATGGGGCAGTTGCAAGGGTCTGAAATGTGATGTTTTTTACAAAGGAAATGAAAGTACTCGATGAGCCGAGAACAAAGTTATCTTTGGTTTCTAATCAAGTCCCATATCATTCCGGAGATAAGATTTTGGCCCGAAATACATTGTTTCAAATGAGAATTCCGCGTAGTGACGTCACTACGCACACGATTTTTTGCACCTTTACACCCGTGTATCTCCAAACCCAGGACTTTTTGAAAAAAACCAAAGGCATCATTGTTCTCAGCTCATCAAGTATTATCATTTTCGTTATAAAAAACTGACAGTTTCAGACCCTTGCAACTGCCCCATTTCATTCATTTTTTGGAATAATGCAGAAATAAGGTTCCTCAATATATTTTTAGAGCTATTTGTGAAGCATAAGTTTTTAGGGTCTATAGAAAAAAAAACAAGCAGGGAAAATTCCAACACGGAGGTGTTGGAAAAGCGTGCCACCAAAGTCTGAACAGCTTTAACGCTTTTGCTAGCAATGATAATTCATCAAAGAGGAACCACATGACATGGAGCTGATCTCGAGAAAATTGAGTCCAAAGTTGAAGAGCTAGCATTTAAACAAAAAACTTGGAATTACTTACGTTTTCATTTCATTCAACTACCGTGTTATTTTTTTTCCATTTCAACACCGGAAAAGTGGAATTTCCTATGTAGGAAAGGTACTTAATTTTTAGCGTTTAAAGTGACTTGGTTCATTTCTTCTTTTTCTTTGGCATAATCACGAAAAACGAATCTCTAAGAGAAACCAAACGGCAGAGTTGGTTTACACTGTTGATATTTTAAAATCCGTTAGTCCGGACTTAAGTTCGTTCCCAATTCTATAAAAGGAGGAACCAAGTCGGAGTTGGTTCCTTACGTGACTCAGATTAAGGTTTAAGAAAAAGGAACGAAGTTCTCATTTTATTTCATCACATGGACAATGACTTCAATGAGGCTCACCAGCTCAATTTTACCTGGAATTTTGACGGGAAATAGTTGTTATTAGAAGAAGCACTTGTTGCTTCGATATTCAGTATTGCTAGGTCTATCAATCAATAACTCAATTTTATCAAAAATGTCACTCGGTTCTTTTCTAACAAGTTCTGTCCAATTGGGCTTATTTGGTGAGAAATGATGGAAAAAATAAAAGATCAGATGTATCTATAAGGAGATGAGTCAAAGGCGTTTTTTTTGTGTTTGTTTTTTGGTTTTTTTTTTTTGTTTTTTGTTTTCAAAACTTTGGAGGGCTCTAGCTCAGAAGAGAAACATTTGCAGCACATATTCGTGTAGGAAAATAAAGCCTTATATATGGGTTGACCCCAAAAATACATTCCATAAGTTTGGCACTTAAGTTTTGAAACACCCTATATTCTTGATATTTTGCTCCCCCCCTCCCCCGCCACCCTTCACAGAACACAACATCTTGACCATGCAAATTTTTAAAATCACAGTTTGACAGTAGAGATATTTTCTTAGCCCCCCCCCCTTTCAACGAAAAAGGGAAAATGGATCGCCTATCTTTGAAGTTTGTCGTATGCGCGTGCACATATTGTTCGGCTTTACGACTGTCATTTTGGCTTTCTTTATAATGCGTTTTGTGGGTTTATTCATGGATTTTATGACTATGCGATGCCGCCAATGTACTTTTCAGGCGATTTTACATCAAAATCAAAAATTTTATAGCGCTGTAGCAAACGTTTGCAACAATCCCATTGAAAGCTGAAAAGAGAAATTATTTGAAAAGGCTAGCTCGATCTTTTTTACCCACATAAGGTATAGACAATATATATTTTCTCCACCTTTTAAATGGCTTGCTCAGGGATCAAAAATGAGGTTGCGTTCTTTTGAAGTCAAAAAGTGTCATATTCGGAAAAGCCGTGATTCTAAATAATAAACAGTTTTTTTTTCTTTTTTTCCGTTTTAGGTGCTGTCAGCACTTATTGCGATTGTCACGATGTAGATATGTAATATGCATAAATGGAACACTTGCAAATTCATGAAAAAAAAATCCTTTAATTTACAGCGCTAACCATTTCAGATGCCCTTTACACGTCAAGCATTCTAGGGGTATAGATTAGTAGGGGTGCAGGTTTAAGACTTTTGTGGTTTTTAAATTCCCCCCTCCCCCCATTTATTTTGTTGAAAAGTATCAAAATTTTACAGTCAAAACTAAGCCATTATTCATTATAACGCACAGTAATTTATTTCTTTTTCTGTTGCCGTCGGTCGATATTGTAATGGGGAGCGTTCGCTACCCAAATATGGGTTTAGTATTCATGTATCTGATAGATTTGGCAACGCTTAGATTGCACTTCGGCCGAGTTCAATCTAGGCGAGGCCGCGAGAAGCTGCGTTTTGGCGCTTGGAATGCGAGATGTTTGTGTGATCTGTATGAATCTTCGAGTTTGAGATGCGTTTGTTTAGGAAAATCGTGTGTAATGACGCACGATTGCGATTTTCGGATATGTCATTGCATCCGAGGTGATAAAAGGGCTAGAAAGCGAAAAGTGCGAAGAGTGCGAAGAGTGTGAGGATTTGCGATATTGGATTTGCGAGATTAGATTTGGGGAGATTGTGTTTGTGTGAGTGCAGGTTCGAGTCCTGGCACGATTGATTTTTGGGAAATGTGAATCTGAGAATTTGGAAGTGTGAGCCTGATTTTGGAAGTGTGAATCTGAGTTTTACAGAGATTGCTCTTAAAACTAAAAGTTTGTAAGCGTTGAAATCCGAAGTAAGTGTCGCGTTTTCATCAAATAAAGTGTTTTAATTAATTCTGTCGTGTATTTATGCATAACCACGATCATCCCGAGGGCTTCGAACCGACCATCATCGCACAGCTCTCACCAACCAGGGCCCCCAACCCCCCCCCCCCCCCCCCCCCCCCCCCAGAACACTACAATATCATTTTTCGTGTTGCAAAAACAAAATTCCATATGGACCTATAATTTCCAAAATTTGAAGAAGCTTCCAGTAAAAAAAACTGTACACGCGAGAAACTTTTTAGGATAGGTAAATAAGTTATTCCAGAGTCGATTCCATAGCCGCAGGGAGGAGGCTGTCCAGGGGGAAGACACCTGACAGCCCCTCTCACTTTTATTTAGAGCTATTAATGCGAATTTTACCCCCGTCCCTTTGTTCTGGATTTTGAAAACCTATTTTTCAACAAAACGCCCAAAAGTTCCTCAAAAATCCCTTGATTGCATAGACGCTCATTAAGGGGTTTTCAATTTGCCGATCCCCCAGAATTTCAAATGTTTCCAATGACCAAGACCTGCTTAATGTGACGTCATGAAAAAAAATTTGGGTTTCCCAAAAAAAGGCTCCGTCTCACTCGCTCTCGTTGGTTTTCCCATACGAAACATGATCCAAATTTTCAAATACAAGTGCTAGTAAACAACATGTTCTTTGCACCAGTTGTGTTTATCCCACCATTGGGTTCCACATCCCTTATAAAAATTTCCGATTGTTTCAATGAATTTTTCCCGGGAGGATATATATTCCCGCGCTTTATTTCCCATAAAAATAATCGAAATTCCACAGAGACAATCGGAATTCGTGTAGATTCAAGCGCGCTGACTATAGCAACGATAGGTATCATGATTGAAATAAGGCGAAACATATCTATGGTTCTATTCTTACAGTTTTAAAGCCACTTTTTTCTCAGTGATAAAAAATGAATGCACAATCACAGTTATACCTATCGAAGAAAGTCCTATGTTTTGTCCTTGTCACACTTACAGTTTCTTATGAGCACAAAAATTTTAGGATATAGGCTCATCAGCACCATCACGACATGTGTTATACCTCGAACAATAGCTTCGATACGAAGAGAAGTTAGAATGATTGAGTGTCATGGCGGTGATACTCCCATAAGAGACCGTGAGTAAGACGAGGACAAAACGTAGAACATCTTTTGGTATAACTGTGACTGTAAATTCGCTTGTGATCTTTTAGGAATTATGTTGGAGTGAAAAGATATTTTAAGGTACGTGGAATCTAATGGTGCAATAAATTTGAGAAAACTGTTCTTTAACTAGCATGAATTTGCGTTCGAAATTTTGGATCTGATTTCTTATAGGTAAATCAACGAGAGTGAGCGAGATAGAGCATTTGTTTGGAACCAATTTTGATCGTGACGACATCACTACACAGGTCTACTTAAGGATATGAATGAGTCCCTCTCTTTTCTATACCCCTCCCGCTCTTCATCCATACCTCGTCACTTCTTTTCGATACCCTCGTCAAACAGATTTTGACACTCTTAAGAGTCCTCAGACCCTGCGAGTCCGAGACACAAAACCTCTGTAACACCCTCTCTCTCCCACACATTCACAAATCTCTCCGCTTAATGAACCGTGAAGAAATCTCGCGACCGGTGGAGCCCAAAACCGAGGGGCAAAGAGGGTTTCTGTGGAGGATGTTTCCACCCCCCTCCTTCCTTGGAATTTTGACTCATAGGTTGGCACAAATGACTTAGGTTGCTGGACCTGTATAGAAATCCCGTTCAAAGGAATTCGACTTTGACGCTTAATAACTTAATGAAATTAACAGGAATGCCAAAACTTTTGCAATTTTAAGAAAATAGAAAAATATACCTCCTGAATTTCAACAATAACTTAACGATTAATGAAACCAGTTTTAAGAAAATACGTTTTTAATTTTTCAAACCTTTCCCGCCAAGGTTTTTCCATAAGCAAAGCATGCAACCTATTTATTAGATATGAAAATGAAAACAAGAAGCGTACCGTATAAATACGGCACGCTTATTAACTTAACTTTTTTGGAGGCCTCGGATTTCAATGACCCATGTTTGGCAAACTAGGCTTAAAAATATTAAAATGAACTTTATTTTTAAATGAAAGACCTTTTAAATACATATCTTTTCATGTGTATGATTTTTCAAAAATATTGAATTTCAGTTGGGTTATTGCCTTTTTCAAAATGTTGAAAATTCCAAAATATATCAGATTTTTACATTTTCTCAAACTTGGATCACACAGATAAAAATCAAAATCTGCCGAAGAGAAAGCTTTATTGCAAGACTTTCGAAGGAAGCCGGAGGTCTGTGCCATTTATTTTTCGATACATTGAAGTTCAAAATTAGATTTGGACCCTTTTCAAAAGATAATTTCTCCCATATCAAAAGTAAAAAAAAAAACAATAGGAGTCTGAACAACTTTAAATAAAGCAAGTACTTTTCAGAAAAAAAACATTATTGAAACAAGTTTGGTCAAAAGGTTCTACAGCCCCAAACCGTTTGGACATTTTTGCCCTTCTAGGAGGACTCACTGAAAAACTTTAACCGATAGTCTATGCCACCGCGTAAAATTGACTGAACTCGTGCCTTTTAAAATGGCAACCATTTAAAAAATTGGAAAGTTTTGGTGGTTTTGGCTTCTTACTCGAGCATCGGGTAGGTTAAAAATTGTCACTTGATTTAAAAAAAACGGTAAGTACTGCCTGAAAAACCCCAAAACCTTCTGAGTTTAAGGGAAGAAAAAGTGGTCAAGTCAAAGAGCATCCCTTTTCTTCGGAGGATGGTTCCTTTTTCAGCCCCCCCCTCCAAAAATTACTTTGATACAAAAAAGTAAAAATAAATCGCTGTTAATAATCATCGTTGAAAGACTGATGATATCTATTGCGACCAAGTCTTTTTTCTGACCCACTGCTTTTGGCTAATCTATCACTTGAATACATATATGATATGATATCGACAGTGACCAAGTCAGTTTAGATGCATCATAGTTTTTTTTAAGAGGTGATACGGAATAAAACTGTTTAAATTGACTCTAAAACGCAGTCTCACCATCGATAACCATATCCTATGACCTACCTGCATACGGTAACCATGTCCAATGCCTTGTATATTGCTGGTCACTGGCCAGTGGCCAGTCGGGTATGTTGGCAAAACGCCTGAATTTTCTGGTCTAGTCAAATGCAATAGGTGATCGACTAAAATTGGCTCGAGAGCCGAGGCGTAATCGATCTCAGTTGGGTTGCATATGATGAATTTTCCACAAAAATTAAAAACAAAGGAAGACTTGAACCGGCACTTTTTTTTCTTGGACCACAGACCATCTCATCACACGCGATATCTGCCAACTACCTGACTCACTGTCCCAAAAGCAGATAAAACCTTTCTGAAACTGTCACATCATTGCATTTCATTTTATAGCTCTTTATTTTACAAATACGCATTACAAATTGAAAACAGAAACTGCCTCAAAATATCAAGTAGAGGATCAGTGTATCATGTGAGTTCCATTGGCAGAAATAGGGGGCAAGGAAGAAGGCTAAGCCCTCTCCAGAATTATGCCATGCCCCCGGAAAATTTTGAAAGCAAAAAACGATCAGCCATTTGACCATGTGATCTGACACATCCCAAAATATCGGCTCTCAAAATACTGTTAACGGGGCAAAAACCAAAAGGTCAATAAATTCTGAATGTGTTTACCCCAAAATTTGCCTGGATTGTGAGAGAAAAAGGGACGTCAAGGAGCTCGATGGTCAGAGTCACCCGCGGAAACAAACGCAGAGAAGCAAAAACAAGTTGGAACTTGCAACACTGGAACAGTGTTAGCAAAGAGAGCATGAGTGTCGGCCGTAAATCATTGTAAGTGTGGAGTTCCATATTGATAGTACAAAACTGCGACAAAGTCAATCGCAACGCTGCATTTGTGTTTGTATAACAGTGATCGCTGTAAAAATAACTTGATAGGTCAAAGTGGGAATGAAAATTTACTTATAGCGTGTTGAAACAGTTGTTCACGAGGCGAGGTGAATACTGTGGTTTTGAAAATCGATTTCGATAGTGATAGTTCCTTTAAAATCGGATGACGCAATACCAATCCTAGCAAGCCGCAAAGTCTAGTTTAGTTATTTGGGACTTTTTTAGATTTCTCTCGCCTGAACCAAAGTCACCAGGAAGGAAATTCTTAATACCAATCCTAGCAAGCCGGAAAGTCTAGTCTAGTTATTTGGGACTTCTATAGAATTTTCCTCGCTTGAACCAAAGTCATCACGATGGAAATTCTTCGTCTTTATGGTTTCAGCTCTTTTTGTCTCAGATTAAAAAATGAATGTTAATATTGATCAAATGTCATCCGACACTCATCAAGGCCCTTAAGGAACGTAATATGAATTTGAAAAAAGCTCATTCGATTTTTAAGGGAGCTTAAACGGTCCATGAGAGACGAAATTCGCGGATACAGAGTATCCACAGCTTATTTCAATGTTCGATCTGACAAGACCGTGCGCCTTTGAAAAATCGATATCTCGATAGTGAATCGATGTATTGCAATTCGGTTTGCACCGGTCGAAAGCGCTTGCTTGTGACTGACAACCTCGAAAATTTCAGATCCATCCGAGTTTATTTAATGACCTTACAGGACCTCTCGCGGCCGCAGTTAGACATTTCTTGTCAGAGTTACGCTGAAACGGGGAGTAGTATGATATTTTTAATAAGTCCCCCTAAGATGATATTTTTTGGCTCGAAACTGCATTGAGCCCTCTCGGGACATCATTGGGACCCGAAAAAAAGCGGAACCGATATAATACGGCACACGACTGGTTCGTGAGAGACGAAATTCGCCTTTTTCCAGCCTCCAGCGCCCCTCTAAGGTCGATCTGACAAGACCGCACGCCTTTGAAAAATCGATATCTCGAGAACGAATCGATGGATTGCGCACTGCGGTTTGGATTGGGCGGTAGCTTCAGCTTTTAGATAATTCTTGAAAAAAATTCAGATCCATCCAAGTTTTTAAACGGATCTTATGGGACCTCCCGCGGCCGCAGTTAGACATTGTACGTGAGACTTACGCTGGAGTTGGGGCCACGCCCCCCCCCCCCCGATATAGACTTTATCGGTCCGACATTTGTCAGGGCCCTTAATGAACTTCATGTGAACTCAAAAAACTCACATATGACTTCTCACGGCGCATGCTAGGTCCATGAGAGTCGAAATTCGCGGATTTTAGAGAATCTTAGATTTCTGACCCTATACCGCGCGCCTTTGAAAAATCGATATCTCGAGAGTAAATCGATGTATCGCAATTCGGTTTGGACCGATCAAAAGAGTAAGCTTACCGGTACTCGCCGTTAAAATTTTGGATCCATCTGATTTCATTTTGAGACCTTACTTGAGTTACTTGGACCCCAGTTGGAATTATTTTTTCGGAGTTACGCTGGCAAGGGGGTCGCTCCCTCTCTTGGAAAACTGTGGAGGGGGCCCTTTGCTGGGGCATACATTCTATTTTTCACTTTTTTTTTTTTTTTTTTTTTTTTTAATTTTATATTTGTGTCTAATCTAAGTTGGGGGAGGAGGAGGAGAGTACCTGCAAGTCAACCGGCAATTTACTTTTGATAGTGGCTGCGGGTCGAGGGTGCGGATTGCGGACTTTTAACTTGTTGTGGGGTTTACAGGGTGGCCGTGTCTAAACTTATGAGAAAAGAAGGCAACCACAGACCGGAAGAACGTTCAATTTCTGGTTCAGAGACCATGGACAAAGACATGGGCACCCGCAAAACAATTGCCCGGAGGGGCAACTTTTTGAATGTCAATGGAAGGTCTAGGGGACACCACCTAGAGACGGGCAAGTCTAGAGAACCCCCCCCCCCCCCCCACTTCCGCCCAAAATAGAAAATAAATCAATTATCCTTCCAAATGGTAGAAATTGTAAGTGATTGTAACATGTAGTTGTATCAAAAGTAATTCTATTTTTGACGTGTTTGATATTATGAATAAAGTGACAGCATCAGATGATAGAAATAGTAAAAAGCTGAGTACAACTATTCCTTCTTTATTTTCATTGTCCTGATGAACTCTAAGAGTTAACCTATTTAAATTAACAAAACCAAAACTCTTGCCTATACATTCTCTAATCATGTAATTATCGACCAGAGGATTCTGAATTTTCAAGGAAGTTCGCAAAATTCTCGTTGCCAACGGTAGTTGCCAATGTAGACACGTTCATACTAGTAGATTTTAAAACTTCTTTCGGCGAGGGAGATGACGGGTGGGAAGGATGATGTCGTCTGAATCAGGAGGGGGTGGGGTAAAAATCAGGGGGAGGTCTAGATCTGGGGAGAGAGGAATCCTGAAACTGGGGGGCGAGCTGTATAGTGGCAAGGGGTGGTTGGGCACCACTGCTTAGGGGGGGGGGCTACTTCCCGCCCTGCCCCCCCCCCTAAATTACGCCCCTAATTAAAATTGTAAAGTAAACTAAGAATAAAGTTTGTTAACTCTTACTCCTTTCGTTATTATTTGATCTTCGAATGTTCCGATTCTTTTTTATTGTAAAGTTTTGATTTTTCTGAATTAGGGGGGGGCGCCCATTGACAGATAAGGGAGAAAGGTAAGTGTAGGAATTTGCACGGGAATCCGGCGTAGTGTGCCGCAAAAATTACTACCAATGGCGGATCCAGAAAATTCTTTTAGGGGGGGGGGGCTTCACGCCTATGAATTTTCAAATTTGCAGGGAGGAATTTATGGGATTTTTTCTGTTGAAAAAAGGCAAAGGCTACCGTGAGTTGGGGGGGGGGGGGTGCCTTTCCCGAATCCGCCGCTGATTACCATGTAACACTGAGCCACGATGACCGATGTCGCATAAAACCAGGTAGAAGACCCGTGGCGGGCGTGGCATCCGTGATGGCTGTGAAATTGGGATGAAGTAGATGGACACACATCATTCATGCAATCTGCACAACGCGGCAAGCAACTGTTGTAGGCGTAGGTGCAGTAGTTCGTGGGGAGGGCAAAGGGGACGGGAGGTCGTCGCAAAACCATGGACGAAGATATAACTAGACTGTTGTTAGTCCTGTTTTGCTCTCGACCCCAGCGCTCCAAGCAGCGGTCAGCTGAACTACTCTTTCAAGTGAGCGATCCTGGCGATGTGTCCATGCTCACATGCTGTGCTACTGCTAAAACCGTTGTTGGAGTTGGTCTGTTATGGCATGGCTGTCAACTGTTGTCGGCGACCCAAGAGGATCAGATAACTCAGTATCTCAATGGAAGATCGAAAGCAAGGGAAATCCAGAATCAACTTTGGACAAGGTAACAGAAATCATCAGCAAATTAAAAGAGTCGCCTGATCTCTACTAATAAAACAAATGTCTATGTACTCTTTCTTGTTTGATTCCGTTTTGAGGTTAACTGTGGTGTATAGTATTTCAGTCCTTGATTAATCATTTTCGACAATTCAGGAATCTTTCAAGAAATACTCCAGACGTTTGCTTTTTAGCGGATTTTGCTTCCTTTTAATTCGCTGATCATTTGTTCCCTTCGTTCAATCGTGATTCAAATTACCTACACGGTATACATTTGCGGGAAGGCATGGGAGAAAGGGAGCCGGAGCGGCCACCGCTGCAGCGGTTCGCTTTTAGTTGACCCTTACTGCTGCTTGGAGCGCTGCGGTCGCGCTCGAAAACCCGCTAACAGGTTTTAACACGGGCGGAGATAGGAAGTCGGCAGTTCTTAGTTATATCTTCGTCCATGGCTCGGAATGGTCTTAAAATTTTCCTTAGGATTTGATCTAGAACGCAACGTTCTTACATTTTCGAAAAGTTAACTCTAGCTCTCGCAATTAACGATTAAAGGCGGAAAAAGCATGGTTTCAGGACCGCGGAACAGTGGCGTTATCTAGCGGATGAGAATCTTACTACAGGTCGCTGAGGATTCACCTTAAAACGCAACGCCGATCGCGTTCCCCAAACGAACTCTTTTAGCGGACCGAAACATCAACAATAACAGGATTGGAAATTTGAAATCATCTAAATGCATTTTAAATCGCAGAATACACGAAACATGGACACAATCCTCTGATATAAAACCCCAATATCTCATACAGAAAATTTCGTTGAAGTCTGATCCAAATTAGTAACGTAATTACATTCCCAAAAATGCTTAACCTCAATCTTGGCCAAAAACTCCCGCCACAAAGAAAAAGCGACAAATTGGGAGGACACCGGATTGGCGGAATCACATGGGTCAATCGGTCCTCGAGGACCCGTTCTCGATACTGAAACCAAGCGATCCCCCGAGCGGACCCCCGAACCATGCCGTTCCTATAAGAAAAGCATTATTGACCTTGTAGAAACGATTTCAATAGAGCATGACACTCATGCTCTAAAAAAGAGGACAAGTCCGGTAGCTGCGTGTAGCAGCTCACAGCTTAGTAAATTTCAATTTCCTTTATTCTCATTAGCACACATTTGTGATTGGTTAATCTACTGACCAATCAGAATAAAATATTCATAGCTATTTTATACAACCACTTCTGATTGGTCAATGCATCAGAAATTCTTCCTTTACTGCTCCAAAATCTGGGGAATTCCATAAATTTTCCTTAATTTTGACCCTGTTTGTGTATATTTGTTCTTTGATACCCATAAATACCTCTATCATTTCTTATTCGGCCCATTGGTCTCTCTTTTTCCCTTTCTTGCTTATTTTTCTTCATTTTGCCTCCACATCCTCAGTCTTGCCCACTGCCTCCTCCACTTGCCCCTTTTTCCCATATTTCCTCAGATTTTCCCTGATTTCTTAATAGGGCTGTTGAGTGAGTTGGGGATTCATGATTTTTCTGTGTGATCTTATAGTCCTAAACGCGGGAAGAACGAGTATGGCTTCAGTTTTTTTCTACGTTCCGCCGTTCCTGAGAAAATTGAAGTTGAAAATTGGATCCTAAAAAAACGGCTTTTTGGCGGGAAACTGGCTGCGTTGTGCATTGAGGGTACCTTTTGACGTCAATGCTCCGGTTCTCAGTTAAGGGGCTCAGCGTCTTGTTTTCATCACAGCGAGACCGCATGTGACCAATTGATCATGCGGCAGTTGAGGGGAGGCCGCCAGTGGCCCCGATCAAGCCGTCTTCTCACGCCATTTTCCCGAAAACCGTAACAGGGGCGTCATTTCAAGTTCGGCTTGGGGGGGGGGGGGCAAAATATCTTATGAACTTTTTTTTTTTTTTTTTGCTCATCATTATAATTTTCGGCTTGGAGGGGGCAAAAAATCGGATAACTTTTTATTTTTTTTGCTCATCAGCATAATTTTAGAGAAAAAGAGCCGTCTTTTGGGGGCAAAAATCGGATGACTTTTTTTCTTCGCTCATCAATATACTTCGTGCCAATTTTTGAGCCTGACTTCAAATCCTTGGGGGGGGGGGGAATTGCCCCTCCAGCACCCCCTAAATGACGCCCATGAACCGTAAGTCTTAGCAAAGAACCTACTTATTTGATCGTAAGAACATGAAATTATCAATTGGGATCATGGGATGGTTTGGTGGTTTTTTTTTCAGACTTACCTACGAGACGGGTAAAGAGAAAATCACATGAAAATTAAGATTATAGAACGAAACTTCCGATAATCCTCTTCTGTAAATCTCTGTTCCCCAGTTGACATAGTAGAGCTCAAAAAATCGAATGAAACATTAGCATCGGAAATTTTACGCTCTATGAATTTGTCATTTCGTGTTTTTCTCTCAAAATGTACGGTAAACAAGGAAAATTGAAAAATTCTGCGAAAATGTCGGATTTTCAGCGACATTCCGGGAATCAAAATTTTTGAGATTGGCTCGTTATCTGACTCATGGAAGAACAAAAAATAATATAAGTGTAACCAATCGAATGGGAATTTTCTAATCTTCCTCTTTGATAACCAGAATTTTTCGAATAAAACGCATCGGTACCAAAATATTGGTGAAAAACTGCGTCCAAGATGGCTGCCGACCGATTAACCCAAAAATTTGTCGGCGGCCATCTTGGATTTTCAAATTTTGAAAAACTGATGTGAAATTTGAATTCAGCGTTAAAAAGTACCCCCGAGTACCAAATTTCAAGTTATTTGGACAGTAGAAACAGTTTATGCCAACTTTTTCGGTCAAATACCACATAGTGCGCCGCCGGTGGCTCCGATCAAGCCGCCTTCTCACGCCATTTTCTCGAAAACCGTAAGTCTCAGTAACAAACCAATCTAATTAATCGAAAGAGCACAAAATTATCATTCGACATGGATTGGTGGTTTTTGTCTCAGACTTACCTACGAGACGGATGGACCAAAAATCAGATAACAATTTAAGGTTAGAGAACGAAACTTCCGACAGTCCTTTACTGTAAATCACTGTCTACCCAATTGACAAAGCGACGCTCAAAAAATCGAATGAAACAAATATATCTGAAATTTTACGCTATATAAGTTTGTTCTTTGTGTTTTTCTCTCAAAATGTACGGTAAACAAGGAAAATTGAAAAATTCTGCGAAAATGTCGGATTTTCAGCGACATTCCGGGAATCAAAATTTTTGAGATTGGCTCGTTATCTGACTCATGGAAGAACAAAAAATAATATAAGTGTAACCAATCGAATGGGAATTTTTTAATCTTCCTCTTTGATAACCAGAATTTTTCGTATAAAACGCATCGGTACCAAAATATTGGTGAAAAACTGCGTCGAGTTCTGGGTTGAAATGACACTCTCAGCATCAAGATCGTCCAAGCTGCTTCTGTTTTTTTGCATTTTTCGTGGTTTCGGTGCGTCTTACATGAAAAATGATAGAAACCAAAGAAAAAGATTAGAAAATTTCCATTCGATTGGTTACATTTATATTATTTTTGTTACTTCCATGAGTCAGATAACAAGCCGATCTCAAAAATTTCGATTTCCGGAATATCGCTGAAAATCCGACATTTTCGCAGAACTTTTCAATTTCCCTTGTTTACCGTCCATTTTGAGAGAAAAACACAAAGAACAAACTTATATAGCGTAAAATTTCAGATATATTTGTTTCATTCGATTTTTTGAGCGTCGCTTTGTCAATTGGGTAGACAGTGATTTACAGTAAAGGACTGTCGGAAGTTTCGTTCTCTAACCTTAAATTGTTATCTGATTTTTGGTCCATCCGTCTCGTAGGTAAGTCTGAGACAAAAACCACCAATCCATGTCGAATGATAATTTTGTGCTCTTTCGATTAATTAGATTGGTTTGTTACTGAGACTTACGGTTTTCGAGAAAATGGCGTGAGAAGGCGGCTTGATCGGAGCCACCGGCGGCGCACTATGTGGTATTTGACCGAAAAAGTTGGCATAAACTGTTTCTACTGTCCAAATAACTTGAAATTTGGTACTCGGGGGTACTTTTTAACGCTGAATTCAAATTTCACATCAGTTTTTCAAAATTTGAAAATCCAAGATGGCCGCCGACAAATTTTTTGGCTAATCGGTCGGCAGCCATCTTGGATTTTCGAATTTTGAAAAACTGATGCAAAATATGAATTCAGCGTTAAAAAGTACCCTTGAATACTGAGTTTCAAGTCATTTGGACGGTGTTGCCAAATTTCACTCTTGTAACGATGTAGCCCTTACAACACGTAAAAACGAGAATTTCGTGCAAAAACGCAAAATTCGAACTAATTTTCCCGGAAAAGCCGCATTTTTCCGCAACTTCTGACTTCAAGGCCTATTAGTACGCACTAAAGACTACCATTTCTCATATATATACCCGCGGGATGTGGCAGGATAATTGAACTTAAGTTCTCTTGAAAATCGGAAAATTTACGTTTTTAGCTAAAAACTTTGAAATAGCAAAAAATATCAAATTCAAATTAAAATTGGATAAAACAGGCATAAACTGATCGTAAATACCTTCAGGAAGACGATCCATGTACACAAATTTTGTTCTGACTTTATTTGAAACACTTTTTTTTTACTTTGATTATAGTCTCGTGCTGAGGCTAAATTTAATGGTGGTAAAACTGATTTTTCCCCTGGTGGATTCTAGGTGAATTAATCTAGTTTAGACCCGCTAAATACAAGTTTCTAATGCAAAAATCTATGTAGATTCCGAATATCACAACACTTTTTCCCAATAGTGACTTTTTTTTTTTGAGTTTTTGCCAGCTTTTTTGGTCAAATACCACATAGTGCGGCGGCTGCCGTAGGATTCAATAGGCCTGCCACGCTGCCGTCCGGCCGATAGAATAGGGATGGGTACCTCCGCTGAGCCAACCGAAGAAATGACGTAGCTGTGACTCGGTAACCGATGTTTCCCGCCTCGGGCCGTTTTACATCTCATCAATTTTTCGGCACTTTGAACCCATTTTTTTCGGCGTTCCCGCGTCCAAATGAAAAAAAGAAAAACTATGGGGTCCTTAATTTTTCCTCTTCTTTCATAATTTGAATTAAAACAATTAAACTCAACAGCCCTATTATCATTACTGTTTCTCACCGAGAACTGTTTCCTCTAAACTTTTTCCCCCTACTTCCCTTTGATTCACTGTTTTCCACTTCCTTCCATGTAATTCCTCAAATACCCACCTCCATCACCATCATAAACCCTACTTTCACCTACATTACCCAAAATTTTGGACATTTTTTACGTTTCAGGGGGGGGGGGTGTGATTCCACCGACCCCCTCACCCCTTAAATCCAAAAAAAGACACTATATACAGCGTGTCTGGAAAGTCCCGGAACGGCTTCATAACTTTTGAACGGCAACAGATAAAATAACAAAACTTGAGGGATGTTTATAACTTAATAGGAACTACTTTTTGGCGTATCCAAAATTTCCGGGGGGGCGCCCCTAAGGGGAGGTTTTGACCCCTAACTCAAAATTTTCAAATGGCGACCCCTATTTTGTGATAGCTCGTTTTAAAGGGCATTAAATTCTAAGACTTTTGGCGCAAACCGGAGGTCGATATCGTTTTTCTTCTACGATATATCGATAGTCAAAGTTCGATTTCGACCCATTTTCAAAAAATCAGAACTCCCATTTGAAAAGTCGGAATTTAAAAAAACTAGGAGTCAAAAATACTTTAAAAAGCAAGCACTTTGCAGAAAAAAATACGGTTTTGACATTGAATTAGTCAAAATTTGGTCAAAATTAATTAAAAAACGTTCCTCCCAGGGGGCCGGACTATCTCGAAAATTTGAAGGCATGACGCCTATCGAGTGATACATCGCTTGAAAGAACACACAAAACTGAGCATTTCGGCGCAAACCGCAGGTCGATATCGTTTTTGGCTTTCATTCAACTTTGTCATTCGTATATCAAAAACCAAAAACGATATCGACCTGTGGTTTGCGCCAAAATACTCAGTTTTGTTTGTCTTTTCGAGCGATGTATCACTTGATAGGAGTTGTGCCTCCAAATTTTCGAGATAGCCTGGCCCTCTGGGGGGGGGAGAAATTTTTTAATTAATTTTGACCAAATTTTGACTAATTCAATGTCAAAACCGTATTTTTTTCTGGAAAGTGCTTGCTTTTTATAGTATTTTTAACTCCTAGTTTTTTAAATTCCGACTTTTCAAATGGGAGTTCTGATTTTTTGAAAATGGGTCAAAATCGAACTTTGACTATGGATACATCGAAGACGAAGAACGATATCGACCGGTTTGCGCCAAAAGTTTTAGAATTGTATGCCCTTTAAAACAAGTTATCACAAGATAGGGGTCGCCATTTGAAAATTTTGAGTTAGAGGTCGAAACTCCCCTTAGGGGCGCCCCCCGGAAATTTTGGATACGCCAAAAAGTAGTTCCTATTAAGTTATACACATCCCCAAGTTTTGTTTCTTTATCTGCAGCCATTCAAAAGTTATGAAGGCGTTCCGGGACTTTCCAGACACCCTGTATACGTATACATACTGTAAACATATTACATACCGTATATATGTACGTAAGTATACGTACTGTTGATAAAGTACATAACGTATCTTTGTATACAAGAACATACTGTACAATTATTTATCCATGTAATACATTACGTAGCTATGTAGTCTATCCGGGGGAGAGAGTGGTATTCCAAAACCGGTCGCATGAGAGTAAATTGAAATTTACTAAAAATTGAAATTTACAAAAATAATATTTACTTGTCAGGCATATTGGATTTTTAAAATTGAGTCATTCTTTGCAGTAAGGGCCCATAAGCGTATGGGCCCTTTTTCTTGAGACATCAGATTCAGCAAGCCCGTGACCTAAGCTTCCAGAATATATATAGTTATATATACATCAATAGAGAAAATGATTGACGTATCGCTAGGTTTCCACGGGACGGAGGCAGTTCGATCTGGCGGCGCGGTGCAGTGCCGTGCTGTACTCATAATCTATCACTCTCGCACACTCAGGTAGCATCATTATCACCAATTTGACGATGATATCATTGCTGGGAGGTAAGGATCCGGAATGGCATGGACTTATCTTAATTCACTGACCACCTATCAATGAACAACACTGTTTCGATACTCTGTTTGTTTTCCTTTGCCTCACTTCAGTTTTGGATGGAAAATATCCTCAGTCTTACCTATCTACAAAGGTAAACAACCAAGGTACAATGTAAATTGAGTGTCATCCAGTTTTTTTATTTTTATTTTTATTTTTAGAATCCAAACTTCCTAAATGTTAGATCCTACTAAGCAATGATCGACGGTGAAAAATAGGTCTCTGCAGGAAGGGCCCATTAAATGAACAAATGTTTCACTGTCGTGAGCCCACTGCTTGCGATATAGCCTCACCAAATTTTTTACACTGAATTGTGATATTTTGATCTTTCAAACAAGCCTTCGTTTTTTTAAAATCGGACCAGTAGTTCCGGAGATATACGTTTACAAACTTTTAAAAGTGGTTTTCTCAAAACTTGAAAATTCCCTTATGGGTCCTTTTTGCAAAGAATGACTCAATTTTATAAATCTGACGGCAGATCTGAAATCTTCGACCTCCTACACTCCGGCCAACTCACCAATTTTTATTGATTTTTGTCGATTACATGCGGAGAAATAATTTTTTTCGGCCTCCCCTACTGGCAGCGTTATATAAATTTTACATAATAAAGAAGAGACAAATCTTTCAATTTTACATAAAGCTGTCATAATTGAGAAGTAAACTAAAAATAAAATTTACATAAAATTCAAAAGTTACTTTACCTTTTATAGAAAGTTTAGAAAGTTTACGTTATATGAAGTTTATGTAAAATAACAATGAATAATCTTTCAATTTCACATAAAGCTTTCACAATTGAGAAGTAAAATATTAATAAATGTTACGTAAAAAATTTAATTTTACAGCGCACTCTGGGTGGTAATGTTTGTAACTCTCTCTTGTTGGTTAGTACAGTGTCTAATCATAGACTGCAGAGTCAAGGATGACTCATTACATCATATGCTGTAGAAGAGAGGCATTTCAGTAACACACAGAAATAAATACAGAAAGTTATAATTTACAAATTTTACCAGAAGTAGTAGGATTTGAACCCGTTCCGCTGCGGTGGAAGACAAGTACTTTACCAGATGAGCTACGCCGGCTCGCGTGAATTCAATGCGAATTTTACATATTTAAGCTTGTGTGACGAAACATCTTCATTACATAAACATTATGACACATTTTTACATGATCTGAACGTAAATTTTATATAATTTTTTTGATTCCAAGAAACTTGATTTTTACCGATAATCTTCATAATTTTTTCAGAGTTATTTCTGAGTAAAGTTTATATATGTAGGTGCTCGGAAAGATCGTGGTGGCCCTGAAAAGGGCCGTTTTCTAAAGGTGAGACGTCACGCCGGACGTGAGCTGAGGAAGTAGATCGTGTTGATTCCGTAATCTGGGCAGCGTGGCTAATTGTCCGACGGGTCTTGATTCCGAGCAGCATACTGAATCAGAGGGCAGCGGGCGCTGCTATTTGTATGGAACCGCTGCTAGCTCGCGCGCCAATCAGCGACGAGAGAAAGTGAAGTCGCTGGAGTGCGCGAGCTGATGTGTGAAAGTTCAAAGTTGCGCCGGCAGTGGCGCTGCTAGCGAGGTCGTGCCGGCGAGGCCGCCACAGAAGCCCCCTGCGAAGTGACGGAGTCAGGCCTCAGGCTATAAAAGGAACTATGGACAAAAACATGTTAGAAAAAGAAGGACTAGAATTCAGTAGGATGCATGGCTTCGATATTTTTTATTGTTTGTTCGGCATAATGTCTATTGTTTTCGCACGCTGTTTTAAGAAAAATTTGGTTTGTTAATAGAACCGGTAGTTTTAATTCTATTTTATTTCGGCAAGGACATGCCGTGTGGGTACAAGAATCTGCGAAGTTGTGGAAGCATGTGCACAGGTTTTTGCATTTTCTGCATGTATCACAATGTTTCGGATGGTGTCCCGGTTTGACCATGACTTGTATCATAGGAGGGGCATGATCGAGTATTTGAGGTGGGACAAGGTGAAGTTGGTCTGAATAGACAGAAAAATGGTGCGGCCTTGATTTGATCCGAACAGAACAATTTGCTGGTCCAGGTGTTGTTAATTTGTTTTTGTTGAGGTGCCAACTCCAGTAATTGCAACACGCAAGTTGGGCAGGTGTGCATTTGAGATTGAATTGAGCTGCGTAATTGCTGGTCTGCGTTGCAAGTAAAGATGAGCTAGCAATCTGTTGGTAGGTTTTCTGGGGGGATAAATCGACAGAAGGGGGAAGTGTTGGGGAAGTCGACTCTAAAGAGTGTCTATATTTGCAATAGGTAGACGAAAAAGGAACAGGCCATGCCAACATTTTGGGAGGTTCAATTCTTCTTGGGGGGGGAGAGAATTTTGCTTGAGGCAAAAATTCGCTTTAATATGGTTTTGTCAGATGGACGTGAATTGTAAGCGTTTGACATTGTAGCACCAGGAAGAATTGAATGAGTAGAATAATTGGTTTTTTGTTATATATAGGAAATTAGTTGACCTTGACGGTTCGAGGGATAATAAATTTTACTTGTCTGCCATACCGAGTTGTGTAAGTTGGAGAATTGGCAACCTTCGTTTTCAAGTTGTTGGTAGGAGTGATATTTGGCGGGACATTTAAAATGTACGCCGGTTTTAACCTGTCCAGGCTCACTTTTTTTCTTTTCCGTTTACTATGATAGTGAAACATTTGTCGTCTTTTGCCGTAATGTGATGTGGGCCAGTATATGGTGGGACGAGAGAGCCTCTTACAGTGTCGTCCCTCAAAAACACATGGGTACAAGTGGCAAGGTCCTTGAATACAAATGGATTTGTTTGGGCATGGCGTGTGCCAGCAACTGGTCGGAGAACGTTCATTTGGTTACGGAGTTGGATGACGAAATCTGAAGGATTTGCAATATTTTTTGGGGGAGCCGTTAAGAATTCACCAGGTATGCGGAGTGGCTCTCCATAAACAAGCTCTGCCGACGAAGTTTTGAGGTCTTCCTTGAAAGATGTGCGAATTCCGAGCATGACTAAAGGTAGGGTCTGAACCCATGATAGACCAGGGTGGCACATGAGGGCGCCTTTCAGTTGTCTATGGAACCTTTCTATCATGCCATTAGAACATGGATGATAGCTAGTGGTGCGGTTTCGCTTAGTGCCCATAATTTTGCCGAGTTCCAGGAATAGATTTGACTCAAATTGGCGTCCTTGATCGGTCGAGATTGTGGCAGGGCATCCGAACCTGGAAATCCAACATAACAACAGAGCTTCCGCAACTTCCTTGGCCGTGATGCCATATAAAGGTTGAGTTTCAGGCCAGCGTGTGAACCTGTCGATTGCTGTAAGGCAATAGCGGTAAGAATCGGCTGAAGGAAGGGGGCCTATGAGGTCTATATGGATATGTTTGAATCTCTCTGTTGGTGTAGGAATGGTTCCTAGAGGAGAGTGGACATGGCGGGTAACTTTTGCTTTCTGACAAGCTTGGCATGATCGAGCCCAATCCCTGCAGTCTCTTTGAATGCTAGGCCAAACGAAACGAGATGTTAACAGTTTTGCTGTGGCTTTGATTCCAGGGTGACTGAGGTCGTGTACTTGATTGAAGATTTGGCGGCGGAATAATAATGGGATGTATGGCCTTTTGTTTTCAGATTTGTCGCAAAATATTTTAATTGACGTTCCTGGAACTTTTACTTGTTCAAGTTGAAGCGAATTTTCAGAGTTTAAAAGTTCTCCAAGTTCTTTGTCATTTGTCTGCGCTTCAGCGAGTGATTTGAAATCGATGGCCTCTGGAGTGGAGATGGTCTCAATTCTCGAGAGAGCATCGGCGACGACATTAGAAGGACCGGATATGTATCTGATGTCCGTTGAGAATTGCGCAATGTATGACAAATGGTTAATTTGAACCGGTGGAAGTTTGTCTTTTTTCTGTTTGAAAGCGAACACTAGCGGTTTGTGATCTGTGTAGATCGCAAAATTTAGACCTTCAAGTGAGTGTCTAAAATGCTGAATGGCGGCGTATACAGCGTAGAGTTCTCTGTAATACGGTGGCCAATCACGCTGTCTGGGTGTCAGTTTTCGAGAAAAGAAAGCAAGTGGTTCCGAATCGTCTTTTACACATTGTTGTAAACTTGCACCAATGGAAGTGCCAGAGGCATCGGTGAAAAGACCTAAGGTAGCTTCCGGGTCAGGGTGGGCTAATAGTGTTGCCTGAGATAGACTTTCTTTGCATTTTTTGAACGATTCGGATAGTTCTGGAGTCCAATGAATCGGGTGATTGCCCTTGAGACCGGCCACTGCTGTGTTGAGGTCAGCCTGGTATTCGGCGGCGTTAGGTAGAAATTTTCTAAAGTAATTTATCATACCTAGAAATCTCTTGAGACCTCGAGCAGTACTAGGTTGAGTAAAAGAAGTGAGGGATGTCACTCGATCTTTTGGTGCACTATTGCCTTTGGCAGAAACTTCGTACCCTAAGAAAATTACGGATTTTTGGAAGAAAGAGCTTTTATTGATGTTGATTAGAATTCCATGTTCAACTAGGCGTTGGAATATTGTCCTAAGATGTGCTTCATGCTCTTCTTTGTTTTTAGACGCGATAAGAATGTCGTCTATATAGGGAAAACAAAAGTCCAGTCCGTGTAGGACTTCATCAATGAAGCGCTGGAATGTTTGACCCGCATTCCGTAATCCGAAACTCATGTATAAAAATTCAAAAAGTCCAAAAGGGGTGGTAATAGCGGTTTTGGGTATGTCGTCAGGGTTGACGGGTATCTGAGTGTACGCTTTTACCAGGTCGATTTTAGAAAATACGGTGCATCCTTTTAGATTTTTCGTAAAATCATGAATGTGACGTATGGGATATTCGTCATGTGCAGTTCTCGCGTTTAAAGCTCTGTAGTCTCCGCATGGGCGCCAGTTGTTTTCTTTTTTGGGAACAAGGTGTAAAGGAGAAGACCATGAACTCTCTGACCTTCTTATAGTTCCTTCTTGTAACATGCCTTCAAATTCCGCTTTTGCAATGCGGTATCTGTCGGGCCGAAGACGACGAGGTCGGCTGGTGACTGGTGGACCGTCTGTTGTTCTAATAAAATGTTGTGTCGAATGAAGCAATTTCCGAGGCGTACCGCAAGGTCGAGTAAGCTCAGGGAACTCGTTTAGCAAGCTACAATCCGACAAAGTAATCGCTGTGACACTAGGTTGCACAGTATTTGCTGTTAGGCCGGCAGATTTGAGATTTGTCACGCCATCTATGAGCAAATTGTTCCGACAATCAGGCAATAAATGGAATTTTGCGAGAAAGTCTGAGCCGATAATGGGCGTGGCAACATCAGCAATGACGAATTGCCATGTGAAAGCGCGTCTGAGTCCTAAATTTAGAGTTAAAGGTAGGAACCCATAGGTGTGAATGCTTGTGCCGTTTGCCGCATTAAGTTGGTAGTTAGTGGCCTTGAATTTTTCGTGCAATAGTTTGCGCGGAAAACAACAAATATCGGAGCCAGTGTCGATTAAAAATTTTTGACCTAAGATTTTGTCTACTATGAATAGACGGTCTGACTTTTGGTTGTGGCAGCTAGTCGCCGCCTTTACTGGCTGCCTTGTGCATTTTTTACGAAATTGCATGGCTGACTACAACGTCTCGCCTCGTTGCCAAATTTGTCATGGTAGTAACAAAGTCCGTTATTATTATTGTTGAATGATCGCGAATTTGACCTGTTTCTAAAACGAGAGTTAGGCGTTTTGCTACGAGATCTAGAACGAAAGTAATTATTCTGTTTCTCTAAATTTTCTAAGCGAGTTAAGATCATGTCAAGAGTTTTTGCCATATTGTTCTGATCTTCGGGTGGACCGTTAGATGCCGTTGAATAAACTGCGGAAGGATTGCGGTTGGCATGAGATGGTACTAGCATGGTTTCTAAGATCCGGTCAGCTATTTTAGCAAGTTGGATAATAGGAACTGTGTCTGGTTGACCTTGCAGTATAGTCTGCACTAGGTTAGGTAACCGTTGAAGCCATAGTGTTTTCACTAGGTTGTCGTGTACAGCAGCTTTACCAGAAAGGCTTTGTAAATGGCGCAAAAATTGGGACGGTGTTTGATCGCCCAAGTCAACGTCTGACAAAAGTTGTCGGACTTTGGAAACGTCACTTTCCGACAAACGTTCGATAAGTGCGTTTTTAATAGTAGTATAAGGGTCTGTGGGTGGTGGTGAAGAGTTTAAGTCTGCAATCTCTCGCGCCCAGCGTCCTTCGATTTTACTGACAACATGGCCATATTTGGCAATTTCGGAATCGATACGATGAATGGAAAAAAGAGCCTCAATTTGTGAAAACCACAAGTCAGGTCTGTCAGGAATGAAAGAGGGTAATTGTATATTATTCGAATGGTCGAAGTTAGAAATGGTTGGCTGACGGTCAGTGAGTTGGGTTGTGCTAGCGCTTTGATCCTCGAGCTTTTGCACTTGGGCTTGCATAGCCATCAGTTGCTGCTCGAGAACTTTGTTGCGCTGCTTCACGTGACTGAAAGCATTTTTCATATCTTCCAGTGTGGCGACGGTTTTTGCGGTTTCATCTGCTGGCATGGTTGATGCTCTTGTAAATCTTCTGTTCTGCTTGACTGGCGAATGGATCATATCCTGGGGAAATCAGATCACGTCGAGGTCACCAATTGTAGGTGCTCGGAAAGATCGTGGTGGCCCTGAAAAGGGCCGTTTTCTAAAGGTGAGACGTCACGCCGGACGTGAGCTGAGGAAGTAGATCGTGTTGATTCCGTAATCTGGGCAGCGTGGCTAATTGTCCGACGGGTCTTGATTCCGAGCAGCATACTGAATCAGAGGGCAGCGGGCGCTGCTATTTGTATGGAACCGCTGCTAGCTCGCGCGCCAATCAGCGACGAGAGAAAGTGAAGTCGCTGGAGTGCGCGAGCTGATGTGTGAAAGTTCAAAGTTGCGCCGGCAGTGGCGCTGCTAGCGAGGTCGTGCGGGCGAGGCCGCCACATATACATTTAATGATATAATTAGACTAGAAATTTATATGATATTTACATTATATTTTTGTGATTTGTACGTAAATTTTACATGAATTTTTGGATTTCATTACACTTAAAATGAACCTATAATCTTTCATGATTTTAGTTAACAAAAAAATTACATAATCTTCACCCATTTTCTACGTGATTTTTATGTAAATTTTACTTAAATCTTTTGATTTTAAGAAACTTCAGTTTTACGTCATCTTCAAATAAAAATGTTGCGATTTTTACGTAAATTTTATATGAATAATGTGGAGTTAAAATTTACTCAATGTTTATATCTTTTTTACATATTTATTACTTAAATTTTATATAAATTTCTAATGCTTTTGTGATTTACATAAAATTTATGTAAATTTTATATAAATCACTTTTTTATAACTTTTTTATAACTATTTTACATAAAATTTATATAACGCTGCTCGTAGGGTCGTCGCTGTCTCTGAGAACGCAAAAATAGCGTTTTTTACTCTTTAAAAATTCAAAACTCAAAAACAAATGACTTCCCGTAATTGATATTAGACTCGTTTTAACCGGAACAGATAGAGCTCTCTTTTGGATAACTTTTGATTTTCATCCACGCGATCCGTATTTGAGAAATTGTCAAAAATATGATTTTTGGAAGTTTAAAATGATTGAAAAGGCAATAATACAAATAAAATTTAATATTTTTAAAACATTATACACACCAAAATATAGATCTTTAGAAGATCTTTAATTTAAAAGAAAAGTTCGTTTTGATATCTTTAACCGTTCAACAGTTATGACTGAAAAACGTTTTACCTTTGACCCCCCGGCCCCCCCGGCTCTAAGAGGGCTAAAATAAAAAATCAGCCCATCTTTTGACTCCTTATGAATAGTTCTATCAGCCCTGACAAAATGAAGGAAATCCCTTCACAGCCCATTCCTTATGGGCGATGAAAGAACCTCTTCATCAATCTGTATTCTACATAATCTACAATCCACCAATTTAATCTAAAGCTAAAGCAATAAAACCTGCTAAACTCCTTTTCCGTTTTGATGAACCAGTTTGAACCAGAATTATAAAGATGGCTCCAGCTTTGGTTTACGGTTCGACAACTTCATGGAACACGGTTCCTGGTTTGATTCGATCCGAAAAATCGCTATTCGTAGCGGTTTTTGGTTCACGGTTCAGTCCGGTTCGGTTCGGATCGAATAAATAACAGACCACACAGTTCAGAGTAAATTAAAAAATGAAATTTTAGCATCTGATGAAACCAGCTTTGTTCCAAAATCACTTTTTAAAGAAAAAATAAAACTGCTTTTTCGTATTTAAAACTATCAAACACAAACCTTTACTGCATGTGGTGGAAAGTTTTTGAAGAGTTTAGGCACCACCTCGTATATCATCATAGCCTCCTGATTAATTACTGCCTCAGTACACAGATTTACCTTTTGCAAACTTAAGGACTGTAGCAACAGCAAAATAAGTCCGGTGACAACAAATGAAGAATTGATCGAACTTACAGTATCTTTCAATTCCATTTCTCAAAAAGAGGGCTTGTTTAATTTTATTTTTTTTTAATATCAAAACCTCCGGATAGAAATGACGAATCTAGCATTAATACTTCGAGAACGGAAGCTCCATGTTTAAAGTTGAACCGTATTATTGTTCTTCACACTGTCGTTACAGAGATCAGGACAGTTAACAAACAATGGCTCATTGACAGTACTTAAAAGCCCCATTCTCATTTTTAAAATTGATTGCCAAGTGGACGGCCTATCAAATTTTGTCAGTCAATGAGCTGTACAAAGCCACCAAGAAACCATTTATCTACATTTAATATCATGACTGTCTTTTTGCGATTTTGTCAAAAACATGTTTTTGTGAAAACAGGAAAAGTAAGAAAACATTCGTCGTCTTTTTGCCCCAAGTGACTTTCCTATAACATCGAAAAATATGCCTTTTTTAAACTATTGTCCTTGTATGGTATTCAATCGGCGTGACTATGAATTGTGGCACTTTGATTTGATAATTTCTTCTTTTGCACCCATTCAGTTTCTTTTTACCAAAGATTTGGAACAAACAACTCTCATGATCATGTGTTTGTGCAATGTTGTAACAGGAATATCAATTTAACTTCGAACACTCGAATTTATATTTTGTACCTAAAATGTTAAAATTTGTTGCCAATCAAGCTGAGTCTACTTTATGTATGTCAAAGTCCCATTTTCTTCAACTGTTGGGGGAGGGGAGGCAGGTAGTTAAAGTCAAAACCTTCAATGCGCTATAACTTTCAAACGAAAAAAGTTATCGACGTCAACTTTGCGCCAAAAGATGCGTCTTTTAAAGATCTTTTGATTAATGTGCCGCGACATTTGGTTCAATAAATATTTGAGCCAGTTTTTGCCATTTTCTTATTTTTGAAATTTCCAAAAGACTACTTTTTGAGTTTGAGAAATATGCGCAATGTAGGTATCTGAACAAAACCTTTCGTGAAAAAAGCTGATTTTAAAAGCTTTCGAATGATGCAAACCGCGATGCCAGAAACCTTTTCGTTAAATCTAGTTATGGTTGCCCAAAGTTTCGGATCTAGCCAAAAATAGAATTTGCCCGACTTTTTTTTTTTAAAAAAAAAATTAGTTGTTCCACCAATAATGGCTACAATTCCTTCGAACTTGGTAATGTAGGTTTTTTTTGGTCACTGAATTCATTTTTGACAATAGTTTTTCATAATTTCCTAATCCAAGATGGCTGCCGTTGTCATAGTTCATAGAAATCCCATCAAAAGTCATTTTCGGGAATTCTAAGCATTAAAATCGAGACAGTTCCTACCCCATTGGACAACGTTTCATTTCAGAGACCTTTGACCGTCAACCTTCAAATCAAAATTTAACTGCGTCTGTTCGTACCTACCCATTTCACTTAACCGGTATGTTTGAAAAGCTTAGATTCTTAGTTCTAAATACCTTATGTCTATACCTGCTCTACAACTACCTTGATTAGGTTGCATGAAATCCACGAAAGGTTGGGATGAAGAAGTAAAACCTGTAGCATAGAGGTGGTTACAGAAATTTAGGCGTAGGTGCTCCTAGACTATCTTTGGAATTTTTCAGCATTACCTCTCAAGTCACAGAATGAAAACTATTGAAAATGAATTTAAGTGTTGGCTTTTCATGGAGAAATGCTTTAAAATTGGGGGCAAGTTTTGTTTTGATTTGAAAGAATGGTAATTGAAAATTTACCAAAGGTGATGGTCTAGGTATGATTACACTTCTAAAAGGAGCATCTACTCAGGGAGAGCCGATCACAAATGAACAATCGAATCGACTTATTAGCCAACCCTATCCAATCGGCTAAGCTGTCAGGAACAGTTGCATTATCATTAATTTACCCCCCTCCCTTGAAAATAATTAAAACTTCAATAAATGCCGAGATAGTTAGAAAATGAGTGCAATGATTACTTCATTTTTAACCAAGTTATAACCGCAAAAAATGCTACATAGGACGTAAATCCCTGTCAAAATCTCAGTTCGATTTACAGGCTTGCAAAGTCATCAAAGTTGCAAAGTGGCAATCAAAGTTGCGTGATGCATTTAAACATTATGATGAATGCGTGATGTATAATCAAACCGGGTATCAATTAATTACAATGTTAACAAGGCTTTCAGTACATAGATAAGAAGGCTGTAATCGTTCCAATTTATGCTCTGCTGGTACAGTGATATCAGTAACGAAAAGCGTTGATTCCCTTCTCCCTCTCTCTCACTAACGATACTAACAAATTCAATGGATGATAAAATAGCATTAAATTTAACAGTTATGATTTTCCATGTACACCCACTTTTTTGAGACGACAAGAGCTAATGACAAATCAGTTTTCATCGAAATCAATTCGAAAGGAGAGGAGAGGGGGGAAACGGGGGGAAATGGCGAAAGAGAGGGAGACTTGCCGTGACTTGTTTGGGTTGTGAGTATTGATGTATGTACAGAGCCTTCATCCCGTGTAAATTGAGTGATTACACACAGACCAAGCAAAGGTCATCCAGAACACACTTGTGGTTGGGGCCTTAAGCAACAGTGGCGCACGCGGGAGGCGGCTGAGGGGGCTAAACCCCCCCCCCCCCAAAACTCCGAATCTTAGGGGTGGAGGGGAAGAGGGGACTAATTTTCAGTCGAACGCTCACCAGTGCAAGCCCTTCCCAAAAAAAATCCTGCGTACGCCACTGATAAGCGAGGAGGGGGGCATTTCCTCAAATTATTTTGTTTTCACCTGCACTAGGACTTTGCATCAAAATAAGTTATTTCGTCGGATTTGCTGGGGGGGGGAGGTTGGCCCACTACGGTGCCTTTAAAATAGCTTTTTCGAAATTTGTTGATCAATGTGATTGAGCCCCTTCCCCCTCCCAAATCTGCCGCAAAGGGCTATTGGAAGCTATTGATAATATAAAAAAATGACAAATTTTGGGTTGATTCCCTATCTGACTTCTATATGTTTCAAGAAATTTCAATCAGCCATTGTCAAGAAAAATGCCTGGTACAGGTGCTCTGGACCACCATGTATATGATATGAAACTGAATGAAGAGGCTTCAACACTTAGCCATCGCGAAGAAACAGTGCAGACATTTTGATAGAAAATTTTAGAAAAATATGAACTCTAGAATACTGTGCTTAGCAGAATCTACTGCATCGTTGCAGGATTTAAGTGAGAGTACTTTTTATTTCATTATAAGGATCATGCTCATATGCCTCTTTTCTCGACACACAGGAAAATTATTTCGTATTTTGGTCCCGATTATTTACTCCCGAAGTGTGACACATGTAGTTTAAAACACTTTGTATACTAAGACATGCGTAACAGATAATTTGAGTGATATTTGTTTAAACCAATACCCTGTATGTATGTTACATATTTCCGGCTCGATAGAAACTTCAAATCACTAACTCATTCAAAAGTAGTAAAAAAAACATATAAATGGTCAGAAAATGTCTTTATTTTGTTCTCCTCATTATTAAAATGAAGAAGCATTAATAAAAATGGATACAATTCTTCCCCTCCAGAACATTGGAAATAAATAAGCACATGGTTGTCTTAAAGGGCCTCTACTAAATTCTCGAATAAGCTAAAACAGATATCTTAAATGTCAGGTTCTTGCTTTTAACCCGTAAAATTCTTATTAATTTAATTGCTAAAAATACTGATGAAATATTTGTGATAAAATCCCATTGCTTGTTAGAGGATTGTTTTGGAATTTGTCACTAGGCCCATCTTCCATGGATGCCACATACGACAAATTGTAAGGAAATGGTAAAATGTGAACCAGAAAGAAATTGATGGCAATCGGCTCTCCTAACTCGTACTTTTTTGCAAATTTGTCGAAGTGGAAAAATGCACGCATGTATCCTATAATCCTGAAAAAATTTTGACCGCAAATTAAAAATAATCAATTCCAATGAAGAAGTATAATGAAAACAGACAATAATTTCATATTTCAATTGTTCGTCTTTTAAAGATTTCATTCAATATTCATAAACATAACGTAATGAAAACGGTGCCAAGCAGTGGTTAAATGTACAAATGTTGTCCAAAAAGTAATGCAACGATTGATTTTTGAACGAACGAAAAAAGCTATCAAGTTTTTGTTTACGGATTCGTGTTGCCGGCGTAAATACCGATAAAATAAAACTTTGTTTAACTCATTTGGTCAAAAATTGACCGAAATATAGAGTTTCTCCCGTGGCGTGTAGCGGACCCACCTCCAGAATTTTAAGGTACTTTTTGCAGTACGTAAAAAGTCAGCATTAAGTTTGAACTTGACGAATTGCACTCGAGAAAAAGTTGACAACATAGAGGGAGTGCTTGGCAACATTGCTTGTGTTAAATTGTGGAGGTAGGATTATGTACCGAACGACAGATTACGGATTAAAATGGATAGGACTTATTAAAGACAAAATTATACATGATAGAGTTTAATTATACGGACTTATACGAGCGACAATTTACAATAGTTACAAAAGTACAGGGAACGATCACCACCTTTTGGAGGTTTGGAAAAACAAAGGTTACAGGAAATACAAAGATAACAACTCAGCAATCTAACATGGTTCCTTAAAGTTAGCGTGAAACGAAGAATTAATATGCTTCCTTAAATTATGCCTTGCGATAAATTTAACATTTCTCTTAATTTGACAAACCGAGGAAAACTTAAGCCTTTTGTTAGAATATCTGCTGGTTGATGAACGGTATTAATCTTCTCAACAACAATTTGGTTTTTAAGTATGTAGTCGTGAACAAAATGAAAACTCACGTCTATAGATGTTTGGAATTTTTGGTGCACTTTCCATTTATGGCTAAGCTTAAAGCGCCAGAATTATCTTCACAACTCCTTGTTGCAGTAGCATGACTATTCAGTTCAGATAGGAGCTCTTGAAGCGGAAGAACTTCTGTTACACATTCTGCAAGAGCATAATATTCAGCATGAGTGGATGCTCATGACACAATATTCTGCTTTTGAACCTTCCATAACACTGGATTATTGAACAATTTTACGACTATGCCGGTTGTCGATTTTCGGTCTGTTAAATCTGAAGCAAAATCTAAGTCAACATATGCTTTTAGTATTTCACTAGAATCAATGCTGTAATTAAGTTTCAGTGATTTAGTTGAGAACAAGTATTGCAGAATCCTAAGTGCATATTTGTAATGAGTTACGGAGTAAGCATTTTGAAATCTGCTGACATAATTAACCGCAAAAGCGACATCTGGTCTTGAACCGTTAGCAATATAAAGCAGAGAGCCGATTAAATGACGGAATGGCAAATTGTCTTCTAACTCATTAAAATCTGCATGCAGGGAGTAATTTTAAATTGGTCTCCATAGGAGTGTTGACGGGTTTGGCATCAAGAATTTGAAGCTTTTGAGCTAAACTTTCAATATATCGCTCTTGACTAATACTCATTTTTCCGTTTACTTAATCATAATCTATCTCTAAACCCAAAAAATTTTTAATCAAACCTACACCAGTCATCCTAAACTTATTCGATAATGTGGTTCTGACTTTACTTAAAATTATTAAATCATTCACATACAATAAAATATAAACGACATCTTCGCCAATTTTCAAGAAAAATAAACAATAATCATAGTTTGATCTCTTAAAGCCTAATTGGCTCAAATAATCACTAAAGCATTCGTACCATTTTCTACTACTTTCTCTTAAACCTAAGAGTGCCTTTTTTAATTTTAAGACTCTATTTGTTCCTACTGTGAAACCCTCTGGTTGGTTAACATTAACTTCAGGATTCAACTCACCATGCAGGAATGCTGTCTTGACATCCATTTGAAAGATTGTCCATTTAAAAAAACCAGTGAGAACTAAAAAAATTCTCAGGGTATACACTATACATCCTAATAACAGTAGAATAGATTTCTTCGTTTTCGGAATACTTCTGCTGAAATCCTTTAGATACTAATCTCGCTTTAAATTGGTTATTTGACTTAACTTTGTAGATCCATTTAAGATCAATTACTTTCTTATCATTAGGATGATTGACAATATTCCACGCTTCATTTGCCTCTAAACTATTAATCTCTTCATTCATGGCTATTTTCCATTGATTTGAATTTTCATAGTTGAAATTGCTTCCTGGTAAGACATTGGTGCAGTTGCATCGCAGTAATTTACAACAACAAAACTATCAATAAGTTTCCTCGGAGGTTTCAAAGTATTTCTATCTCTGAGTTTTTGAATGGATGGCATCTCACTTTCAGAATTTTTTATAAAACTGGGTAAACTTGATAAATGAGGAGTATGATTAAAAGTACTAGAGCTTGGGGTGTTATACAGAGAATTACTTTGATCTCGATTTACATTTTGATTTTGATTTACACTCTCATCAAGAAAATTTTTGTCATCAGGAAAAGTAACAACTTTTTCGTGCTGAGTTTGTTTCCTACAAAATTTTGATCAAGAATCTCATTTTTACATTGTGCTTTAATAGAGTTGCAGTTTCTTTCTATGAATTGGGCATGGCGACTTACAATTATTTTATTATTTATAAGGATTCGATAATCTTGATCGATAATCTTTATCCTACGAGAGTTCCTTTTTGAGCTTTGGGCACAAACTTTGAATGTCTATTTTGTTCAGGTATTCTAACGAATGCAACGCTGCCGTAAAGCCGTAAATTGTCTAATTTTTTTCTTCTGTTAAAAAATATTTCATAGGGTGTTTTCATGAGAATGTTGCTTGCTAAAGACCTAATATTGAGATAATTTGCTGTTTTTACGCATTCTGGCCAAAAACGCACAGGCAGTTGTGTTTCTTGAAGAGGGCATCTGGCTTTGTTCATTATTGTCCTATTTAAAACGCTCTGCGGTGCCATTGAGCTTATGACCGTAAGGTGGACAAGGTGCTAAATGAATGCCTTTTTGTTTGGTGTAATTCATTAGCTTATGATTTATATATTCTCTTTCATTATCGCATCTAAGTGGTTTTACATTTTTATTTAGGACATTTTCAGCATAGTTAATGAAATCTATAATAACTTGAGGTGCTTCCTCTTTGCTTTTTACACAGTATACACCTGAAAATTTACTATAATCATCTATGCAATTAACAAAATATTTTTCGCCGTTGTGACCAGTTTCCGTTATTGAACCATTTACATTCGTATTACTTGAATTTCAGAAGCTTTCGACCCATCATTCTTGAACTTAAGACTTGTCATTTTATTCTCTAAGCAAATTTCACATTTTAAAAATAATTTTTCAAAGGTTTTCAGAAGACCATCCTGTAAGTTGAAATTTTTAAGATTTTCTAAGTCTTTAAAATTTACATTACCGAGAGTTCTATGCCATTTTTCTAGGTTTGTCATTTCAAAATTGTTTGCATAAATATTTATAAAAGGTGGGGGCCTTCCCTCTCGTAACGTTTCAACTTCATACAAATTATTTTCTCTTTTTGCAATTGTATTCAAAACATTACTCGGGCTAAAAATCCTTGCACAAGTATCATTAAAAGTTACTTTAGTACCTAATTGCGTCAAGCAAAGACACACTCAATAAATTTCTACACAGCTTTGGTGAAAAATTAACATTGGTTAAATTAATTTTAATTAAGTGACTATTTACATTTGAAAAGGCTTGAATGTTGCCAATAATTTCAGACCGTAATGAGAAACTATGTCCAACTTTGATATCTATGGGTTCCTTCAAGTAAACATAATCCGTACCGAAATTTTCATCGTTAATGATATGGGCACTTGTTCCCGAATCTAACGGCCAAGATACATTTTTGCGTTCACTACTAGGTTTTGAAGCGTTAAAACTAGAATTATTCACGATTTTAGGGGGAGAATTAATAAAACCTACAAGAAAAGAATGCTCATTACTATCAATAGATTGGCAATTTGTGTGACAATAATTTACTGACCTTGAAGAATTGGATTGACAATTGGATTGACAATTAGACTGACAGTTGCACACTGCCTTGGAATGGTATCCACCACGGGTTTTGAAGTTTCCGCGCCAATAACGTCTTGCGTGTGATCCGTTTGTTGAATGACCTCTGGAGTAGCCTCTAGAATGATTCCTATGAAAAGATTGGCCAGAGTACTGTTAATCTTGAGGGTAAGATTGGTAACTTGTATTATAGTTGTTGTGACCTCTAGACTGTGGGTAACTTCCACGATAAGAACGACTTCTACCATTCTTGAATTACCTCACATTGTTGGCTGCTTGAGTTAATGGTGCATTGATGCGGAAGGCTTGGAGGCTTTGGTTTAAATATTCAACAGTTTCTTCATTGTTTGCTTTCTTCTGATGCGCAACCATAATCTTGGACTTAAGATAAGTGACAGTTTTGTCTTCCGGGGGAACTGCATCTACTTCATCAGCTAAATGGGACATGGCGTCTGGCAAACTTAACAATAAGTACTTGATTTTATCCTCTTCTTGAACTGTTCCGCCGGTTTGCTGGAGTTCATTGGCGGCTTGTTCGAACTTTGTAAAGAACTCGTTAGGATGTGTGGATTCCGACAGTTTCAAATTCATTAGCTTGCGTTTAGCCATCAACTTCACTGCGCTACTTTGCGTAAGGTAATTTTTATCTAACTTTTCGATAATTTGTTTCGAGGTATCATTAGGGGCGATTAAATCGAGTTCAGAATTTGACGAGGCACTCACAATGATGTTGTATGCTTTGGCCTACATCTTTAACCAGGTGGGTCCATCGATTTCGTTGGGTCTTTCATCGTTAGTGATAACTTCTGCACACTGCTTAGATCCAAGCAGAGCTTTAAGTCACAGTTTCCCCTTGTGATGATTCACTCCATCAAAGACGAAAATTCGATTGATGAGATTCCTATCATCGTCGGCCATGATAAAAGACAAAAGGAATGAAATAGGCTGCACGCTATAAGATTTGGCTGCACACCGTGAACAATTTTACGATACCGACAAAAGCAAACCATGGACTGCTACCACGTTAAATTATGGAGGTAGGACTATTTACCGAACGATGGATTACGGATTCAAATGGATAAGATTTATTAAAGATAAAATTATACATGATAGAGTTTAATTATACGGACTTATACGAGCGACAATTTACGATAGTTACAGTACAGGATACGATCACCACCCTTTGGAAGTTAGGAAAAATAAAGGTTACAGGAATTACAAAGATTACAACTCATCAATCTAACAGCTTGCTTAGGTGTGAAGCAATTACTATGGAAACATGGGAGAAACTAAATATTGCAAGTTCAAACTTGTGCAAATTCAGACTAGTGCAGAGAGTTGGTCAGTTTGTCACGTTGGTGCATAGCCCTGAGAGACCTCTCTTGGGGACAATACAAAGCGCCAAGTGCACAATCAAACGAATTGGCACAAGCACCTACATCAGTGTTTGAAGCCATTGCATGCCTTCGTTGATTTTATTTTCCATTTTAACGGGGCTTCATTTCACCACTGAAGTCAAGTCGAGAACTCTGTTGACTTTAGTTGTTTTCGCCGCACCCAGGTTCAGATCCGTTTTTTTGCGGGATGATTTCATTTTTTTAGATGAAGAAAAAAAGGGTTTATTCTAAGGTCGTGTGTAGTGGTCTCATGACTCACCCCTCCCCTACCCACTCGTCGCACCCAGGTTCGGATCCGAACTTTTGATGGACAAATTTATTTCGAAATGGTGGTAAATTCTGAGGTTTTGTCCTTAAATCGCACGTTGTATACTATCGACTAATTAAAGATTGTAGCGAGATGTTCACACTTTTTCAGATATGGATGTGAATGTGGGGCTGATCTGCAAGGGCTTTCCGCCCCAGCCGCCCTGGCCCCTCACCTGCAAGGTGTGAGGAGTGTGGAGAGAGGCCGAACCAGGGCCTTGAAGGCAAAACCTAGCTTGTGGAAATCTCGCGACAATCTTTAATTCGTTGATAGTACTTACCCGCTTGCAACTCACCGCACCCAGGTTCAGAACCGAACTTTTGCTGGACAATTTTTTTTTAGATGGTGGAAAATTCTAAGGGTTTGTCTTTAGATCGCACTGTGTGTACCCACCCCCCTCCACACTCACCGCACACAGGTACAGACCAAAACTTTTACTGTACACATTTTTTCGAGATTGTGGAAAATTTGAACAGTTTGACATTAGATTGTAGGTAGTGGTCCTTAAAGAACTTGGATCGTCCTTGTATTGTACAATGGCTCCGAATTTTGAAAAACGATGAAGAACGTCTTCGATTATTTCGAGGAAAACATTTTTCAAGGGGGTTGCCGATTTCTTGGCACCTCCTGAGGGGGCTCCCATTAGGGGAGGTGCCACCCCCCTAAATTCAGTACTTCAAATGAAGACCCTCATTTTGCATTAGATGATTTTAGGGAGGAAAAATTCTAAGACTTTTGACTAAAACGAATTGGCGGAAACCTTTTGCGTTTTCGATCAATCAATCGAAAGTCAAAGTTTGCTATGGACTTATTTTCAAAAATTTGCTGCTCCCCATGATCCCTTAAGAAACTTTGGGATACTTTACCAAGCAAGCAATTTTCTGAAAAATATCTCTTCTCCCAAAATTGTACTTGAAGGTCACTTCTAAGCACCTATTTTTTTTTAAAATACCAACATTTTCATAGGCTGCAAAAAAGGAACGACTTCGAAATTCAGAAAACGCTTAACAATGGGTTTCATTAACCGTTTTCAGGGGGCCACTGACTCACGCGCCTCCAGGGCGGGGGCTGGGAGGGATTTTTCGATTATCGGGGGTGGTGTACCAGCTTCCCTTGGGGGCCTGAAAATCGGTTCCCCCCGAAAATGGTTTTCTTTGAAATTAATGGAACCCACGTTAGGGTGATTCTTATATTTTAGAATTCTAATTTTTTTTTTGCGAACGTTCGAATTTTTGTTCTTTGTGGTCTACAAAACTGACCCATATCAAGCATTTTGAAAAAAATAATTTTAAATGGACACTCGACCGCAAAAAGGGCGTAAGTACCAAATATGAATTTTTGCATGTTTTAATTGTCAATTATGGTGTAAAATAGCCTCTTACGGTCCTGCAGAGCTGAAACCTTCATTATTTTTGGTACTTCTGCAACTCTAAGGCCACAAAAATCCATTTCATATCAAAATCAATTAATTTTTCGAGGAGCTCGAGCTTGGCGTTTTCTGAATTTCGAAGTCGTTCATTTTCTTTCAGCGTCTGAAAATTTTGAAATTTAAAAAAAAAAAAAGTAGGGGCTCAAAAGAACCCTTTCAAGTGAACTTTTTGGATATGACATATTTCTTTCGAAAGGTACTTGCTTTTTAAAGCATCTTAGACCCAAAATTTTATAAATCTGTATCATTCAATGGGGAGTTACGAATTTTTAATAGTGGATACGCGCATAACTTTGACCTTCAATATATCAAAAAAAGATATCGACATCGATTTGCGTCAAATGTCATAGAATTTTATTATCTTTCCAATCAGCTGATTAAAATCGGGAATCCTCATTTCTAGTCTACAGTTTGGGTTTAGGGGTGGCACCTCTACCTGGGATCCCACCCAAAGGGGTACCCCCTTAAAATATGAACCCCTCGACAAAATCTATGGACTTTTACCTACATGAATTGAAAGCTCTTTTAAAGAGGAATCAATCGGCGCAAATGAAAATTCAAAATATTGATTTGGGCGGAAGTTATGGGGCTTTTAAGGTTTTGACTTTAGGCTCCTTTCTCTCCATCTGCAGGGGACCAAAATTAAAGAACTAGGCATGTTCAAACGAACCTATATCAAAGAGGTCTATCGATCCTGAGTTTATGCGATTGTTTTGAGAATAGCCCATTCCTGATGGGAGCTGGATCAACCTCTTGCTGTTCTCCGTGGGTGTCACGGCGCATGCCCTTAAACACTAAATACCAAATCAATTGTAATAAACAAAGTTACAATTATATCATGGCACGCTTCAACAGTACTAAAATTGTATTGGAGATCCCCTGCATGTTTTTTCTTTTTTTTTTCTTTCTTTTAACTTAGAGTCTCCATAACTTAGGTAATTCCTGCTTTTGAAGTGATTCTATAGGATCGATTTTTGAATCAATATGTCCTAATGGGTCTCTTGCACCGTTTTCAGGAAAAACTATTTCTTTGCGTTAAAAATACCAAACTTCCACTCACTTTTTCTCCCGGCGTTCCTCCGTGAATGTTATAGGTTGTTTATTTGGCTGTTTATACACCATGAAAATAAGCCGATGACAACCTGCCAAATTCAAGAAACTTAATAAAAACTGCAAACCAAAAATGCACATTTTTTTTCTGGGTGAGGTGATGCGACAAACATATGTACAGGGTGGACCAAACGTTCCTGAAAGGGTTTATAACTTTTTAACAGCTGCAGATATAAACCTCCAGGGATATTTTTAATTTGATTGAAACTAATTTTTGGCGTATTCTCCACACGGAAATTTTTAGATCCCCCCCCCCCCAACAAACACACACACACACACCCGAGGGGACAAAACGTTATCCAATTGTGGGGCCTGTTAGTTTCTATGAAAATGACTGATATTCAATATACAGTAAATCCCCGGTATCCGCGAGGGTTCCGTTCCGCAAAAACCTCGCGGATACCGATTTCGCGGATGCCGCGGCATTATTCTAATGGAAAACGTGGGGTTTGGGACTAGATAAATTTTAAATCTTAGATGTTTCTTACTTTTTTCACTAACATTTTACTGCAGACAACCTCTCGCCTCCTTTCCCTCTATCCACTGCTATCTTTTGAATAAAGAGACATATATTTAAGGCTTGTTCCATCTTTTACATCACAGTATCTCTGGTAGTGTGCGTCGCTTGTAAAGAAGTTAGTGTGTCAAGCTTAACACTCTCTCGAATGCAAATCTCGCTTTTCTTGATGCCTCTTACTGTCGATTCGTTGAGGCCAGATCGCCTCCCTACTTCGCTGCTGGTTTCTGTCTTAAGGAAGTCTAGCACTTGCAATTTTTCAATTAATGATAGGACCCTCCTTGGCCTTTTCGCCATGCTTTCTCCTTTGGGTTGATGAGCTGATAAGGAGCTGGAGCCGGCAGAGGATGTTGAGGGGAGAGCGGGAGGAATTAAATCTTCTCTGGATCTTTTCCGAGCCATTTTTTTGACAAATTAAATTTTGACCGATAAAATTTTGGCAAATTATATTTTGGAACTTTTTAGAAAAAGAAAGAAACTTTAAAAAAATTGTTTAAAGGAAAAGACAAATAATTCGGTTTAAAAACAAAAAAAAAACAAATTCTATAACTGTAAATTTGGGAATACGTTCAGAAAGATGAGGCATGAGGTTAGGAAAGGACACCACGCTTTGCTTATGGGTACTGGCTCCCAGTCAATTTTTTTTAAATTGAAATATGTTGCGTAAAAGTGTCTCCTGAGAAAAAGCTCTCTAGGGCGGAAAAAAATAATGACAGGATTTCGATATATTCGCGTCTAAAGTTGGGGACTATTTGCCCGGTGCTTCGTATTCTCGTACGTAGCAGGCCGCTTAACTACTACGCCAACTGGAAACCTTCTTGGTCGAATCGCCCGACTCAGCACGCATTGATCGAACTATTTCCTTTTGCAGTCCCTCCCAACTGCTTATTTGTTTACCCCACACCCACTGCTCTGCCTCGACGACCATGCTTCATCTTGACCACTCCCTCAACTGATTACTTATCTACATCAACATTTTCCTTTTCTCTGCAAACTATCTGCTCTCGCCCTCTCTCTCAGTTGGGAGGGACTGCAAAAGGAAGTAGTTCTATCAATACGCGCTGAGTCGGGCGATTCGACCGAGAGGGTTTCCGGTTGGCGTAGTAGTTAAGCGGCCTGCAACGTACGAGAATACCAAGCACCGGGCAAATAGTCCCCAACTTTAGACGCGAATATCTCGAAATCCTGCCATTATTTTTTTTCCCGCCCGTGAGAGCTTTTTCTCAGGGGACACTTTTGCGCAACATATTTCAATTTAAAAAAATTTGACTGGGAGCCAGTTCCCATAACCAAAGCGCGGCGTCCTTTACATAGTTATTGAGTCTGTGATTCGACATTATTCAATATTTGCAGCTTTAATCAAAAATATTCAAGTGGAATCAATTTGAATCAACATCTTGTATAGAGCATATACTTGAATTATGATCCCCGGCGATTACATCACATCGATTGTTTACTCATACGTAAAATTCAAGGTGTTGCATTTTTTCAAAGTCTCATTTCAAAACAAATTCAAGGACTCCTCACAATGTTTAAAAATAATTTTTGTCTATTTTACCGCATTTACTTGCATTCATTTTCTGTTCTTTTCTCTCCCCTTCATGTCCTCTTCTTTTCCATTACATTTTAGAGAAGGCAAAGCTATACCCCCCCCCCCCCCCCCCCCCCCCATTGCAAACATACTAGAGGGACAAGAAGACTATACCTCCTAAGACTACGCCACTACATACACCTTCTTGGTGTCTTGGTAAGGGGGGAGTGGGGTTCTCCCCTTCAAAATTTTGCAAAAGCCGCTCTCAGTCGTGATCTCCTCTTCCTAAATGATAAGAAAATAAGCAGGGATGCAGAGTGAAATTTCGTGTCCCTTTGACGTAAAAAACCGATCAAATTAGAAAAAACCTAGGTATCTTACAATTTCATTGTTTGCTACAAGTAAATTTAATACTGATCGGATTAGTCTTGGAGTCTGTCACTCACAACTGCACCAAGAAAAACACCTGTTCAGGAATAAGGGAAGGCCCACGCCCACATGTAGAACCGATACTCACATGAGAAGCTCCTCCCCTATTTTTCAATGGTCTATGCTTTCGGCGATTCTCCGTGGAACTCCAAGTCTCCTAGTCGTCGTCTCTACCAGTCGTCCTCTCTACCTACCTCTCTAGCACGAGTACTCTATTTACGTCGTTTTAATAACAAGCTTTAGTGAACTTGTGTCGTTGTAATCACCCCTTTAGAATCTAAATTAATATATATTTATCACCCTATATCGTCGTATTGATGTCTTACCCTTTCAAATCTTCCGCCCTCATTTTGCGGAAACATTTTGGTGCCGAAACCCGGGAAATAAACTGGAAACAGGTAGCTTGGAACCTTGCTTACTCACTGTAAGTTATTTCCTATTTGTTATCTGATTAATTACCGTTTTTCAGTGGTTGAATTGGATTAATGAATTTCCAACCCATAATTGAAGACGGAGTTTAATATAATTTTGTATAAATGATCTTGAGATGCCCTGAAAGTGAGGTTCACTTTATCTTGATTGACAATGGTTGTGGCGTGGCCAAAATCCTTTTGTGTTAAAATACCATGACAGTGATCATGTTCTATACATCGCACGCATCAAAAGGACAGTGTATTTAAAAAAAAAAATTGTGAAAAATTCACAGCATTTGTAAAATGTTTGTGCTGGAATAATAATGAATGCGATTGCTCATACGTTTTATTCCCTCTAATTCAGAGTTGGATATTGTTGGTAGCCATTTTATTATTGCTATGTATGTTCAGTGTCTTTAGTTTGCGTCGTGCTGCAATTCAATTCAAATTCAGCGCCGCACCGAGAACGGAGTCTCTCGCTCTACAAAACAGCTGACTGAAACTCCATCAATAGATGATCTATGTTTAGAGTAGGCATTCCTTCATTTGAAATACTGTGTCCGTTTCTATACTTTTGTTGATCGGTGAAGTGAGACTTCAACCATTGTTGACACATATTTGGAATCAGCTGTTAGCGGCCGAGACGCACATTGTTGCAAAATTCATAACCGTCTCTGCACTAATGTATGTTTGATTCCAGATTCTTGCCGTCAAAGTCTTTGATGCTTTGCACTGGTGCCGTATTGAACGGACCGTGAAGACGACCATTGTTGCCAGCTCGTTGTTTGGCAACTTACTTACATGCTTGCTTGTTGCTTGTTGCTTGTAGCGTTGTTTTCAGATTTCGTAACGTCAGTATCAATGCGCGGTTGCCAAGTGGGTAGCCATAAGGCGTTTATTGTTATTGAAGCGTTTTTCCCCTTTTGTAACGTCAGTATCAATGCGCGGTTGCCAAGTGGGTAGCCATAAGGCGTTTATTGTTATTGAAGCGTTTTTCCCCTTTTGTAACGTCAGTATCAATGCGCGGTTGCCAAATGGGTAGCCATAAAGCGTTCATTGTTATTGAAGCGTTTTCCCCCTTTTGTAACGCCAGTATCAATGCGCGGTTGCCATGTGGGTAGCCATAAAGCGTTTATTGTTATTGAAGCGTTTTTACCCTTTTGTAACGTCAGTATCAATGCGCGGTTGCCAAATGGGTAGCCATAAAGCGTTTATTGTTATTGAAGCATTTTTCCCCTTTTGTAACGCCAGTATCAATGCGCGGTTGCCATGTGGGTAGCCATAAAGCGTTTATTGTTATTGAAGCGTTTTTCCCCTTTTGTAACGTCAGTATCAATGCGCGGTGCCAAATGGGTAGCCATAAAGCGTTTATTGTTATTGAAGCGTTTTTCCCCTTTTGTAACGTCAGTATCAATGCGCGGTTGCCAAATGGGTAGCCATAAAGCGTTCATTGTTATTGAAGCGTTTTTCCCCTTTTGTAACATCAGTATCAATGCGCGGTTGCCAGTGGTAGCCATAAAGCGTGATTCGTTATTGAAGCGTTGTTTATAAAGTACAGTTGTTACATGAATCATGTCGTTAAACAGCTGCCGCAGTAATTAGTTGTAGAATTACAGCAGTAATTAGTTGTTGTAGTGGTTGTTGCTTTTTTTTGGAAAATATGCTTGGTAGAATAGATGTTTATGATAAGTAAGCCGTCTATTGTTCGACCAGTGATTTTACTGTTCGGGCCTTTCTATACCCTTGCTGATATTCCGCTTATTGTTGATTTTAGGCTGATGTAATGAAACAGTGATCACCATTCAGCCGGCAGTTCCAAGAAGCAACTCATGAGTAGATATTTGAATCTCTGAGGGCTCAAAGTTGCGTCGCTGATGATTTTATGGTCGTTAATAAAATCATTCTGATGATATGCTTAGTAGAAAGATTCTTCGAGACTTTCTTGACATCAGCTTTTTTAATATTTTGTAATGTTTTTATTACAGGCTTGACGTAAAGAAGTCTCATTCTATATTAATGTTCTTAGTGTTTTGTCACTGACTTGACACGTTGGGATGTTCTCGGTCTTTGGTAGTCATTTTCAAACATATTTAAACTGTTCCGATACTTGAGTATCGTGCTGTTACGCGTGCGTGACGGAGAATCAACTGAATCTTTGACGCTCGCATCGACTAGTTTGATACTTGGGTATCGTATTGCCACCATAGTGGCTCCTCTTAAAAAATGATCGTTCATTTTAATGATTTATTATTATTTCTGTTTTTTATTGACGAGCATGCGGACGAGTCGCAAGAATATTTTAGACTTTGAGATCGACATTTTCTGAAAGACTGGAATTTGTGTGAACCTGTGTCCACTGTGGCTCGAACAACTCTCACGCGCCATTGATACGCCACAAATTTGATTCTTTCTCCTCTGATTTAGCAAACTTCCCCCTTCGTGACTTGGATTCAGGTAAAAGGTTATTCTAATTATTATTGATCCATACTTATTGGGATTGACCAACAGAACTCATGTTGCTTTAAAATGTCATGCGTGTGGACAGGCAGGGATGCCTTTTGAGAACGTTTAATGACATTTTCAGACAGTCTGCGACGAGTAAGTGGAGGAAAATTCAGATAATTAAACTGACATTCTTCCAACCAAAGATATTCTCCTTTCCGATTGGTGCATTAAATTAATGTATCGTGTTTTCGCTCAAGTGAATTTTCGATTTCTTGCTAAGTGCCGGAATATATTTCATAGCGATCAAAATTCCACTAACTCCAAAAAACCAGAATAAAATACAAGAGTAAAGAAATTAACAATCAGCACGAAAATTAGTTCATCAATGGTTCAAAATCACTGATTCAGCGTGAGTAAGTGATCCCCTCTGAAAATGACCATTACAGAACTTTGTAATCAGTTGCTTGCGAGATTAAGTAAATTCTCGATTGAATCGCTGATCAACAGTTTGATCAACTAGATGCTAATTAATTTCCAGGTTCCACCGTCACGATTTTCGACTTCAATTAATCGATTTTACTCAGCCGAAATAGCTCAGTTGGGAGAGCGTTAGACTGACGATCAGAGATACAAGAACAGTGCGATGCCGCTGTCTAGCAGTCCTCTAGTTTATTCATTACGTACACAAATGTAATGATCATAGTGTGTTGGTTGTAGACCACACCCCCTTACACTTGACTTGCCAATCAAAATGTTACTAACGAAATCAGTGCTGCATTTTAGTGTGAAGTTATAAGAAATCGAAGTAATTTATGATGTGGCAACCATTCTCTTAATTGGGAGATCTTAACATTTAATGTATAGGTACTATCTACAGCCATACACTCCCAAGTAGCAAAGACCTGCCGTTTAAGGGACTTTCAATAGCGTAAATCAGGCGTTAAACGTAACGTTACGTAAACGGGACTTTTACGGCATTTCGTATGGCGTTAAACGGATGTTTTACTGAACGTGCCATAAACGTGACTTTTACGGCCCAAATCCCTCGGCTTAGCTCCCGTATTACGAAGGGAAAACGTCAGCGTCGTATTGACGGCACTTTACCTTCAGTAAAAAAGAAGTATTGCGGAGGGAAAACGGAGCAACGGAAAGTTTAATAAAACGGGCCGTAAACTCCCGTAAAACAGGAGTTTTACTGCTATAAAGCTGCAATTTAACAAACGTAAAAGTATCGGGGAAAACTTGAGAAAAACGTAAATTTTACGGATGCTAAGCGGCAGAAAACCCTAGGTGTTTGGGGCTCCGTAAAATCTTCGTAAAAATGAAGTTTTACGGACGCAATTCGCAAAAATAATTGGACAAGTCATGGTGCCGTAAAACTGGCGAAAAACGTGATAACTTGCCGAAGAAAACACGTGTAAAACTTTGAAGCAAACTTCAAGGAAGCCAGAAACAGGTATTTACGCAAAAATGCATGCGAATTTTTAACATACATTTATTTTAAATTCTTTGAATTATTATATTTATAATTTTATTTATTCATAATTTCTTATATAACCTACCATCCTTTTATTATTTATACTATCCAATTCACATTCAATAGTTTGTTCCTTCCTTATTTATAAAAATATCCATATAAGTTCATATCATTTTTCCTTCCACCGATCAATGCATATGTGTTATTCGTATGTTTATTATTTAAATTTATGTATATCTAAATATTTATTTTATTTTTCATTTTTTTATTTTTTTATATATTTTTTTTTTATTTTTTTATTTTTTATCTATTTTAACTATTTCTTATTTATTTTCTTCTTTTTTATTATTTTTTTTTAAATTTATTTATTTTCTCATTTTTTATTATTTTTTTTTTAAATTGATTTATTTTCATTTTTCATTTCTTTTTTAATTTTTTAATTTTTTATTTTCAGTTTTTTTCATTTTTTTTTTTATTTTTTTATTTTTATTTAATTTTAATTATTTTTTAGTTCCTTTCTTTACTTTCTTTTTATTTTCTTTATTTTTTATTAATTTATTTATGTTTTATTTATTTTCTTTATTTTTTTATTTATTTTCTTTATTTTTCATTTATTTTCTTTATTTTTCATTTATTTTCTTTATTTTGGGTTTATTTTCTTTATTTCTCATTTATATTCTTTAGTTTTCATTTATTTTCTTTATTTTGTATTTATTTTCTTTAGTTTTTATTTATTTTCTTTATCTTTTATTTATTTTATTTATTTTTGTGTAAATTTTCTTTATTTTTTTTATTTTTTTTAATTTTTATTTGTTTTTTATATTTTATTTACTTTATTTATTTAATTTATTTTTATTTTTTTATTTATCTATTTATTACCTATTTATTATTCTTTATTTACCTCTACTTTTACAAATTTATCTTTTTAATTACATTTCACTTGTCTATTCGTGCCATTATTGCCAGTATTGAAATCCAAGATGGCTACCAAGCAGATGGGTTTGCAGCCATCTTGGATTTCAAAATTCTTCAAATTTGATAGCAGAATTGAATTTTACGACCTTCAAAACCCTCAAATCTCAATTTTCATCAAGTTTTGTTGATTAGAAGTGGAGAAATTCTTTTTTTAGGTTTCGTCGCTGTCACTGAGACCGCTAAAATTGCGATTTTTGAAACTTTAAAAATTCATAACTCAGAAACGAAAAGTTTCCCCAACATGCGGTTTAGACTGAATTGTAGCAAATTTTCTAGAAAATAACATATCTCATAGAGATCTAAATCGAAGAATGCGTTTTTTCAGAATTTCAAAATTAGTAAAAAATTTTGAGCCTGAAAATCGAAAGATTGCAAATTGCAAGTGTTTGTTCAAAATTTTGTCGAACATGTGGGGAGTCAAAAAAAAAGGAAATTTTATTTCGCGTTTTTTCGCGCAAACCACATTGCAAAAGCTTTATTTGTTAGCGAGATATTTGAGTTTGAAGGTTTCAACTTTGACCCCCCGCCCCCCTCTAAACATTGGTTTTAGGTCGCGAAAATGTCAGGATTCACTACTAATAGTAACCTCAATCGATCCCCAAAGTTTCGTCAAAAACAAGCAGTGGGCGAATGAACCCCTTTAGCTCAATGTGACGTCAGATGGACAAATACCCATACAAGTGCCTCGCTCTGGGTGAAAATGGAAGAGCCTTCTGAAAGTATCCACCCCTCTATGTGCTCCGTTTAATCATAAAGTAGAATTACACTTCATGCCTGAATATTACTTTTTTGTATTCGTTATTCGTTTTTTATTTATTATTTTTTCCCCAATCATTGCTGATGTTTGTATTTTAATTAGTTGCTGCAGTGTGGATTTAATCCGAGGGTTACCTGACCAAGTTGGTTTGGTAGGCGGAAGCTCTATCAAATGAGCTACGGTGGGTGAACGTTCGGCTTTGTAAATATTTCCGCATTTAGGTAAGTCATAAAGAGAGATTGTAGATTTAGCAATCGGCCCACTGAAAAACCAATATAGGTATAGGCAGTTTTGTTGTTCCATTATAAGACTGTATAGATGTGAACAAATAGGTTTCCAAATTAACAATTTGTTTAATGGAAAACCAACGATATTGATTTTATCCAGTTTCACCATGACAATATTGCTGTATTAATAACAAAACAATTGTAGTTTTACCAATTTCGGTAAGCAAAAACAACTTAGTTTGTCGTTAGTACCGCATGACAGCGTTTTTACTTCAATAGCCTTTTCTTTGTTGGTATAGTAACATTCATAATGTAAATTTAACTGCCAACTCACCTAATTTAGCGGTTTTTACAAGTTATGCCATTAACAAAATGTACATTTGTAGTTCTCAAAAAAAGAAAATGGTGATTGAGCCTAAGTCGAGTCTCATCAATCAAAAAACCAAGGATGCTATTTAAATAAAATGGATTTTTCGGAATTTTTTAGAGCATTTAGATTTTTTACCGTGTAGAGTCAGCGAAATCTCAGTTACTTATTTAACTTTAAAGTAGGAATTGTATCTTCAAGTTAATGGATCTTTTAAACATGCAGATATGAATAAATTACCAAAGGTCGGGTTCTGAACCGCTCCCAGCTTATGTAGTACATGAAAGTTTTCACAAAGAAAAGCTTTTCACATGGCAATTTCTGTAGTTTACATGTCCCGATTCAGAAAGGCATTTTCTCATGGGGCCCTTTAAATTCGTTTTTTTTCCTTTATGTAACAGTCCCTTGCCTTATTATTTGATCAGATAAGCGATGCTTGTTTCAACATCAATTTTTTATGAGTATGAGACCGCAAAAAAGTGAGAGACACAATAAGATGAAGCTCTGAAAATATCAGATATCAATTTCTGTACCGTATTCATAAAACGAGAGGATCCCTTTGTACTCAGTTTGGTTATAACCGGAGAATACATCGTTGCCTGGAATGTTCCCAACAATCCAGTGTTGACATTCCTTATCTTCAGGATTTTCGTGAGTTGGTATGTCAGGCCCTGCAAGAATAATTTTACAAGTTTGTCACTTGCTTACAGAAATTTTTTTGATCAAATATGTAAGACAGGGATGTCTTATGGCAATTCAACGAACACAAGATTACCCTCTGAAAAACGGAATCGTAGCAATAGGAAAAACTTGAAAATAATATTACTGCAATCAATGCATGAATTGTAGAGTGGGAGTGAACCCCAATAATTTTTTGAACATAATTACTACATGCTGAAAACAGATCTGTAGTGGATCATGCAAGGTTCTTGATCCTCTGAAAGGGTTAAGCAGCCATCCTTAGCTTGAGTCATGTCTAAAGTTACATCAAAAACTCTCAATTTTTTGAATCGTTAAGTTGTTTTTAAAACTTTATTTTTAAAACTTTTCATCCTTTTTTGAAATCAGCTGAACATTTTTTCATCAAAACCAAGACATGTTCTCGTCTCAAATGGACAAAGTAAGGGATTTACGAAACGTCTTTTGACAACTAAACACTGCGTTTCTGGTTCAACGGCGGAAAATACTGAAATCGAGTTTTCAAGTCAAAGTAAAACTATTTGTCCCATAAACATGGGTCTTAAAATGCTTCCCCTCAGAGCTTTGATTTTTTTTAGGATTTCCAATTTGGCAAAAGTCCTATTTCCACTAGTAAAATTCTCTAAAGCCTTTCCAAATAATAGCAAACTCAGTTTGAGTGTCTTTTCTGATACTCTATAGCATTTGAAGGCAAAAATTATACTGATAAGAATTTTCGAAATTTTTAACAGATTCAGAATAAAAAAAACCCTAACAAAGATGTTCAGTCACCTTCATTTTTTCACTACGACGCGTTTCAAGTGAGATATTTGACATTAAAGCTCGGACATGTTGATATTGTTGATGCAGTTAGCAGCATTGCATACGATCAAATAAAAATTAAATAATTAGCCAATATCCTCCGCATTTTGATAATAATTTTTCATTTTATTAGAAACATACTGAAGGCGTTTCGGCACCTAGTGCAATCTTCAGAGGTGAGGTGGACCACACAAGACATAAAGTGGAAGTCTCTGACAAAATATGTGCCAATAAAAACCGAGAACACCATAAATCAGATAAAAAAGAAAACTTGATTCGCAAAACATTAAAAAAGAAAATTAGGAGTAATAATTCAAATATTCATTAAAATTAACTGAGCGATAATCAACAAATTCTAATTATTAAGTTAATTTATTTATTTACGAAATTTCCCCTAATTTCGCTCAATGGAACCAAAAAGTCCCCTTTGAAACGGTTTTAATGGTTGTCAAATCCCAATTGTTATGTTCATTTATTCATTTACTCAATTTTCCTTATTTTTGCTCAATAAAACCGATATATCGCCTTGAAACGGGTTTAATGGATGTTTAAGGTGACGATATGAGGAACACATTTGAGATTTTTTGTGAAATGTAAACAACGGAAAACATTCTAACAAAAGGCTATTGAGTGAGCAATCCAGCATAATTTTACGATGAATGAACCGGAAAGCCGGAATTGCGTGGGCGAATCTAGCAACTTGGCAACCAAGCATTCTTTCCATTTGAATGTATAAGAAACAATCGATTCTTGAGGGGGCTTTGACTTTTTACAAATCGGTCACTTTTCATACATTCAGATGAGAAGAATCCTCAGACGTCAGATTGCCGGATCCGCCTCTGCCAAGTTAACTAAAGTTTTGGGCTTGGTTTTTCCGTTGTCCACTGTCAATCCAATACTTTCAATTTTCTTTTGTTGAGATTAAAGACAGAAAGAAAAATCGATGAAATGGCTGGTGTGGTTTATCACATCAACTGTTAGGACTGTGGATCTGGTTATATAGGGCAAACAAACCAGATAATTAAAAATCGGCCTTAGAGGGGATCGATCCAATAGAAGTGAATTAACTGCATTACATCAGCAAGAGGATTTGCTCGGTCATAATTTTGATTTTTGTTCGATACCTACTTCGAAAAATTACGTAATAGAGGAAAACAAATTACGTAAGAGGAAAAACACCTGCAACCTACAGATAACAGGTTACGCAACCAACGAAATCAGTTTAGGGGTTATATAATCATATGATTCGAGGTTATGCAACCATTTGATAAGCGGTTTTCATTTTTTTCAATATTATGCAATCAGTTACGTAAGAAATTTTTAGTTATGCAACCTCTTAATCAGACCCTCTCGCGCATGCGCAAATAAGATTATTGATGACTATAAATAAGATGATCTCCGTTGACTCAGCACCCATTCATCCTCTGCATGATCCTCGAGTTCGCCGTATTGAGGCTACTTGCTCCTGTTTCCATATTATCCCGTTTCACGCCAAATTGAGGCTGAAACAACCCTTCATTTCTCAAAAATCTCATTCATTTTTAATCATCTTTATTTTTCAGTTTTTGAAGCTTGAGTTCGTACGCCGTATTGAGGCTACGTCCTTCAAGTTTCTTTTGAGCGTTTTTGGCTTCTTGCCTCTTTATATTTTGAAAGTCTAGGCTTCTTGCCGTCCTATATTTTGAGTGTTTTTAGGCTTCTTGCCTTTTTATATTTTGAAAGTGTTGGCTTCTTGTCTCTTTTTCCGTTATTTTTGTGCTTGGCTTCTTGCCGTCCTATATTTTGAGCGTTTTGGCTTCTTGCCACTTTTTCCGTTATTTTTGTGCTTGGCTTCTTGCCGCCCTAAATTTTTGACAGTTTTTTGGCTTTTTGCCGTATTTTTCAGTTCTTTACCGTCCGGCTTCTTGCCACAATATATTTAAAGTCTATCAAATTAAAATATAAAACATATTAATTTAATCTATTCAAAAATATTTCCCCTTTTTCTCTCAAAATTCAAGTTCATTTAAAATCAAAAGATTAAACTTTCTAACCAGCAACTTTTACACTTCCTCAGAATTTTCACTCCAATTTACCTTCAAATTCTATTGGTACGCTGTAGTGAAGCTACCAATATCCTTAGGTTCACGCCGTATTGAGGCTGAATCACTCCTGTCATGCCGTATTGAGGCTGATCCTCCTATTAAGAGGAAAAATTCTGGGAAAAGTGTAACTTGTTTTTTCTCTCTCTTTACGAAGTAAATTAGTTCAAATTAAATATCTTAAAATAGTTAAAATTCTTCTAAATAAATTCTCTCAGGGTTCTCAGTGATGAAAAGCACGCGCGGTCTCTAGCCAATTCGTCAATCTGAGAGAACCCACTTAAAGAATAAGGTCCTCCGGAAACAATATAATTTTCAAGTAAATTTTCAACCCCGCACTCTTGTTCAATTTTAATGGAACGAGGATTTTGCCCACCGAAATTTGTTATTATCCGCGGAAAGTATTGAAGATGATCCATATTCTACGACATAGGGATCACGTTTGTAATTACCGCTTAGATGTCAATCACCTGAGTGCTGCTTATCACCATTTCTTTCTCCCAGAGAAAGTTGGTGAGGTGTGAAATCAGTGTTTGTTTACTTGTTCCTTATTAGTCTTGGCCTTGTTTTTAGAGCGGCGACTCAATTTTTAGGTTATTTGTGTGTCTTTAATTTTTTTTTTTTTTTTTTTTTTTTTTTTTTTTTTTTTTTTTGCGGTTGGAAATGGAAATGTAAATTTCCGAAACGTCCCATGTTCAACGTGCGTTGTCAGATTTCCGCGCGTAATGATCGCGTCTCGTTTTACGGTGGATTCCCTTCGTTCGATATATTGCGGAGCGGCAACGCCAAAAGTCTCCCTATCCTTTAACCAGTCACAAAACGTATCGCACGCCATATCAAATTTGCGATATTCTTCGGTCCGCCGCACAATGGACAAAAATCAAATCTTTGACGGTCCAAATTCGATCCTTTCAAAGTTGGAAAATTAGTATTTTAGCTGGGTACTATAGTTGATTTCAAGGGGTTTATTTGGCTCCGTTTTTTATTCCTAGCTTGTCCCATACTTATCGGAGAATATCATTTGATGGATCGACAATTCTTGTGATATCTCATGTCTTTGTATTTTTGACCACTTAGGACTCGATTTGGATCCATAGTGCGCCGTTTGAAATGTTCGAATAATGTTTGAGTTAGGTTTTGACTGAGTATTGACCCCAATATTTTCATAAGGATTTGTCTCCATTATGAATAAATTTGGTAGTTTCATTATTTTGTCTGTGATTACCAACGAGCTATATCTAGTTCGGAGGCTTTGGTAAACATGCGTAATTTGCCTCGGAGATTTTAAGGTTAGAGATTTGTGTTGTGAAAACAAACCGAAGTTCCCTCCGCAATGTATTTTCGCGTGTTTTCGAAGTCTATCAGAGACTTTAAAATCTGAATTTCTTTATGAACTGTGCGTGTTTTCTGTCAATCAAAGCCTTAATTTCAGTTTCTACTAATTGAAACACTCAAGTTCTTCATAGCTTTCATTTAATTTGCCAGATTCTACAGTGCGTGTTATTGCCTCGTAATGCCGTAACTCATTGCCTTTCTTGGCATTTTGACGAGTGAAAGTGGTATGTTTGTGGTGATTTATTCAAAAATTTTGTAATTTGACCTCTCTCAGCAAACTCTCTCTTCCTGAGACAGATTTGCTCATCTTTATCTCCTCAAGTTGAGTGATCTGAAGGAGTTAACTTCGTTAACCGATGAGCGTGGTCTAGAGAGTTAAGTTACCGAAATGAAAAAAAAAAGCAAAGGGTGGACCTTTACATTTCAGACCAATTGTACCTATGCTTGCATGACAGTCATGGAGAGCAGAACTATTTAAATGGCAACACCAACACCAAGTTGTGTGATGCATTCATTCAATGATAAATGATATCGACTGAAATAGTGGGCTGAGGTTGATCGGAGAGCATCCATTTCACTCGACTCATCTCTTTTGCCCAAGTTGATTGAGCCACTCGTGAAGTGAATTTTACTACGAGTTTGGTTGGAGTTTGGTAACAACTTTTTTAAGTATTTATTTACCTAAGTACAACTGTCCGACAAGATGAGAGAGTTACAATCACATTGTTCTACAATGGAATGTCAGGTGAATAAAGCCTGAGGGCTGTTCCACCTAAGAAGTCGACAATTGAATCGTAACTAATTAGAACTAAGGATTCATGATTTACTCATGAGTTTTTAGTAATACCTACCAAATATTTATTTAGAACTAAAGCATTTTAACTATCAGGCTTAGACAAGTGGCAGGGCTTGCTTTTTCATTGCATTGCACCAGCACACATCCGTGAGTGGTTGTTTAGCACAGAGAATTGACTAATTGATAATCAACTGATCAAGGATGCGCTTTGATGCAATGCAGAAGCAGGCACCACTACTCGTTAGAACCTGATACTCAAAATGCTTCTGCTGTGGTACATTCATATCTAAATTATGATAACTTACGGTTAAAAAAATGTTAAAGTTGAAATCCGCTCATGAATGCTGATTCTTTACATGAAGAGCAGCGCATTGATTGAGAAGATGAGCGGAGGAGATTATTTAGTAAAGCAGGACCATTTTGAGTATCGAGTCCTGTCAAGAAGCGGTGCCTGCTTCTGAACTGCATCAGAGCGCATGGGAGAGCGGTTGGTTTGCGCAGAGTTTCAACTCGTTGCTAATCAAGCGCTCATCAATGCGCTTTGATACGGTTTGGAAACAGGCACCATTGTTTGTCAGAACCCTATACTCAAAATGGTCCCCCTCTAATAGAATGGTTACAGTGACTCATCTTTCATTGAAACTGCTTAAGATGATTCAACATGTTTTACTTGCAAACGGATAGTTTTGAGAGGATGAAAAAAAGCTTCATTATGAAGCTATCTGAAGTTAAGCTGAAAAAGTTGAAAAAGGTGTGTTTGAGACTGAACAGCACAGTTTATGATGCCAGGCTTTGGCTCTGGGCATGAGGGAAAATGGTCATAATCTTGCAAGAAATTCATTTTACACCTACAGTGTTGTTTTCACGCTACAGGAATACATACTTGTCTTTGAAGCGAATCACCCAATTTTTCTGAATGACTTGCTTGGTTTTTACTTTGTTTATGATCATTTTTAAAATATAAATGGTGCTACGAGAAGTACCATATAACTATTAAGTAATTGACAATCTTTAATCCATTTATAAACTTGAAAAATTCAGAAATTAAGTCTGATTATATGTTTCAAGATACCTTTTACTACTGAAAGCACAAATTTCATTTTACAGGTTTACCATTTGAAAAAAATGTCTAAAGTCCAATGGGAGAAACGCTTAAAAATATTATGAGCTTCTCGCATTTATTCAGTTACTTAGACATGATATATAAAAGAATAATTGCTGCGCAACAATGTAAAAGCCAACGTTCTTACTGTGGACAATGGCCCTAAATAACAGAATATGGGAAGTTGTGTTCTCACTGCCACTCACTATCGTAAAAGCACTGACTTTATCTGGCTTCAAATACATCACACCGAAAAAATGCAAGAGACCAACAGTTTTTTTCAGAGTATTTCCCATCTGAGCGTAGTAATTATTTTTCAAATATTTTGTTCGCAACATAAAATTTTATAATCTTAAAAATACAAGATTACTTGAAAAAAACAGTCCAACATACTAACAGCGCATATAAACTTTTGCAGGTCATCGCCAAGTTTTTTTCTATTTCTTTGTCATTTTTTTTTTTTTTTTTTTTTTTTTTTTTTGTAATTTCTTCATTCCATTTTCTTATTTTCTTTCTATCGATTTCTTTGTTTCCTTTCTTTCTTCCTTTCTTTATTTCTTCCTTCCTTTAGAAAAATACCCCACTCGCCGCGCCGCAACGCGGCGTCGGCTCGACCCCTGTGGTTGTAATTGATTGTATGAATATGGAGGAGCATCAATGAGAAAACTTAGACTTGGTCGCTCCGATATCAGATGATTTGCAAGTTGAATCAGAGCTACCATGTCTTTTGGTTATATGCGGCTATTCAGACGAAAGTGTTTACAGGAGAAGTATCAAATATTTTGAAGGAGCTTCATTCGGAAGATCTGTTACCAGGAGAAGTATCAAATTATTGAAGGCGCTTTATACGAAAAATAGAAAATGTGATCAGGAGAAGTATCAAATTATTTGAAGGAGCTCGGAAGCCACCTAATCGAGGAAACTTAAGACTCGGTCACTCCGATATCACATGACTTGCAAGTTGAATCAGAACGACACGTCCACCGGGTATAGGGGAAAAAAATATAGGAAAACATTTGAAAGAAAAGTTTTTACGAGCAAGTTTTCAGGAAGAAGTGTTTGGGGCAGGTGAAGTAAAATGGAGCTGGTTTGGGGGAAAGGTTTAGGGTCTTGGCCGCAATCACTTGAGGGTTGGCTGAAAGTTTTGGTGAAATCACCGAGAAAAAAGCAGCGGTAGGGTTTACCATTCCATAGTAGCAAACCGAAGTTGAGTATGGTGAAACAGAAAAATAATAAGCATTACACTTCCTCAAGTTTGGTTGACTAAAGTCAAGCGTGAATTTTACCATTCTTAAATTGTTATGTACGAAGGGCGTAGCTTACTATTCCTTGGATTAACTCGCTCATTCAAATGGATTCGTTCCGTCATTCAGAACAACACTACTTACACTTTCCCGCGATAAGTCAAATTTACCAGTCTCACAAGTCACCCTTGCATGTCCTACGGTCATAACAGTACATTAACTAATGTCAATTCCAATGAGAGGTATTATTGATTTCGTCATTTTTGAAACTTTCAAAACCAACATACGTGTGATATATTATTGACTGAACGTTTGCTTCAATTTATAATTTTGACAGATGAAGAACTTCTCTAATCATTTGTTAGTTTAATCAATCATAATATTGGACTTTTACTTCATAAGTTGGTCATTATGTTCCGCTCAAAGATTACTCAATAAGTAATCTTTGGTTCCGCTTTGAACAGAAAGTATAAATAAACAACAAGAAACAAGTGGGCGAGTCTCTTTCTTGTTCTTCTTACTTCAATCGTGTCACATCATTCGGCCGACCCTAGCGTCATCTTTGAATAAACAACGCGAAATAATATGGCAGTGGCGTGACGATCAAATACTGAAATAGAACTCGGAATGAAACAATCACTCTCATCTCACGAACGGACGAACGTACGTCGTACCTACGTCTGCACGTCTGCCAGCTTATATACCGAATTTATTCTTCACGATACGATATAGGTCAGGCGCAGTGTAGTGGTTAGGGTTCTCGATTAGGATCAGGTAGGTTGTAGGTTCAAATCCCGGTCTGGTCGACAAAATTTGTCCGCGACAGGTAGGCGGGAGGCAGCAATTTTATATTTTCCTTTTTTTTGAGACTTCTAAAAGTACTTATATCACTTATCACAATATAAATAAATGAATAAATGGTTGTAAAAAATATGCAGACCGTTTGTTCTAAATCTTTGATGATCTAAAGAGAGTGATCGTAGTGACAGAAAGAAGTGGCCCTCTTTAAAAATCCGAAAGGTGAGATTTACCATTCCTGTGGGTCTCTGAGCCTCGTCTTATGGTCCACGTCACCGTTATCGTCAACGGTAGTGTTTACCATTCCTGATTGGTGTACATGATCTATGCATCACGTTGTAGCAAATAGAGGCATGCGGAATGGTAAATTCCACCTCATTCGTGGTAATCGCTACCTCTCTTTTTTCTCGGTGATAATTTGAGACATGAAATTAATAGAAATTAAAAAAGAAAATGAACAAAAGCACTAGCTCTCAGAAGTTTCACGTAGAAAATAAATTCTCACTCCACCACTCTCACTTCTCTGCATACCCATTGAAATTATACAGAACATAATGAAGCGATGATAACTATAGATAAGAGGAACCAGCACAGAGTTTCAAGAGAAAAACCAAATGAAAGAAAACGATTTCAACATGTTAGCTGAGCCTTCAATATAGACACTCACAAATGACGAAATAAGAGACAGTGGCCTAGAGTTCAAGATGAGAGGAACCATACCACCAGGCATTTTTCTCGAGAACGGCTGATCGAAATGTTTTGAATAAAAAAATCGGTTACGGAATGGACACAACATTTTTCATTTTTAATATTTTCAAAAGCTCCTCGTTCATATTAGGAGAAGCTCACACACTTTTATCAAGTTTTTTGCAAAAAAGCATCTTCTAAAAGTACGAAAAAAAATCATATCCTCATAGCAGAGGCAATTGCCAACATTTTTGCTCCCATAGACATTTACCAAAACACCCAGATTTTTTTAGCTATAGGGACGTGGAAGATTTTTGAATCAACCCTTCTGCCTATCCAGTTGAGAATTTCTCACAAATCTTGATAGATTCTGAAAAAGTATATTGAAACCTTCTGCGATCAATGTGCAACATGTTACCTTGAGGAGAAAAAATAAGGTGTATTTTGTCAAATCAAAATTTTGGGACTTCCATGGCAGAATCGGATCGATTCCATGGTCTGAGACATAGACTGCCCAAAATTTTAATTTAACGAAATACACCTAATTTTTTTACTTTAAGGTACCAAACTAGTGGCACATCAATCAAAATGGTTCCATCCATTTGATCAGAATCTGGTATGTATTTGAAGAATTCTCAACAGGGTGGCCACAAAAGTCAATTCAAATTTTTTCCAAAAATACGCCATAACTCAAAAAATTGAGGTTTTTTGGTAAATGTCCATTGGAGCAAAAATGTAGGAAATATCCTGAACTTCAAGGACACGAGCTTTTTTCAGAACTTAAAAAGAGCTTTTTTGAAAAAAACTTGAGATAGATGTGATTGAGACTCTTCCCTCAAATATGCCACAAAGAGCTATTGGAGTATTGGAAGCTATCGATAATATGATAAATGACAAATTTAGGGTCGATTCCCTATCCGACTTCCATGTTTCAAAACATTTCAATCAGCCATTCTCACGAAAAATGTCTGGTACAGGTGCTCTGGATCACGATGTATACAGGGTGTCAATTAAAAAAGGAGCCAGGCCGAATATCTCGATAACGGCTCCGGATTCCGAAATACGCTGAAACACGTGTTAAATTATTTTGAGCCGGACATCTTTTTAGGGGGTCGCCGATTTGGGGGCTCTTTCTGGGGGGTCCCCAAGGGGGCTACCATCTCCCTAAATCCAAAACTTCAATGGGGCCCCCAATTTTTTTTATTTAATAATCAAAAATAAGGTAAAATTCTAAGACTTTTGGTACAAGTAAAACGTCGACATCGTTTTCCGTTTTCGATTATATCGAAGGTCCAAGCTCGATTTGGGCCCATTTTCAAGAGGCATTACTTACTCCTCTTTGAAGAGTCGGAATTCACAAATCAAGGACACAAAAATACTTTGAAAATCAATTCCTTTTCAGAAAAAAATTCAATTATAACAAACATTTAGTCAAATTTTGGTTTTGAAGCTCAAAAAACTTTTAGACGTTTTTGGGCCCCAAGGAGGGCCATCTGAAAAATTCCAAGGTACGACCCCTATTGAGTGATACATCAATGGAAAAGACGTAACAAACTGAGCATTTCGGCGCAAACCGGAGGTGGATACTCATCGTTTTTACATTTGAGATGTCGAATGTCAATTTACAGATTGCGATATCTCAATTGTGAAAAACGATATCGAACTCCGGTTTGCACCGAAATGCTCAGTTTTTTACGCCTTTCTATTAATATATCAATCTATAGGGGTCGTACCTCAGAATTTTTCAGATTGCCCTCCTTTGGGGGCTAAAAAGTCTAAAAGTTTTGGGAGCTTCAAAACCAAAATTTGACTAAATGTTTTTTATAATTAAATTTTTTTCTGAAAAGGGCTTACTTATTAGAGTATTTTGTGTCCTTGATTTTTAAATTCCGACTCTTCAAAGAGGAGTGATGATTTTTTGAAAATTTGTCCAAATCGAACTTTGACCTTCGATGTATCAAAAACGAAAAACGATATTGAACTTCGATTCGCACCAAAAGTCTGATAATTTCACCCTCTTTTCGATTAATAAATAAAATATGGGGGCCCCCGTTTGAAGTATTGAATTTAGGGACGTGGTATCCGCCCTGCGGGCCAGAGATGGCCCCGAAATCGGAAACCTCCTATATAGATGCCCCCCTCAAGCTAATTGAACACGTGTTTCAGTATTTTTCAAAATCTGGAGCCGTTCTCGAGATATTTGGCCTAGCTCCTTTATTCATTGATAACCTAATGCTATGAAACTGAATGAAATGCGGTATTACAAAAATAACAACGCAGTCAAAGCAGCTTATACTGATTGACAGCATGTTATATTTGTATCGCTAGACTGCGATACAAAATCTGCTGGCTCCTTGTTTTTTTTTTTTTTTTTTTTTTTTTTTTTTTTTTTTTTTTAAATGCGATAGACAGTTTATATGTACAATAAATGTATCTATAAATTCAGCTACAATTATTTTGTTAACAAGTTAAAGGAGAATGACAGCAAGAAAGAAAGGCAAATTAAAAGATACTTGCCAAGCGATGCTGGCTATTGGTATGGGGTGAGGGGGATAAAGAAGGTTTGAAAAAGGAGTTAGACAACGATGACAGTAAGGATTGATGAGTATAGATCGGTCGGTTCGCAGACAGAGGCAGAGAAAGGTGGGGTGATGCGGGGTCAGTGGGGAATGACTGTGCAAAAGAGACGAACCTATGTAGATTGGCGGTTAAAAGAGTGAGAAAAAAAGTGTCTAACGTGAGCTATACTGGTTTCGACTTATGTGTCCGGGCTGGGCCGCCTTCTTTTTTGCAATTTTTCTTTACCTACTTGCGGCCTAAATGTAACAATCTTGGATGGTCAGACGAATTATCTAGAATGGTCAAGGCAACAATATAGAATGGTTAGAGTAACCATCCAGAATGGTCAAGGTAACCATTCTGGATGGTTGCTCAAACAACATGGGTTTAACAACCTTGGTATGGGTGGCTTAACCACAAAAATATGGGTTGTCTATTGACAATCCAGTATGGTTAGCCGATCCATAAATAACTATACGTCAACCATCTTTTCTTCTCAGTGCAGTATGCAGAATGACTGTAAGAGGCCACCCCGGCAGAGGCGCGCCTTAAATACTCTTATGATGTTTAAAAATAGATGGGGGCTATGAGCCAGTAGTCGACTGAGGAGTGTATTTTTATAATTACTTAAGGGGAGAAGGAGGTCCCAAATGAAAAAAAAGGTTTTTTTGTTTTTAAATTTATTTGAAAGGGGGCGTTCTCAGTTTTAAAATTATATGATTTGTTTGTTGCATAGTTTAGAAAAAAAATCAATTTTTTATGAATTTTCAAAGTTGAAGAGTCCTTAGCAGGTCAGCTGTTATTTAGTTTTTTTTTTTTTTTGCGATACTGAAAAACCTGTTTTTTTTTTACCTTTTGGTGCACTTTTCTGAGGAACCAGTAATGCTATTTTTATAAACTTTTTTTTAAAGTTTTCCCCAGAAAAGGCTCTATAAGCCGGACTAGGATAATTTGAGTATCTCTTTTCCTTTTTTTTATAGACATTCAAAGCTCAAAAAAAAGGTGAAAAAATCAACCAAACATTCAAGTTTGAAAAAAAAAGTTTTCAATGAATTTTAAAAATCCTAGTTCCACTTACAGCCAACACTCATACACAACTTCATGCAAAATTGCAGCCTTGTAGGTCAAATAGCTCCTGAGAAAAATGCACCAGAAGGGAAGCATATGTAACATGGTTTAACATAGGACCTCCTTTTCCCCTTAAAGATACAACATCCAAAAAAGGTGCAAGATAATGTCAAATCCAGATGGCATGCTTCAGTTCAGTGCACCCTTGGTAAGGTTTGGGAGAACTGATCCACGGAAAATGCGTCCGTTGGATGAAATGTTAGTAGAATGTGTAGCCGTTATTCGGTACGTGCAGCCGTTACTGAAAAAATGCACATAGCATATTTTTTTTTTTTTTTTTTTTTTTTTTTTTTTTTTTTTTTTTTTTTTAACTCAATATAATTCAAATTGATGTTCCTCTTCATATGTCCGACGAACGAAAAAGTTACCTGTTAATATTAGTGTGTACAAAGAATCCTTTTCTGCTGGCCACGTCACGTAAGTTGGCTCGTTTTGTATTTCCGAAGCCGTGAAGTTATTACCGAAATTAACGGCTCTATCCCCGTAAACTACCTGAAAATTCAAAAATGAACCAAACTAAACATTTGGACAGCGAAAACAAATTTTCTCCTGCATGAGATCATAACTGTAAAAAATCAGGGTTTGAAAGCATATTTTGTAACAAACCGGTTTTCCAAAAATAAGTGTTACTTTTCACAGGTGAAAGATATACCACTCGAAGACATGAAATGCAAGGCTGCGTTAGTTCCTTGGCCGCTTGAAAATAAAGCCATCTTAGGTGAAGAATTAAGTGGGAAAATAAAGCACCATTTTTAAGAGCCGAAAGAGCTTGTGCGCCCATTGAGTGATCAATGAGTCTCAAAGGTACATCCAAAATTAATTCATCCTAGCATTCTAAAAGATGGCACGCTTTTAAAAACAAACTTACTTAATGCAATGTAATCATCGCATGTTTAAACGTGATGAGCTTAACGATGTGTTAACGATGAGTAATTGAGCTTTTCAGGGCCCCTTAGCAAAAAGTGACGTCGATGCGATGATAAGCACCCCTAAGACTACCTTCTTGCAAATTTGAAAAAGGGCGAAGGAGGCCACTGATTCTGCTGTGTAACCTCTCTTTGCTGGATCAAAGATTAGCATGTGGTGTTCTCTCCGCAGGGATAACGGAGCTTTTAATTATTAACAGGCTCTGCTGATAATTAAAATTAAATGACTCGTTGACTGTTGCTTGTATCAGTTTCACATCCCCCGTAATTTTGTAAATAATGTTTATTTTTCATTACTTAACGATTACTTAAATCGCGTCAAATTTTCGGCAAACAAGAACAACAGAATGATTGCAATGAAATTCAAAATTTTAAAATACGAGCGCACTGCGCATTATAATTAATCTTTTGGTTTCGATCTCGCTCGAACAGAAATTATTTTTTTGAAAATCAAACACCATGTATATCATTTTTTATCATCACTGAAAGAACTGTGCTCCGGTAGTACACCTATTGCTCCGGTAGAGCCGAAGCACGTGCTGATTCAGATAGCTTCGCGGAGCAAAGCTCGGTAGTACATAAGCACGTGCTTCGGGAATGTATATAAAGAAGTGTGAAAAAAGAGCGTGCCGCTACCCATGATCGAACCGGGGATGTATCATTCCGGGGTCCAGTGCGTTACCACAGCGGTGCTCAGTGCTTGTGGAAAGCGAGGCCTGATTGCTGCGTATATGTATAAGGGTAGCGCTCCGAGGCGCGCACCCTTTACGACGCGCTTAGTTAAGTGAGCAAACTCTGTGAGTATGCTCCTAAATTGTAACGTAGCGTTCTTTCAGAGATCACCGATGACAAATTCTCAGAGTGAATTGATTTCAAGAGTGAACCCGTTCTACTCTGATACTTAACAGAGAAAAGATGGCGACAGGTCCTGCTAATTGTATGTCATTGCACGTGTTGCCCGCCTACATCGCAATGCCGAAGCAAGAGGTTCGGGATTACTAAAGCATGTGGCTCGCTACTACCGACGGAAAGCCCGCTAGTCACAGAACTTTGCTTCGGATATGCCTCCTTCAGCTTCCCGAAGCATGTATTCGGTAGAGCCAGAACTTTTTTTTTTCAGTGATTACTATTTACAATCAGCTATTATTTATAATGCTATAAGAAAATGTTTTCACTAAGATTATGTCACATGAGTGTAGTTACCCTTCATTAAGGGTACTACTTGATTGTTAAAAGCACGTTTTGCGCAAGTTCAATATTTACAAGTCGTTATATCTAAAGGGCAGGTCCAGGGGCTTTTCTTCTAAGACGCCTGGTCTCGATACTGTTATCTAATAGATTTATTGCTAAGTTGTTGGGGTGTTTTTCTAACCTTTTTTCATATTTGGTACTATATTTACAAATTTCTTCTCTGATAGTGTTGACTCTTAACCCTTCCTGTATGTTACGATTGGTTACATACCAAGGAGCGTTGACGACTAATCTAAGGGTTTTACTCTGAAACCTTTCGATCACATTTATATTGGATTCAGCCGCGCTGCCCCACAGCTGAATACCACCCGCTGATGTCTTTTTCTAACACGATCTTCATTTTGAATTAATACATATGGTTTTTCAGCAATAATTTAGCTTACTTTCTTTGAACCTGAATCAGGATCCGTGAAACAAAGTTTATTGAGAAAAAATGAGAGTAATGAATGGAATAAAACATATTCTGTACACCAGCTCCACTCCCAAGAATATATTGTATGTGAGTCAAACAGCATGGGCATCCACTGTTGCAGAGAGGGACGAAAGTACCAAGGGAGAGAAAAAAAAGGTCAGGGGATAAATCAAGGTAAAAAATGTTAAACTAAATCAAACCTGTGATGATGATTAAGTAATGGAGAAAAGAAAACAGGAAAATTATAAAAGAGACGATGAATGGAAAACGAAGGCACAAAGCGTTGAAACTGATGGTGAATAAAAAAACTATTAACAAAAACGAAAAAGAAACGAGAGAAGTGAAAACTAAAATGGGCAAAGAAAAGAGAAATAAACCATGATTTTTGAGTTTCGAGAATTTTCGAAAAAAGCACTGACCGTTTCATACGATTCGGAAGAAGAACTGAATATTACGTGAAAGTTGTCCACCACTCTCAACGCGGGAGAGGGCGGCACACAGTGGTCTGAGCGGCGGTTTATAACGGGTACCGAACACCCACAGAAAAATTTCCAAGGGGGGGGGGGATTGTTAAGCCCCAATAGAAGGTGCAGCGACACCCCCCCCCCCCTCCCCACGAGGAAAAAGGGAAAACTTTTTTTTTTTTTTAATCCGAATAGTATACGATTCTTAAGCCATTGTAGGTGTATCAAATAATTATAATAATTTTCGCGTGTTTGATGCAATGAAAATAGGGACTAAAGTATCAAAAGTGAGTTGAAATTACAAAATAAACTAATAATGAAGTTCGTCATCTTTTACTCATTTGATTAACATGTCATTTTCTTTTGCTCTTTTCAACTTGTATCGTAAATTTTTGACTGTTTTGAATTGGGGGAGGGGTGGCAAGCCCCCCCCCTCCCTCGGGGGGAGTTGTTACATCAATACCACTGAGTCATCATAATATTAAACCTACATTTATGACTTCTCAAAAAAAAAATGGCATTTACAAAACTGACGTCTAATAATATTCATATTTAAAGCAGTGGTTTACAAGTAATGCTTCTTGAAATCACCCAGGTACAATGTACATCAGTCGAAAAATATTTTAAAATTTCCAGAAACGTTCTAAAATCGACTTTTTTACGTGACTTCCTTGTATATATTTCTAGTAACTGTAAAGATATTGCTGAAGATAAAACCTATCATCATCAACAATCAACTCATATTTAAATTTGTAGTATGTCATGATGACTTTTTCCCCAACAAAGACTTTAATTGGTTGAGTACCACTAGGTTAGTTAGGAATGATTTGAAGGGTCCACCTCCAATAATTATATTTACTTCGACAACATCTTTCTTTAAAACAAGAGAGATGGACCAATTGTGGTGGGGTTCGATGGCCAATTGGTCCAGGAAAAGAGGTCCGAACATAACTGTTGAAGCATAATCGTTTCCATTAATGGGGTAGAATAGTTTAACTCAAGAATTTGTAGGCCTTATTCGGTGTCGAACTATGTACTTCGTCTTTCTTTAGACAACCTAAAAAACAGTCACCTCTAACAGCATAAGTCCACATCTAACTTAACCAGTCTTTATTATTCATTCGTGGATGTACTTTTAAGAGTGATATGGAAAAATAGCATCATCTCTAATAGCTCTTACCTCAACAGCTTCTTTCGGAGGCTGCTTCATCAATTTCGGAACGATTCCATGGCTCCACAGAGCGATTTTAATATCTTCAGAGGTTCTTTCAGGGATGTGACTGGCTAAAAAAGCATGTAAAAATTGTATGCACAGTAATAGAACACACAAACATCCTGAAAATGACCGATACACATTGTCACTGTCGAAAAGAGGCATCCTCGTGAAGTGATTCATCCTGGTCGAACATAAAAGTTTTTAAGTGATAAGAAAGCCAAAAAGGGTTCATTCCTCTCATAAGTGACCCGAACCATTCATCTGTATTACTGAACGAAAAAATGAAGGTGTAAATTGAAATTCAGCATTTGAACTGAAAAGAATTTGATTTTCGCTTGACTTCAAAGCGTCTGTTTGATAAAAATTGATTAAAATGGAGTCCAATGCAATTCAGATTATGTAGGTCGTAAAAAGAGAAAACCAAAGGCGATTCCCGTTTCGTTATGTGACGAAGCTACATGGTTTTACTTTTTCTACTTTTTGGTTCGATCGCACCTTTATTAATTTTCTAAACGGTATTGAGGGTCGAATATTGCAACGATAAATGGATTTCTTTAAAAGTTTGTTTGTACTCGTAGATTGTTTTTGCTAATATGCATCAAAATAACCCGATCGATATTTGAAAAATCTCAATTATTATGTTCAGTTATTCATTTACTCAATTTTCCCTTTTATTGCTGAATGGAATCTACACTGTCCCTTGAAACGGTTTTAATGGTGGTTTATGGTGATTTTATGAGCAAAATATTTTGGTTTTTTGGTCATTGATTGTGTACACCGAGTTTTATCAAAAATTCAATCGCTAGCAGAACGGCCGCCCGGCTTCGCTCGGCTCCAAACGTATAGAGGTGACTCTATCAACCTTATGCTGCATCCCTTGATTTTGTTGAAGAGGGTACTATTTTTAACTGACAATGAATCAAATTTTAAGAACATTAAGAGTCGAATGTTTTCCTCAACTTTAAAGAACTAAAATATTCAGTTGAGTCGCAACGCCAACCAAGTTAGCAATCTATGATAACTTCAGAGTTCAGAGACATGTAAATGAAATGAAAACACTGGTCAACTACTGCATTTAATAAATCGTCGTCCAGTACCGATGGAATTGATTCAATCTGAAGCAGGTAGAGAATGAAGACAACATATCGTACCTAACCTCAAACTGTGGTTTTGTATATGTTGGAATCGTAGTATCATCTGAGCCGTACAAGCATGAATCTTCCATTGTGATTGGGCGTTAGGTTACAGTCTAGATGGTGATTTTGAGTATACGATTGTGGTGCTATTGCGAGCTTTTTCTACCTGTGATTGAAGAGTTATTTCTTGCAAAAAAAAAAAAAAAAAAAAAAAAAAAAAAAAAAAAAAAAACTTGTGAAAAAGAAGATTGTCCGTAGTAGTTCTACCCCCCCCCCTCACCACTCGCCACACACAGGTTCGGCCCCTAACTTTTGCTGGACAGTTTTTTTTGAGATGTTGGAAAGTTCGAATGGTTTGAGATTGTTCGTAGTGGTCCCCTCCCCCCACTCGCCGCTTACAGGTTCAAACTTGATTTTTTGCCGTACAATTTTTTTTGAGATGGTGGAAATTTCGAAGGGATTGTTCTAAGATGGTCCATAGTGGTCCAATTGGCCATGCTTTTTCAAATCGATGTTGCCGGCCTGACCTACCTAATATAGCCACGCCATTTTCCATTTGATTACATTAGTAGGTTTTTGTGAGTTTCCCGTTCTTCGCCTATTGTGGTGAACAATTTGAATTTGGCATGTTTAATAACAATTATGAGGAGAGGAGGTTGTTACGGCAATCCTCCTTTTATTTTTATTTATTTATGTTTTCCTGTGAAGTGATTTTTATTCTGTGTAATTTTGCTGCCAAGAGCTCGGAAAACTGATGATAACTGTCGGAAAAGAATCGTTCATAAAAATACAGCGCGAATCCGTATTTTGGAATTGGGATCCGCTAGTGCCACTAAAACTGATATTAATTGGCAGAAAAGAGTCGCTCATAACAATACAGTGAGAATCCGTATTTTGGAATTGGGATCAACTAGTGCTCTTGTGTGGTCTGTTGGCTGGCTGGCGTCAGTAGAACGGTTCACTTGAAGCAAATGGCTGCTTGTTGTGTTGATCGAGGATCGAAAGTTCCAGACAATTATTTTTTGGAAGAATTATCTTTCGTGTTTTTACTTGCTAAATTGGTTTCATGGTGCTGTTTTATTACCCAAGCTTTTTACCCAGGAATAATTGTATGATTGTTTGTTACTTAAACATATCAACGATTTTTCACGATGATGAATGCAATGCTTCTATGTTTTCAACTATGACCTGAGTTAAGTGAGGCTTTGTTGGTGTACAATATTTTGCGACTTGGCATACTTAAATTTCTTTCATTTCCTTCCGACTATGTGTGGAAACGGCGCACTAGGTGGTATTTGACCGGAAAAGTTGGCATAAACTGTTTTTACAGTCCTATTGACTTGGAATTTAGTATCTGGGGGTATTTTTTAACGCTGAATTCAAATTTTGCATCGGTTTTTCAAAATTCGAAAATCCAAGATGGCTGCCGATAATTTTTTCGGCTAATCGGTCGGCAGCCATCTTGGATTTTTGAATTTTGAGAAACAGATGCGAAACTTGAATTCAGCGTTAAAAAGTATTGCGAATAGAAGTCATTTGGACTGTGTTGCTAAATTTCACACGTCGCCTCTACAACACGTGAAAACGAGAATTTCGTGCAAAAACGCAAAATTCGAACTAATTTTCCCGGCAAAGCCGCATTTTTCCGCAACTTCTGACTTCAAGGCCTATTAGTACGCACTAAGGACTACCGTTTCTCATATATAAACACGCGATATGTGGCAGGATGTTTGAACTTAAGTTCTCTTGAAAATCGGAAAATTTACGTTTTTAGCTAAAAACTTAGAAGTAGCAAAAATATATCAAATTCAAGTTAAAAATGAAGAAAATAGGCATAAACTGATTGTAATTAGCTTCAGGAAGACGATCCATGTCCAAAAATTTTGTTCTGACTTCATTTGAAACACTTTTTTACTTTGATCATAGTCTCGTGCTGAGGCTAAATTTAATGGTGGTAGAACTGATTTTTCCCCTGGTGGATTCTAGGTGAATTAATCTAGTTTAGACCCGCTAAATACAAGTTTCTAATGCAAAAACCTATGTAGATTCCTAATATCACAACAGTTTTTCCCAGTAGCAACCTTTTTTTTGAGTTTATGCCAGCTTTTTTGGTCAAATACCACATAGTGCGGCGTCCAGTTTTAGAGCGTACAACCAAATGTAGTTACTTGAAGAAGCATTTGAGTGTTCTGCTTTCGAATTGCATGTAAATGTATTTGCCTCTGGAAACAAAAACAGTTTAATTTTTGATTTTACTTGGTAAATTTCAGATATTATTAAGCCTAAGAGATATGGCATTACGATTCGAAAGTGTTGTTCGACTCCTACGAAGTATGCAATGTGCGGCATATGCTGGTGACTGTAAACATTGTTACTATTGCTAAATGGAATGAGGTTAGAATCCCCTTAACACTTGAGACCTTACGAACATTTGACTGGATCTGAGTTGGTTCTTATTAAAGATATCCTTCATGATTAAATCTGTAGTGTAAGTTTGCATTCAAAACCATCACAAGTAAAACCAGTCAGTAATATTTAATAGCAGACTGTTGACTACTTCCTGCCGATTCAAAGAAGATCTTATAGAAGTTAACAGCAACGCTATGAGTAATGCAATAAGATTAATGAAGTTTTCGGAAAGTTTAATGAGTTCTGAGTACATTTTGAACGTTAGTCTGAAAATCTAGGACACTTTCATTTCCTTGGCTATTATACGCCAAACATTTAGATGCTGTACAGGATCTAACCTTATTTCCAACAAAATCAATAATAACAGTGTTTACGGTCACCAAGGTACTGCACGTTGCAGCACGGTGGCAGGAGTTCCTTACGGAGCCTGGCCAACAGTTTTTCAACACGGCGGAGATAGGAAGTGCCATATCTCTTAGACTTATAGTCCGTTTCATTTAAATAGAAGCTTGAGCTCGACTCTTTCCCCTACGAGTTTTACCCTCTATCCCGTACCTGCGATGACTCGAGACCTGCCCCATCGGTCGGGGATTCGGTTCATCACAATGGACGGTCAGCTATCCTAAGGACAGTTTATTGTGACGAAGCGGAATCCCCGACCGAGGGACAGGTCTCGAGTCATCGCAGGTACGGGAGAGAGGGTAAAACTCGTAGGGGAAAGAGTCGATCTCAAGCTTCTATTTAAATGAAACGGACTATAGTATAATCTCTGCTAAATTCAAACCATGTACACTGTGTATGAGTGGATCAATCAGAGCCCTTGTATTAAGTTTATCAGTTAACAGTGGTCGACTGTTGGCTATTGTTTTGATGAGTGCTGACTAAAATTGAGCTTGATATTACTGGACATTCGTGCTAGCCTTCATATTCTCCTGTTTACCCAAGAACTTTGATGCGATTCAGATGCAGGCAAATAAAGACCTGCACAAAGCTTGCAACAGTTGTCCACTTTTCCGGGAAAGGTTTGAAAAATTAAAAACGTATTTTCTTAAAACTGGTTTCATGAATCGTAAAGTTATTGCTGCGATCCACGAGGTCTTGGCGTCTATTTTCTTAAAATTGTAAAAGTTTTGGTATGTATTCCTGTTAATTTCATTAAAATATTAAGCGTAGAACTTGAATTCCTTTGAACGGGAATTCTATACAGGTCCAGCAACCTAAGTCATTTGTGCCAACCTGTTAGTCGATATTCCAAGGCAAGAGGGGGGCAGAAACCCTCTTTGCCCCTCGCCTTTGGTCTCCACCGGTCACAAGATTTCTTCACGGTGCATTAAGCGGTCGGGACTCGCAGGGTCTGAAGACTCATAAAAGTGTCAAAATCTGTTTGACGAGGGTATCGAAAAGAAGTGACGGCGAGGTATTGATGAAGAGCGGGAGGGGTATAGAAAAGAGAGGGGCTCATTCATATCCTTAAGTAGACCTGTTTAGTGATGACGTCACGATCAGAATTGGTTCCAAACAAATGCTCTATCTCACTCACTCTCGTGGATTTACCTATAAGAAGTCAGATCCAAATTTTCGAACGCAAATTCATGCTAGTTAACCAAGAGTTTTCTCAAATTTTATTGCATCATTAGATTACACGTGCCTTAAAGTATCTTTTCACTGCAACTGAAGGGTAGCCCCGGCATGGCCCTTCAAATAATTTGAAAGAATTCGGAATTAACAAATTCTGTGGTCACCACCACCAACAGGTGGGGTGACGTTTCGAAAGAAGAAAAGAAAAAGACAAATTTCACTTCATTTATGAAAAATTGAAAGAGACAAAACAAAACTTAACTCACTCGACCCTACCGACTTTAAACGAACTTACATTATAATAGAAAAAACCGGTACCAGCCGGAAGGGCTGGCCCTTAAATTAAAATTATACTCACATTGTTTCGGAACACCGTTCACTAACGCACTTTGACTCGAAGTGAAGAAATATGGCCGCTGCCCGCCAAGCAGAGGTGAAGCTACGCACTCATCTCTGATTGGCGGACAACAGTCACGTCATTCTCGCTCCAGTGCCCCCCTCATTCGCCGATTCAAGCAGTTAACCTAGTGGCGGAAGATTTGAATAACTAGAGGAAGAATAGAGAGAGAATAGTCGATATAGTTGTGAAGTGCGAGAGAGCAGAGAAAAAAAGGGAAAGGTACTCGGTGATCGATCCCGAGAATCGACCACGTTACAGATTACCCCTCAAATTCTCAGACGGGTCAAAATCTTGATCCGACTGAGGATTTTAATCTCCGAAAAGGAAGAAATAGATAAAAGATGGGTAGATAAAGATGAAGATAAAGACAAGAATAGAAGAAGAGGAACAGTAAAAATGAATCGAAGAATGAGCAGAGCACCAGAGCGAGGAAGCCTACCATAGTCGAAGCCACAGTCAACGATGAGACTAGAAAAGAATCGATCATTATCGATCTATTGGTCGGTAGGATCGATGAAACCCCAAGCTTCATTAGTCCCTCTTTGATTTATTATTATTATTATTTTTTATAACACAAAACATAACGTATTTACAACACTGACTTGAAGTCAGTAAAATAAAAAAAATATACTCGTAAAACTTAAAAACGATGGAGATCACATATGGTTCCAAGTGTACTTAAAGCTAGTTGTTGAAACATTCATAGAATGTAAAAAAAGTTCGTTACTTTAAAAGTAACGGAAGAAGAGAAATACTTCTACTTGAGTTCTTAAAGCTAATTGGGTCGGTCGATGTTACAGTTTTGCTTGGTCTTGGAGTTAAAAATTTTTTAGTGGAAAGACAAAGTTTAAGTTTGTTATCCTTAAGGGATGGGGGAAATTTGGAAAACTTAAGTTACTAAATACAAAAATAAAAAAATAGGGCCCAAGTACATGGAAAGATACAAAAAGACAAAAAGGAATTTCTTTGTTAGACCTTTCTTTTTGTTCTGGCTGATATAAAATCTGAAAAGATAGTGGATACAAAAAAGGAAAAATAAAAAAAAATCAGACAAACAGTGAGAAAATTTGTCCTTTTTCGAGAGACTGGTGGGTAGAGAAGAATAAAATTATATAAAGGGAAAACAAATAATTAATTCTATGAGTTCAACCTTGCGCTCGGTTGTGCTTGAAGTTTTAGGATTATAATAAATCAATGCCTCGAGGGAAAGAGAAAACCTATACCACATGGAACTCAGCACACATGCGGGTACAAACTAACGCTGCCTCATAAAAAATAAAACACAAAATTTAAGACTCGCATCAAATAACGTGAAAGTTCTGCCATCAATCAGTCAAAATTCTGCAGAAACTTTGGCTAGTCAGGTACAAAAACAATCAGTCATTTAGTAATACTACCAGCTTGCAGGTTTGGTTGACTATTGTTTGATTCAGAGATGAAGACTTCCAGCATTCAATACCCAGAATGACTCCGCCTGGTACAAAGCAGCTAGAGTGCCTGATTTCTCATACACTCACACATACTTGCACAGGATAGAGCCATTCGATGTATTGAATCTGAGAGACCACTCGTCGTCAAAACAACAAATTAAATAAAAAAAATGGGGGAAAAAAAACAAAAGTGACCATGACCAATGGAACTATTTTAAGCCTATTAGATCCAAGCTCATTTACTATTGATGCGGAAATGAGTACTCTCACGCAGACCACAAATAGTTGGTCTAAACAAAACCATGGGACGGGACTTACATTATATGGTGATATATAATGGATACAAAAAAATGAAGGGATACCACCATGAAGTCTATCAGCAACTTAATGCCTTAGGACCATGGGGGTCAATCACGGTTCGCTTCCATTCTCTTTTATGCAAAAGCTAGATGTAGGGTTGAGGCTACGGCTGGATTGACACTAATAATGAAGCAAATCAGCTTCTAGGGCCAAAATATTTGCAGAAGAAAGTGAGGTTTAGATTCCTAACAAGAAATATTTTGAAAAAGGTTGAGTTGTGGTGTCTCAGCTGAAACAATTTTCTACCTCGATGTGCGTGGATGAACAAAAAAATGACATACTTAAAACTAAAATTGAACATATTTTAAAGAATAATTTTCTTAAAATTGATATGATGGCTAAAATAGACTCTGTTAACCCCTCATCTCCGATGAGTAAGAGAAGAGGTGGGGAGCTAAAGAGAGAGAGAGAAAAAAAAAAAAAACAAAAAAAAAACTAATAACTAGGCAAAATTGCACAGATAAAAAAAAATAAAACATGAAACATGAAACATGACACAGTACACAGAACATAAACAGAATAAAAAATATGAATGTGCAGAATTTGGATAAATTAGGAGACAAAAGGTCTTAGGAGTGACGCACTGAAAACTCCGACAAGACTTTTAGTTTCTGGGTGAACAATTCGATACGCATTTTTACATGACCTAGATTCTACAAGAAATGGTCCTTCATAAAGACAAAAAAACTTTTTCGCCTCTCCATAACCGAAGTTTGACTGAGGATGCTGTTTGACTAGGACTAAATCTCCAGGATTGAAGATAATCAGTTTGAACTTTGAGTCATGCTGAATCTTTCTTCGGTCAGCTTCCAATTGACACTTTTGTCTCAATTTCTCCAAATTTGACACAAGTGGCGAACCTGTCAAAGGGGGAGGAAAATTAAGAGTAGACTCTAAGAAATTATTGATTCTTTTGTTGAACATTACTTCTGACGGAATACAGTCCGTACTACTACTGAACGTATTATTAATACACTCCTCAAAAAATGGTAGAAAAAAAATCCAACTCCTATGATTATTGTGACAGTAAATCCTGCAAAGGTTTCCTATCATTCTCATATATCGTTCAACAGGATTGGCACTGGGATGAAAAACGGATGAATGTAAGGGTGTTATGTCATTTTCTTTGAGATTTTCATGCCAGTACTTTGACTTAAAACAAGGGCCGTGGTCTGCAAGCGCAGCCTTAGGTTTTCCGACTTCGACAACATAACAATCTAATAACTTACGAGTAACATTCACTCCCGTTGCATTTCTAATGGCATATAATTTGACAAATTTTGAGAAAATATCTAAAATGACAAAGATGAATCGAACATTTCCTTTGGCTACTGGTAAAGGACCAAAGATGTCAACAGAGAGTAAATCTAACTTGTTATCAGATAAAATAGGAGTCAATGGAGAGTGAGATTTGACATTGGGGGCTTTGCATTTTTGACATAAAATACAGGTTGAGACTATTTTTCTGACCTTTTTTTCTAAAAATGGAAAAAAAGTGAAAGACTTGAGATATTTGTATGTTTTCTCCGGACCAAAATGTCCTATAGAAATATGGGCTTGATTAATCATTGATTCTTCCAAGGTGGCTGGAACACAAAGTCTCCAATTATTCTCAGAATTTTGTTTAAAAAAAAAATAATATCTTGTTAAAAACGCAGTAATTCTGATGAGAATTCGTTCCTTGGGCTAATGCTTTTGAATAAATTTTACCAAAAAACTGATCATGTTTTTGATCATTGGTTATAGAATTAGAATCTACAGAAAAATCTGGTACAATTTGAGATTTAGAAAAATAAACGTTTAATTCCAAATTATCTGGAGGGAGGTCATCAATTTGTGGAGGGTATCGTGACAAAGTATCCGCAACTACGTTTTCTTTGCCTTTGACATATTGAACCTTTAAGTTGAAAGCTTGTAAAAATAGAGACCATCTGGTCAAGCGTCCATGTGAAAGAATACATCGATCCAAAAATGTTAACGCGTGATGATCAGTCATCACAGTGGTCGGGGAACCCAGAATGAATTGTCGGAACTTTTGACAACAGCTGACTATTGCAAGGAGCTCCAGTTCGGTAACTGTGTAGTTCCTCTCTGCAGCATTTAATATTCTACTGAAAAACATGATCGGTCTTCTGTTTCCTTCGTCATCCATCTGGAAAAGTTCCCCGGCCACTGCGTTGAGCGATGCATCGGAGTTAATGTAAAACATTCTGTCAAAAATAGGATAGGCTAAAACTACATTATTAATGAAGCTATCTTTGATTCTTTCAAAGTGTAATTGATGATTGGCATTCCAGATAAAAGTAGAGTCTTTTTTCAACAATTCTAAGAAAGGTTTACAAAGTTCGGAGTGGTCCTTGGAAAATTTTCGGTAAAAATTAATGAGTCCTAAGAAACTTTGTAGGTCCTTTTGAGACTTAGGTACTGGAAACTCTTTAATAGCTCGAACCTTTTTCGGGTTCATTCGAATACCATTTCTAGAAACTACATGGCCCAAGAAATCTATCTCTTCCTGACAGAAAAAACACTTTGAAAATTTTAAGGTTAAACCAGCTTTTCTGATTTTACTAAAGATTGTCTCTAAATGTTCTAAATGTTTTTCAAAGGTGCCAGAAACGACCCTAAAATCGTCTACATAACGGCTCATGAATTCATCCACTTCTGGACCAAATGCCAAATCAGTTGCCTTTATAAACATCTGCATTGAGACAGATGTACCAAATGGAACAACAGTAAATCGGTAATTCCTACCTTCGAAACAAAAACTTGTGATATCCCTTGAGTCAGGATGTAACGGGATTTGCCAGAAGGACGCTGTACAATCAAGAGTTGATATAAAAACAGGATTTGTAAACTTTGACAGAATCTCATCGATGTTTTGCGGTGACTCGGAATCAGAGACAATTTTAGAATTTATGGTGCGAGCGTCTAAGCACAGTCTAACAGATGCATCTTTCTTGACCACAGGGACTAAAGGGTTGGAGTATGGGCTCGAACTCCGTTCAATAACACCCAAAGACAGCATCCGTTCGATCTCTTTTTTAACCATCTCCTTTTTCGCAAAAGGGACAGGATACGAACGTTTGATGTGGATTTGTTCATTTTTTAAACGGAATTTTGCCTGAAATAGATTACATCTCCCAGGGCGATCAGAAAAGACGTCTCGGTTATGTTTAATCAGCGTTGACAGCTTCAGCTTTTGCTTACTACTTAATTTCAATGGATTAATTACAGCATTGATTTCTTTATCAGACAGGGACGATTGAGCTTCGGAGGACCCCCCATCATGAGTGATGAAGTCATCATCATCGACAGTTGTTAAATTGACTTGAGCGGGTTCAAGAGATAAATGTGAATCATTGGTTTCAAAAAAGAACCTCATGGCTGAGGATATACTCTCTGCTAACTTTATTTTTCCTTTAAGATTAAGATGAACACCTTTTCTAGTAAAATGAGATTTTTCAAATAAGGTTGAAGTCTCCAAAAATTTAAATTGATCGCAAGAGAGGTTTGCTATGATAAATTCACTGATTTTGGAAATTTGATCAGAGAATGGCTTATCAAACCGAGGGAAAATTTCTACCATTAGAATGGGAGTTTTTACTTCTTCAAGGATACTAAGATCGAATTCAGTTTTAAAATCAGTGTTGGATTTTAAAGATTTAAGGTTGTTGGTACCTGCGATAATAACAATGACGTCTTCTGAGGAAAACTTCTCAGAGTACAACTTCAAATTACTTACCACGTCATTAAATTTTGCTCCAGGTAAACAAACAATATTGACATTAGCATTCGGAAATTTAGGCTTTAATATTTCAGACAAATTTCTCCCATGACTATCAGTTAAAAACAAGATATTAGAAGGCGATGATGGTTCCTCCGAAACACAACCCACCCTAACAGAGTCAAATTCAGTCCAAGGGACTTTGACCTTACCGTCTAGCAGCGACAAAGTTTTCTCATGACAATTGAGAATGGCTTGATATTCAGAGAAAAAATCACTTCCAAGTAAAGCAGGAAGATTGATGTTATCCACAATCAGGAATGATTTGAAAAATACTTGATCTTGAATTATAAGAGGAATAAATGCTTGAAAACGTACACTTTTAAACTTTGCACCAGATATTCCCCTTAGGGAGAGGCCAGTGGTGGGTAAAGTTTCAAAATCTGAGTTAGAAAATTTTTTAAGACTTTCATAAAAATCCAATGACATAAGAGTAACTACACTCCCTGTGTCAAGCAAAATATTGAATTCAAAATTGGAAACACAGACTTTCACATAAGGTGATTTAGCTAGGGGCTTAAGATTATTTACAGGAGGTTCATCCAATAAAAATTCATCTTTAATGGACATAACGTTCCCCTTGGCAGGTTCATAAAGAAAATGGGCATTAAGATCAATAAATAAACGAAGACAAGACTTAATAATAGATCTAAAAGTGTGGAATGTGGATCGATTTGGTATGAATTTTAACGAACCAATATCGAAGAATGAAACATTAGGTAACTCAGAGACAATGCTTTGAATCTTATTTCCTAAAGCTAAAGTTTCAACCTGTTGAGACAGTTTAGAAGGACTACCGACCAAAGGATCAACCAGCACCAGATGGGTCTCCTCTGCAATTTTTTTCATAAGATCAGAAGGAAAATTAGAAAAATTACTAGTGTTTTGATTGAAATCAGAGATCAATAAACTTTCTGGGAATAAGAAAACACAAAAGGAAAATTTGGAATATTTTAAATTTGAAAGAAAAACAAAATTGTCATGAATACTCGAGGGATCAAACTCCGCTATCAACCTGCATGTGACACTGAATTTTCCCAGTTGAAAAGAACTAAACGGGACATAGAATTTATCAGGTAACGAAACAAGAAGTGATAGAGAGTGATCTGAGCAAGATACTGTAATATCGTAGATAAATGTTTGATTCATAATTTTTTGAAAAACCGAGTTTATAGTATTGCGTGCCACTGCAGCAGAGGAATCAGTACTTTCCTCCCTTACTGAGTTGCACTGTGACAGTTTAAAGAACTGTCGGGAGCCGAGCAAGCATCGCTTCGAACAGAATCACCACATAGTCCATCCGAAATAACACAACGAACATTTTGAGACTGAGACTGGGGTTTGAAGTTCTGATTACTCTTAGGAAAAGAAGGTTTATTGACTCCAGGCCTCATCTTAGGACGGATAGAATCGAGGTTCTGAAGTTTAAAAAGCACAGCATCGATAGAAAGTGTATCGGTAGAGGCAAGAAAACATTTTACATCATCTGGAAAATGTTTGATTAGGTGAGTGACCATGACGCTTTCAGGGATCGGATCATCAAGGTATTGTACTTTACGCACTTGGGCCAAAAAATGGGCCGACATATCTATTGAACCGTTGTACTGATTAGGAGTATACAGGGATTCACGAATGGAGCTCTGTAGATTTGGTCCCCAGAAGTAGCGTAGGAATTTCTGATGAAAATCATCGTAGTCTTCGAACGAACCTCTGAAAACCTGGAACCAGTTCAAAGCGTTGCCAGTCAGCAACCGTTCCAATTCACTTAATCTGACATGATCTGGCGTGGCTTTAGAATTAAAGAAGAAATCCACCTGGTGAAGAAAATCCTTCGGGTGGATAGGTAGTTGCTCGCCATTATACACAGGCAAGTCTTTAAACTGAACGTTGGAGTGGAATCTTCCACTACTATTACTATTTAAACTAGTTTGTGAACCATGCCTCTCTCTCCTATAGTTAATTTCATGTGACAACCCCTGTTGAAAACTTGGTTGAAAGTTGGTTTGACGATTGGGTTGAATGTTTCTTAATCTACCCTCAAAGTCATTCAACTTTTTATCCATAGAAACTTTCATAGACTGAATAGCAGAAAGGACGTTGTGAAGAATATCCTCTTGAACACTGGACGCACCATTCAGAGGTTCAGGCTGAGGGATGAATCCATTATTCAAAGGATTCAAATGATTTAACATAGGAGGTGGCACATCAACAGAAGGGGGAGGATTATTAAAATTAAGCTGGTTGTGATCTTGAAAAGGAGGATGATTCAAACTAAGCAAATCATGATTCTGAAAAACATCGTTCGGCGGTGGGACATGAGATAAATCAAAATGAGGAATAATACGAAAATTATCATTCACAGGAACATGAGAATTGTCCACATGAGAATTGTCTACATGAGAATTGTCTACAGGAGGAATGTTTAAATTATCCACGGGTGGAGCTAAGCTCTCACCACTGGAACTTGGCTCATTTGGAACCACGTTCATGGATGAGTTCGGCACGAAAGAGTTCAAGCCAAAAGACAAAGGCTAAAAAGGATTTCTAATAAAAGGACTAGCTTGAAATCTAGCACCTGATTGTTGATCATTTTGATCCAGCATTAATCGGCGCCGAGCGCTATAGCGAGTATTGTGGGGATGGGTGGGTCTCATTGTAACAATATTACAAGACACACATAAAATAGAGAAAAAATAAGGTAATTTTAACACAGAGAAATACCTGAGAGTACCAACCGTTGAGAATCGAAGACTTTTCTTTTCAAGAATGACAGCTGAAACAGAAGAAGATGAGTTCCAACGTAGATTAGTATTCGCAGTTTGAAAAGATGAGATTGGTTGATCCATGGTATGAAACTGACGACGCTTGATCCTTGTAAGTCACCGAGATAAGAAAGGAGAGCTATGCCGAAGCAGTTTTGAAATATCGCAGAGTATGCAGAAGCTACATTCGAAGATTTCTCCAGGTCCAATGGAAAACTGGAACCGATTCATCCAGAAGACTTTATCAATTAAATTAAATCCTTTTTTGATGACATTCTTGAGAATTCATTATCCATAATCCATGAAGAACAAGTGACTGACGGAAAGATGTGAAATGATATCCTTGTACTGCTAGTCCACCCTCGTCGGAAGCCCAGGAGTGCATAGTTCGCACCTCTTCCTCACCTGGCCCATAAATTCTACGAAGTCTCCAGCATAAAACAGCAACTTTGATTCACGAATTGTATGTATGTTGTTTATTTTACTTATTTATTAATCTATTTATTCTTATTTATTTATTTTCTTCACATATTTTTTATCAAAACTGTTTAAAAAAATGCAATCCAATTTAACAGAATGTTAAGAATGGATAGGTTAAATAATATAAACAAACTGTCCGCTGAATAATCGTAAATTTTGTGTGATGTAGGTAAACACTTCAACACCAAAACAAATTCGCGAATGAGCAAAACAGAAATATTATTATTAGAGGTTAAGCGGAATCACGTGACAGGATGTAGAAAAGTGGGTATGCAACCCGCACTACCGAGTCAGAAAGGACACGGGATTCCTACATGCGAACCGAAGTATACGATGAGTATGGTCGATGATGGACGATTTTGCGCCAAAACAACAAAATAGGCCTACAAAGGAACTTTACGGCACTATCACACCATGAGATCACTAAAACTAATTTGAAACACTCAGATCTGTTTGACTGATTAATTTATTTAAAAGAAAACAGAATGATTCCACGCACACGAAACTTCAATTGAACATATGAGAAGCACTCACGATTGATAAATGACGATTCACGAGCGAGTGTAATGGCGGCGTGCCGGTTACCAACGACTCGAAAACGACACAAAGAAATTAAAGTGTAGAAGTGAAATTTGAGGGTTTCTTGAGTTAAATACTCAAGCCCCACGTTGGGCGCCAATTTGAAGGGTAGCCCCGGCATGGCCCTTCAAATAATTTGAAAGAATTCGGAATTAACAAATTCTGTGGTCACCACCACCAACAGGTGGGGTGACGTTTCGAAAGAAGAAAAGAAAAAGACAAATTTCACTTCATTTATGAAAAATTGAAAGAGACAAAACAAAACTTAACTCACTCGACCCTACCGACTTTAAACGAACTTACATTAAAATAGAAAAAACCGGTACCAGCCGGAAGGGCTGGCCCTTAAATTAAAATTATACTCACATTGTTTCGGAACACCGTTCACTAACGCACTTTGACTCGAAGTGAAGAAATATGGCCGCTGCCCGCCAAGCAGAGGTGAAGCTACGCACTCATCTCTGATTGGCAGACAACAGTCACGTCATTCTCGCTCCAGTGCCCCCCTCATTCGCCGATTCAAGCAGTTAACCTAGTGGCGGAAGATTTGAATAACTAGAGGAAGAATAGAGAGAGAATAGTCGATATAGTTGTGAAGTGTGAGAGAGCAGAGAAAAAAAAGGGAAAGGTACTCGGTGATCGATCCCGAGAATCGACCACGTTACACAACATAATTCCTAAAAGATCACAATCGAATTTACAATCACAGTTACACCGAAAGATGTTCTACGTTTTGGCCTTGTCTCACTCACGGTCTCTTATGGGAGTATCACCGCCATGACACTCAATCATCCTAACTTCTCTTCGTATCGAAGCTATTGTTCGAGGTATAACACATGTCGTGATGGTGCTGATGAGCCTATATCCTAGAATTGTGTGCTCATAAAAAACTGTGAGTGTGACAAGGACAAAACGTAGGACTTTCTTCGATATAACTGTGATTGTGCATTGGTGCGCAATGTTTCAAATAGTTTGTTGTAGCGGGCTCATATTTTATCACTGAGAAAAAAGTGGCTGTTAAAACTGTAAGAATAGAACCATACATGTGTTTCGCCTTATTTCAATCATGAGACCTATCGTTGCTATAGTCAGAGCGCTTGAATCTACACGAATATCGATTGTCTCTATGGAATTTTGATTGTTTCTATGAGAAATAAAGCGCGGGAATATATATCCTATCGGAAATTTTAATCGAATACATTTTCTCACAATGACGTCCGAAAGGCATCGGCACCTAAAGCTCTTTTTTTTTTTTTTTTTTTTTTTTTTAATCTCTGAAATCTCAAGAACAAATAACTAACCCATCTTCTCGATATTCTAAAACTGAACAGAACCTTCTAGGCTAAAGATAAAGTCCAAGTAATCCCAAAAAGCGTGGCACGTTTGCTCACAATGAGGCCCGAAAGACATCAGCACTTTGGACTCTTTTTTTTTTGTTTTTTTGTTTTGTTTTTTTTATTTTATCTCATACATCGCAAGAACAAAGAAACGACCCATCTTCTGGATGGTTCTTAAATGAAGAAGATCTTTTTGCTAATAAAAAAGTCTAAGAGAGCCCGAAAAGCGCGGTAAGTTTTCTCATAATAACGCCCGAAAGGCATCGGCACTTAAAGCTCTTTTTTTTTATTCTTATTTTTTTATACCTGAAATCTCAAAACAAATAACTGACCTGCCTTTTGATTGTTCTTAGAATTACCAGGACCTTCTTAACTAATGATAAGACCACGTATTCTCAAAAAGCGCGATACGTTTTCTCACAATGAAGCCAGCTGGAAAGGCATCGGTACTTTGGGTTTTTTGTCTTTTCTTTTCAAACTCATAGTTCTCTGGAACAAAGCAATGACCGACCTTCTTGATGATCCTAAAATGAAAAGGACCTTCTAGGCTGATGATAAAGTCCAAGTTAGCCCGAGAAGCGCAATAAGTTTTCTCACAATGACGCCCGAAAGACATCGGTACTTTGGACTCTTTTTTTATAGATTTTATTTTTTTTTTATCTCCGAAATCTCAAGAACAAATAACTGACCCTCCTTTTGAATGTTCTAAGAATAAACAAGACCTTCTAGACTAATGACAAAGTCCACGTATTCCCAAACAGCGCGGTACGTTTTCTCACAGTTGTAGTGGTAATACACCATTTAGTGTGTGTGCATGTATTTTCCTATCGTTTTATGTCATACATGCTGACATCAGCTTTTCCGCTGATCGGCTTGCTGCCGGTCAACGGATGGACGAGACAGTCAAGTTTTGAATATGAATAAAGCATATCCTACTTCTTAAACCGGGTAATCTTTCCTTTAATTAAACTCCCTAAAACCAGCGCACAACATGGCGACCGTGACAATCGGATCTTCTTCGGAAAAGTTTTTTTTCAATTTAATATTTTTTTTCTTTTTTTCCGGTTGTTTCTGTTTTTACGCGTTATCCTTTTTTAAATTTTTTTTACGCATAGAATATGGGTGGCTCCACTTCTGAATCCGAAAAATCCGCAAAAGAAACGGTAGTTGTCTCCGGGCAGCGGACAATATTTTTGTTGTTTTTTTGTTATTCTAGAGAATATTCTCCTGTTTGTTTTCTCATTCGTTGATTTTGATTATATTTTTTTTTATTTATATTTATAATAATGATAATTTATAATGATATATATAATTGATTTTGATTTTTTTTTAATTGATATTTAGTGTTTTTTTTTTTTGTGATCGATGTTTTGAATTTTTCGCGTTTGCAATTTGGTGTTAAAATTGTGTGTGTGTAATAATCATGGAACGATTTCCACAAGAAATTTTGCAGGCTTCTCGCGAGTATTTAGTGCGAAAGAGCGAGAGAGTACTTGTACCTTGTTATGGCGGATGACCTTTTTCGCTTCGCCGAAACCTTTTTTAAAAACACCAAAGGATCGCCGACATCGCGAAGCATCGGCTGAATCGCAGCAATTACATGAATGCTGGTTAAAGCTATCCGACGCCGAAAAAAGTGCGGAAATAGTCGGGCTCTTCTACAACAGGTGTGTAGTTTTTATTAAGGCTGCATCAAGTAAAAAAACCGAAGAAATGGCAGATTTCGAGCTTAAAACCGCATCCTCCATTGTTCCGGAATTTGACGGGTCTAACGGACAAAATCACCGACTTTATAGATTCCGCTAAATATTATAATGAGTCCCTAAAAGCTGCAGGGCAAAAGTTATTTTTAACGTATCTTTTAAAGGAAAAATTAAGAGGTAAGGCTAAGACAGCCATAATAAAGGCACCCGAGTCTTTTGAGGACTTCGAAACTTTATTAAAAACGCGTTTCAAACCCAAAACTACAGTTTCAGCACTTCAGCATAACCTTTCTGTATTACAACAGGGTACTAAACCGGTCACTGATTTTGCCGCGGAAATCGAAGCGCTTGTGAATCGCTTAACGGACTTACAAGTGGCTGAAATGGGAAGTGCTTCTCGCGGAACGGCACAGGCTCTTAACGAACGGCTGGCTCTTAACGTTTTAAAAAGAGGGGCAAATTCTAAAATTCAGCCCATGCTACTTGCTTCGCAAACAGCAGATTTTACGAGTGGTGTTACGCTCGCCCTTGAAGCCGAATCTAATTTGGGATCCCTTAATCCCTCGCTTTCTGTAAATTACGTTCAAAAGTCGTACCCTCGCAGATATTCCAACCACAACCGTGGCGGTTATCGTGGAGACAATTGGCGTGGCAAGAAAAATTGGAATTCATCCGACCGTAGTCACAAGCAATCCCGTTCTCAGGGTCAAAGATGGCAACGGGGCAATGGATCTCGGAATAAACACTCACAATCAGACACTGGTAGCTATTCATATCAGGGCAATGGCTCTGGACACTATCGAGGTAACAATCAGCGTTTTCGTGGGGGAAAAAACTCTCACGTCAACAGGGAAACGTCAAAGGGGTCGTCGCTTCGCCGCAGTTAGCAGGGGTGGCGACCGTCCAACTTTTACCAGAATCGTCCAATCAGGTGCCGACCCACGAGTATTTCACGTCAACATAGAAGGTAAAACGAAGTACGTATACATACATACCTACTTTTCAGAGCGACTGCTCACATATTTAATTAATAGTGGAGCAGACATATCAATTTTTAAGGAAAACGTAATAAGTAAAGCTCAACAGTCTGAAATATGTACAGAAAATAAATGTGTAATTAGAGGTGTAGGTACTACAGAGCAAAGCACTCTGGGTACTTTAAATACTCATTTGAGATTCGAAAATTTTGAATTTGAGCAGCGAATATATGTTGTTGATAGTAAGTTTCCTATTTTCACCGATGGTATTCTCGGTAGAGACTTTTTTGTTAACTATAAGTGTAAAATAGATTATGAATCCTGGTTACTTTATGCAACTATGGGAAATGTAGAAATAAGTATTCCAATGCATTTTCGCCTAAATAGGGGGAAAAACATAGTAATCCCGCCGAGAGTTGAAATTTTGCAAGCTATTTCTCTTGATTTGTCAGAGAACAGTGTAATTTTTAACAGAGAATTGGCACCAGGTGTATTTTTAGCAAACTTTATCGCTCCTAGAGTAGGCATCAAACACGTAAAAATTGTAAATACGACGCAAGAACCAGTGACGTTAGGTGTTTTTCAAGTTTCATTTAAGCGTTAAAGTTCATATAATTTGCATATTCCAAAAGAATTTAGTGCAGAAAAGGCACAAAAACGCTCTTCTTTTGTTAAAGCTGAGATAAAAAAGACATGGTTAATGCTCCCCCTGAACAAGTAGAATCTATAATGGAGATTTGTGCAAAATATCACGATATTTTCCATTAACCAGCTGATTCGTTAACAGTTAATAACTTTTACGAGCAGGATATAACCTTGCTAGACAAAACTCCTTTCCATGTAAAAAATTATAAACCTATTAAATCCCAACTAGGAGAGTTGCGAAAACAAGTGCAAGAATTATTTTACAATAAAATTATTGAACGGTCAACAAGTCCTTATAATAGTGCAGTTTTTCTAGTGCCCAAACCCTCTGAAAATACTCTAGGAAATAAGATGAGAATGGTTGTCGACCTACGTGAACTCAATAAACGTATTCAGAAGGATTCCTTTCCTTTGCCTCATATGGATCAGGTCTTATCAGAGATCGGAAGGGCTCGTTTTTTTCAGTCGTTGATCTCCAAAGTGGTTTCCACCAGATTCCCCTTCGGAAATCAAAAAGGAATTTAACGAGTTTCTCTGTGCCAGGTTTAGGAGCTTGGCAATTCACTAGATTACCCTTTGGAATTACAGTTGGTCCGGCAAGTATGGTAAGAATGCTCACAATAGCCTGAGCAGGCTTAGAAGACTGTGCTTTTCGATATGTTGACGAAATTTTTATTTACACTGAAAAAAATGAAATTCTTAAAAAAGCAATTAAGTTTTGTCAAATCAGTAAAATAAAGCACATGCTAATTTTACTTGTTAATTTCGGTGAATCCTACTAAACTTATGGCTACTTTTACGATTTGAATTGTAAATTTTGCTTAAGTTTCAGTAATTTTTCTATTTGGATTGCAAATTTTTCAATCTAACTAGTACATTTTACAATCCAAATCATTGTGACTTTTGCATATTACATGACTGTCTTGGCGTGACAGCTATACAACTTGCAAAAATTACAATGCTTTGAATTGTTAAATTTACAATCTGATTGGTAAAATTTATGATCCAAATAGTAAAATTAATCAAAATTAAGCAAAATTTACGATCCAAAACGTAAAATTAGCTATGTGTGTAGTAAATTTTACTAAAAATGGTTGGTAAAATTAGCATTTGCTTCATTTTACTTATTTCACAAATCTATTATTTTCAGTGTATGGTGTCTCATTAATTCATCATAAACGTAATTTAACCAAAGTTTTTGACAGGTTTCGTTCGTGCAATTTAAAGTTCCATTTGAAAAAATTACATTTCCTCAGAAAATAAATTAGGTTTTTAGGTAACAAGCTCACAGATCAAGGCGTATTACCGTGCAACAAACGTTTTGAAATTTTAGATCACTTTCCAGTTCCTACGAATCAAAAAGTGGTTCAAAGACTCGTTACATTTGGAAATTACTATAGAAAATGGATACCAAACTTCAGCCTAATAGTAATGCCATTAAAAAAATTGTTACGTAAAAACATTAAATTTGAGTGGCTACCTATTCATCAAACTGCCTTTGAAAACTTAATATCAGCCCTCAAAAGCCCCCAGGTTCTAGCCTACCCTGATTTTTCGCAACCTTTTTTACTGTCTTGCGATTCCAGTAATTTTGCCTTTGGCGCCGTTTTATCTCAGGATTTTCATGGTTCGCGAAGACCCATCGAGTTCGCAAGTAAAACATTGTCAAAGGCAGATCAAATGAAAAGTATTGTAGAAAAGGAGGCTTTAGCCTGTCACTGGGCGATAAATCATTTTCTTAGCATTTTATACGGTAGAACATTTCTGCTTGAGACTGACGCAAAATGTCTTGTTTCTCTTTTCAAACAAAAAGATCCTTCAGCAAAAATGACACGTATACGACTTGATCTAGCTTCATATGATTTTAATATTTCCCACATTGCGGGAAAAACCAATGTAGTAGCGGATGCACTTTCTCGTATCCAATTGTCTTCAGACGAGTTAAAAAAAATGACACCAACCGATAAAGATGTGCATGCAATAACGTGATCAATGACTGCGAAAAATATTGAAAACGAATCTCAAAAGAAAGACGTAATTGTGAATGAATCTAGCCAACAACCAAGTGTTGAGAACGGCCAACTCAACATTTGGGAGGCTACATCTAATGTAGAGGTAGAGAATCTCGGTAAATTGCGTTTTCGTATTTTTCCGGTAAGTGACACTCGTTCGAGCTGTATGACAAGTGAAATTCGATACGACAACGGGAATTGCGACATCCATTTGAACCTCAGCAATAACTCCACTGCTCATTTAAGCAACGCACTGGAAAAGCTGAATAAACGTTTCAATGATGCCACATTTTCCTTGTCTTTAATAGATGATATTTTTAATTACATAGATATTAACGAATTCAAGACGTTAATTCAAGAAAAACTGACAAGAAACAAAATAATTTTGTTTCAACCAACTCAAAACGTGACAAATAAACTTGAACAAGAAAATATAATAAAACATGCGCACTCAGATACTTCGTCTGGGCACTGCGGTTTTAAACGTCTACTTGAAAAAATAAGACAACGCTTCTATTTCAAAGGAATGACTGCCCTAGTTAAGGATTACATCTCAAAATGCACTTCTTGCAAACTAGGTCAAATTCAACGTCATTCAAAAGAGCCGTTTGTCCTCACAGACACCCCAAAAAATGCTTTCGAAATCTGTGAGGTCGACACTTGCGGTCCTCTACCTTTAAGCGAAAATGGGAATCGATACTTTATAAGCGTTCAATGTAACTTAACCACATATATTGTTCTTTTCCCTGTAGTTGATAAACAAGCAACATCCGTTGCAAAAGCCCTCGTAAATAACTTTATGCTGAAATATCAAATACCGAAATGCATTAAAACAGATGCCGGTACTGAATATGTGAATCAGTTACTTGATGAAATCTGTATTTTCCTTAAGATAGATCGTAAAACCTCAACAGGTTTCCATCATGAAAGTTTGACTAGCTGTGAACGCCAACACAGGGTTATAAATGAGTTTTATAGGACAGTTCAGGAGACCCAAAATTCAGATTGGGAAAACTGGTTACCATATATTTCTTTTCCTTATGATACTAGTCCTAACACAGTTCATGGGTTTACGCCCCATGAATTAATTTTTGGTTCATTGGCAAAATTGCCTAATTTGCCCGATATCCGGCGAAATAAAATTTATGACCTAGCAAATTACCGCGAGGAATTGCGTCATAAATTGTCCCACACTCAGGAAATTGCCAGAGCAAAACTAATCCTCGCAAAGGAAAAACAGAATCATAAGGTATAGCAATGCCCCATGCTCTTTCAACAACCTTTTTTTTTCAGTGTGAATAAAGATTTGAAACCTTCAAATTATAAAATTGGTGATTTTGTTAAACTCAAACATGTGACTAGCTCTAAATGGCAACGGCCATATGCTGGACCCTTCAGACTTTTACGTCCTGAAGGTGCAAACTCAGTAATTCAAAGTGTTCGGAATCAAAAAATAAAAAAGGTTCATAATAACCGATTACGACCTTTCTAATTTTTTTACCTTTTTCATATTGTTAAAAATGTCTTTTTCTTTTCCTTTTACAGGAATATTTAATACCTTTTTCAAAATTTCAGTTGCGTTCCTGAAAATATTTTTAATTTTATTGCGTTTTCATTTGATTATCCTTGCTGATTTGTCAACATTTTTTCTTTCTAGGTTCTAAGGTATGTTATATCGTGTTAGTATTACTTTGTCATAATGTTTAGACAGACTTTTTTTTTTTTTTTTATAAAAAAAAAGAGTAAATTCACTAATTTTTTTTTAATATGCTGTAATATTAATTCCTTTTCTCTTGTTATTAGCATAAAATAAGATTAAAAATGGTGTGAATGCATGACAGTGAATGTTTCTTATAGTTTAAGGGTCAACTTTACAAAACTATTATGTTAATTCTTTTTATTTTCTTCCACATGGTTTTTTATAAATTTCCATGTTCGAAATTTAATTACTTTAATCTCATTTAGAAGTAATATACTTACACATAGTTTTTGTTAGTTAGTTTTTTTTTTTGAGAGGTATCTTCGTCCATTTCCAATTTTCAAAATTTTTCCCTTTTCATTTTAATGACCTTAGCTCCCTTTTAAAGAGTGGGGGTGTAGTGGTAATACACCATTTAGTGTGTGTGCATGTATTTTCCTATTGTTTTATGTCATACATGCTGACAACAGCTTTTCCGCTGATCGGCTTGCTGCCGGTCAACGGATGAACGAGACAGTCTAGTTTTGAATATAAATAAAGCATATCCTACTTCTCAAACCGGGTAATCTTTCATTAAATGTTTCCTTTAAAACTCCCTAAAACCTGTGCACAACACAGTGAAGCCAGCTAAAAGACATCGGTACTTTGGTTTTTTTTTTTTTTTTTGAACTCAAAGTTCTCGAGAACAAAGTAATGGCCGACCTTCTAGATGATCATAAAATGAGGAGGACCTTCTAGGCTTATTATAAAGAACAAGTTTGCCCGAAAACCGCGGTAGGTTTTCTCACAATGACGCCCAGAAGACATCGGCACTTTGGACTCTTTTTTTTTGCTTTTTTTTTTGTATCTCATTTATCTGAAGAACAAAGACTTGACCCATCTTCCGGATGTTCTTTTAATGAAGAGGACCTTCTTGCTAATGATTAAGTCCAAGTTAGCCCGAAAAGCGCGGTAAGCTTTCTCACAATGACGCCCGAAAGGCATCGGCACCTAAATCTCTTTTTATTTATTATTATTTTTTTTTATCTCTGAAATCTCAAGAACAAATAACTGACCCACCTTCTGGATATTCTAAAAATGAACGGAACCTTCTAAGCTAATGATAAAGTCCAAGTAATCCCGAAAAGCGTGGCACGTTTTCTCACAATGAGGCCCGAAAGACATCGGCACTTTGGACTCTTTTTTTTTTTTTTGTTTTTTTTGTTTTTTTTTTTTAAATCATATATCTCAAGAACAAAGAAATGACCCAGATGTTCCGTAAAAGATGAGAACCTTCTTGCTAATGATAAAGTCCAAGTTAGCCCGAAAAGCGCGGGAAGTTTTCTCACAATGACGCCCGAAGGGCATCGGCACCTAAAGCTCTTTTTTTTATTATTATTATTTTTTTTTTTTTTTTCTCTGAAATGAAAAGAACAAAAAACTGACCCACCTTTTGGATATTCTAAAAATGAACAGAATCTTTTAGTTAATGATAAGGTCCAAGTAATCCCGAAAACCGTGGCACGTTTTCTCACAATGACGCCCGAAAGGCATCGGCACTTAAAACTTTTTTTTTTTTTTTTTTTTTTTTATCCCTGAAATCTCAAGAACAAATACTTGACCCGCCTTTGGATTGTTCTTAGAATTACCAAAACCTTCATAACTAATGATAAGTCCACGTATTCTCAAAAAGCGCGATACGTTTTCTCACAATGAAGCCAGCTGGAAAGGCATCGATACTTTCGTTTTATTTATTTTTTTTTTTTATTTTTTTGAACTCATGGTTCTCAGGGACAAAGCAATGACAGACCTTCTAAATGATCCTAACATGAAGAGGACCTTCTAGGCTAATAATAAAGTCCAAGTTACCCCGAAAAGCGCGGTGAGTTTTCTCATAATGATGCCCGAAAGACATCGGTACTCTGGATTCTTTTTTCATATTTTTTTTTTTTTTTTTTTTTTTTTTTTTTTTTTTTTTTTTTTTTTTTTTTTTTTTTTTTTATCTCTGAAATCTCGAGAACAAATAACTGACCCTCTTTTTGAATGTTCTTAGAATGAACAGGACCTTCTAGACTAATGATAAAGTCCACGTATTCCCAAACAGCGCGGTACGTTTTCTCACAATGAAGCCTACTAAAAAGACATCGGTACTATGGTTTTTTTTTTTTTTTTTATTGAACTCATAGTTCTCAAAAACAAAGTAATGACCGACCTTCTAGATGATCTTATCATGAAGAGGACCTTCTAGGCTAATGATGAAGTCCAAGTAAGCCCGAAAAGCACGGTACGTTTTCTCACAATGACGCCCGAAAAACATCGGTACTTTTGGGCTCTTTTCTTTTTGCTTTTTAAGGGGGGCCCCCGTACAGGGCCCCCTTTTTTGGGAAACGTTCGGATGTACAATGTACGGCGCTCTCTGTTTCCACTGTAATTGAATGTATGAAGTCACGTGACGTTGATGCCTCGACTGTCCGCCGCACTAAAAAATTATTTTCAAGCCATAGAAGTAATCTTTTTGAATTCCGTCTTTTGTCACTGTTTCTCGGGGCCGTCATGAAGGTTTTTTGTTTTATGAAACAATGGCCGATACTATTGTTTCACTGGAGAAAGGCATAAAGGTCTCTTTTCTTGAATCGACTTTTACCGCGAAACTCGAATTAACCGCTTCTACGCACCAATCATATCGCCGTTCTTAACTTCGAGCTACTGATGGATGTTCCGATCGGATTAGATCACCAATCTGATTCAGTTTTATGAATCGATTCAAGGTTCCGTGTTGCTGCGCACTGAGCACTGGCCGATTCCATATTTCACTACGGTTTTCGAATCAACGGATCATGCGATCTCGGTCTTTTGATACTCGTTCGGGAGGAACGACACATTGTTACACCGGAAGTCAAATGCTTGTTCCAATTTATGGTATAGCAGTATGAGTTGAAAAATAAATGAAAGATACAAATAAAGTAAGAGGAAAGATTCATTTTCCTGCACAGGGTTTTGCATAACCTAAATAAGGAATGCTTGAATAAAAGTGATGTTTTTTAATTTTTTTTTTTTGAGTGATTTACTTGTGTACAGTTGTCTCGAATCATCGAGACGTCACTTTTTACTATTGGCTGTTCTATGACACGTGATAAAAAGTCGGCCGTTGCTAAGCAACGGGATGTACCCGGACGGTGTTCTAACCGAAAATCATATTCCATAAGCGCTAACTTCCATTTAACAAGGCGATTAGATGCATTGTTTAATGGAGTGTTATGTAAGTATATGAAAGGCTTACAGTCGGTCACTAAAGTGAATTTTCGCCCATACAGATGTATCATAATGTACAAACATTAAACAACACCAAGTATCGAGACATTGTTTCTGATCCTTTGTTCAAAAAACACGATGTGGTCATTTTGTCGGAAGCAAACATAAAAAATTCAACCCATTTCAAATTTCCACAGTTTAAGTACTTGACAGTTTCTGTTAAACGGTCAAATCTTAAGTGCACCAACATTATTTGTTTGAGCAAAGGCGATCTGTATGTTGTTGCTTTCAAAACACTTAAAAACTCATCAAACATTGTTTCATTATTTGTTTTAAACAAAGGACCATTATTCATTGTCAGCGGATACAAATCACCCAATGTTTCGAAAAAAAAAAATTCGTTGAAACTCTCTCATATGTCGCAAAATGTATTCCCCTCAATGCTCAAATCGTTTTAATCGGAGATTTCAACTACAATAATTTAGCGGGTAATAATACGGCCTTTCTAGAAAGTGTTTTAATCAATCGAAAGTTGAAATCAGCATTACTCACTGGAGCTGTAACTACCATCTATAACAGCCAAATCGATGTTGTCTTTACAAATTTAAAACATCATAATGCTCAGGCGTATTTCTCTCACTTCAGTGACCATTACCCAATTTACATACAGGTACCTCAATAAATTTCAATTATCTCACCTGCAACATTTTGTTTCTTGTATTTCTATGTATTCTTAACGTCTTAATTAAAATACGGCTGTACCTTCGGTTTATATTTGTGGAAATTCATTTTGAAAATTTCATTTAAAATACAACTGTACCTACGATTCATTTACGTTATAATTCATTTTACCAACCGTATCCACAACTTTTTACATAGTATTTGATATTCTGAAACGTTATAATAAAAAAATGCCTCCCGGCAGGCCGGTAAGACGAAGTAGATTCCATGCTTGGTTACATCATTTTTTCAAAAATTTAAATATAGGTTATAATTTTCGTTAATTTTTTCTTTTTTTATTTCATCAGCTGCTCAAAATCCAAATATTATTGTGAAAAAGATTATATTACCAATAGAGCAATGTGTAATCTTTACAATGCAAGTGAGAAATAAAAGCTAGGTTATATAAGTTTTTCACAAATTTCAATAAATAGGTTATGTTATGATTTTCTTTGAATTATTCATTTTTTTTTATCAGCTGTTCAACATTTAAATAAAAATACCCATGAGAAAAAGATTATAGTACCAAGATAGAAAAATGTGTAATCTTTGTAACGCTAATGAGGAATAAATCTGAATAAGAGCAGCTGATCAAACAAGAAAATAAATAAATAACGTACCTAAGCAACAGTGCACGTGTAAAACAAAGAACGAGCAATTATACCAATACACTATCCTTGTCTTTCACATGTAAAATCCCATAAGAAACTAAATAGCTCGTAAAACACGCAAAACACAAGGAAAATTTAAGAAATGGAGCATATGAACTAAAAACATCCTCCACAATATATACTAAAATCTTTGAACCAAAAAAACAATTTCTTCATATAAAAACACTGCCAAAAAACCCGAAAAACACATCACTATAACTCGCTTACAACGCAAAAAACGAAAAAAAGTCTCGAGTAAAAAAGTTGCGTATCAAAACGGCTAACATAAATTTCCCAAAAAAAATACTCAAAACAAACACTCCTAAAAATAAACCTCAAAAATACATTTTACGACTCAAACACGGCCCATAACGCGAAAACTAACTGTCGGATTTACACCATCTTCGAACTCATCCAAGAATTAAACCCAACGAATAGTTGAGACAAATTTCAAAAATGAAAACCAAAAATTACGAACAGGATCGTGGGACATGAAAACGGTAAAACTGGCTGAAAAATACATATAAACAAATATATATATATATATATAATTTTGGTCAGGGGACCATGAAACGTGGTCATTTGATAAAATTTCCCGAAAAATCCAACATCGCACCCTCTGCAATAAGTAGATTCCTGGAATCTACTTAAAACTAATGCATGTTACCGTCACGGAAACACTAGGTTTCGGAAAAACTACTATACCCACCATTTCCCTACACCTACTCAAACACACTACCATTCGGACGTTGTCGGACCCCCTTTTCTGATGCAATCGCATCAGGACGTACGTTCTGTTTTTTTTTTAAGCGTGCCGTACATATACGGTACGCTTCTTGTTTTCATTTTCATATCTAATATATAGGTTGCATGCCTTGCTTATGGCAAAACCTTGGCGGGAAAGGTTTGAAAAATTAAAAACGCATTTTCTTAAAACTGGTTTCATGAATCGTAAAGTTATTGCTGCGATCCACGAGGTCTTAGCGTCTATTTTCTTAAAATTGTAAAAGTTTTGGTATTCCTGTTAATTTCATTAAAATATTAAGCGTAGAACTTGAATTCCTTTGAACGGGAATTCTATACAGGTCCAGCAACCTAAGTCATTTGTGCCAACCTGTTAGTCGATATTCCAAGGCCAAGAGGGGGGCAGAAACCCTCTTTGCCCCTCGCCTTTGGTCTCCACCGGTCACAAGATTTCTTCACGGTGCATTAAGCGGTCGGGACTCGCAGGGTCTGAAGACTCATAAAAGTGTCAAAATCTGTTTGACGAGGGTATCGAAAAGAAGTGACGGCGAGGTATTGATGAAGAGCGGGAGGGGTATAGAAAAGAGAGGGGCTCATTCATATCCTTAAGTAGACCTGTTTAGTGATGACGTCACGATCAGAATTGGTTCCAAACAAATGCTCTATCTCACTCACTCTCGTGGATTTACCTATAAGAAGTCAGATCCAAATTTTCGAACGCAAATTCATGCTAGTTAACCAAGAGTTTTCTCAAATTTTATTGCATCATTAGATTACACGTGCCTTAAAGTATCTTTTCACTGCAACATAATTCCTAAAATATCACAATCGAATTTACAATCACAGTTACACCGAAAGATGTTCTACGTTTTGGCCTTGTCTCACTCACGGTCTCTTATGGGAGTATCACCGCCATGACACTCAATCATCCTTACTTCTCTTCGTATCGAAGCTATTGTTCGAGGTATAACACATGTCGTGATGGTGCTGATGAGCCTATATCCTAGAATTTTGTGCTCATAAAAAACTGTGAGTGTGACAAGGACAAAACGTAGGACTTTCTTCGATATAACTGTGATTGTGCATTGATGCGCGATATTTCAAATAGTTTGTTGTAGCGGGCTCACATTTATCACTGAGAAAAAAGTGGCTGTTAAAACTGTAAGAATAGAACCATACATGTGTTTTGCCTTATTTCAATCATGAGACCTGTCGTTGCTATGGTCAGCGCGCTTGAATCTTCACGAATTCCGATTGTCTCTATGGAATTTCGATTATTTCTATGGGAAATAAAGCGCGGGAATATATATCCTATCGGAATTTTTTTTTAAACAATCGGAAATTTTTATGAGGGATGAGGAACCCAATGGTGTGATAAACACAACTGGTGTAAAGAACATGTTGTTTACTAGCACTTGTATTTGAAAATTTGGATCGTGTTTCGTATGGGAAAACCCACGAGAGCGAATGAGACCGGAGCCTTTGTTTGGAACCAAAATTTTTTATGACGTCACACTAAACAGGTCTTGGTCATTGGAAACATTTGAAATTCTAGGGGATCGGCAAATTGAAAACCCCTCAATGAGCGTCTATGCAATCAAGAGATTTTTGAGGAAATTTTGGGCGTTTTGTTGAAAAATAGGTTTTTAAAATCCAGAACAAAGGGAGGGGGGTAAAATCGAGTGTACAGTTTTTTTCGCTGGAAGCTTCTTTAAATTTTGGAAAGTATGGGTCTATATGGAACTTTGCTTTTCCAACACGAAAAATGATATCGACCGACGGCAACAGAAAAAAAAACATGATAATATTACAATGCGTTATAATGAATAATGGCATAGTTTTAACTATAAAATCTTGATCCTTTTCAACAAAATACATGGGGGGAGGGGGAAATAAAATCCACAAAAATCTGAAACCTCCACACCTACTAATCTTATACCCCTAGAATGCTTGACGTGTAAAGGCTAGTTCTGTATATTAAAGGGATTATTATTGTTATTATTATGCTTCGAAAAAGGGGGGGGGGCTGAAAGTGGTCCGGTTTCTCATTCATATTTTTTCTAATGATTAGAATCTTTCAATCAATCAGGGAGGTCCCCTTTATCGAAGCATAATTTTTCGGCCTCGGCTCATTTTAAATCAACGTATTCAAAGTAGTTTCGGCAACATTGGATTTTTCTCCAATTAAACATTATGTAAGATAATCGATACTCGTAATCGATTGATACAGGGACTTATAGTGAGACGGTACGTTTTTAATGAAATTAGGAGACAAAAGACATGTCGGCACGCTGAAGCTCTGTGCCTTTGCGGTGTTCCGCAATGAGGATTTGCAACATTTATCGAGCAAAATAATCTCAACGACGGCGACGCGATGCGACGGGACGTGAAGAGACTGGTAAAAAGTAAAATGGTCCGAGGCAGGATCGAACTCACACCCCAGGTAGATGCGAGCTATCATTATCAACGCCGCTAACCAGACGGCCACCGCTTGAGTTAGAGAAGAGGGTCAAGATTTACCGCACATGCCGTTGTAGCAGGAAACACTCATTGATTGTCAGCTCTGCACTCAAAATCACGCACCGACTTTTTTTTTAAAACAGCTGCCATTCCGATATTTCGCACTAGAAATGGATCAAATAATAGCTCAAATGAAAGCTAAGAGTTTGATTAATCTTATTTTAGTGTTTTCCAGAATTGGTTTTGACGGTAACACACTTTTTTTCGACTTTTCTGCCGCGTACGGTCATACGGTAATTTCTTGGATCGGCCGTAGGCCCTTTGGAACGCGTTTTTGAGAAAAAAGTCAGGAAACGTTTTTTGTAGCTCTCGTTTAGTAAAACAAAAGTGTACTCTGATTTTTCTTATTTCCCCTTCTGATGCTCAGAATATTTTTTTTTCTCTTTTGCGTACAATACTTTTCGCGCAACTTTGAGCTTTCATAACTCGAAAACGAAGCATTTTCGGACCATGGTTCATAGGAACTTTTTTGTTCGTATGGACCTCCCAAATGACCTCTGAAATTTATGCCGGAAAGAACTGGACCACCCTAGTGTATAAGGCTTTATTTCCCTACATGAATATGTGCTGAAAATGTTTCTCTTCTGAGCTAGAGCCCTCCAACGTTTTGAAAACAAAAAACAAAAGACAACGCCTTTGACTCATCTCCTTATAGATACATCTGATCTAAATTTATTTTTTTCATCATTTCTCACCAAATAAGCTCAATTGGACAGCACTTGTCACAAAAGAACCGAGTGACATTTTTGATAAAATTGAGTTATTGATTGATAGACCTAGCAATACTGAATCTCGAAGTGACAAGTGCTTCTTCTAATAACTACTATTTCCCGTCAAAATTCCAGGTAAAAGTGAGCTGGTGAGCCTCATTGAAGTCGTTGTCCATATGATGTAATAAAATGAGAACTTCGTTCCTTTTTCTTAAACCTTAATCCGAGTCACGTAAGGAACCAACTCCTATAGAATTGGGAACGGACTTAAGTCCGGATTAACGGATTTTAAAATAATAAACAGTGTAAACAAACTCTGCCGTTTGGTTTCTCTTAAAGATTCGTTTTTCGTGATTATGCCAAACAAAAAGAAGAAAGGAACTAAGTCACTTTAAATGCTAAAAATTAAGTACCTTTCCTGCATAGGAAATTCCACTTTCCCGGTGTTGAAATGCAAAAACATAACACGGTAGTTGAATGAAATCAAAAGTTAAGTAATTCCAAGTTTTTTGTTTAAATGCTAGCTCTTCAACTTTGGACTCAATTTTCTCGAGATCAGCTCCATGTCACTTGGTTCCTTTTTGATGAATGCTGTCTAATTATTATCATTGCTAGCAAAAGCATTAAAGCTGTTCAGACTTTAGTGGCACGCTTTTCCAACACCTGCGTGTTGGAATTTTTACTGCTTGTTTTTTTTTTATCTGAATCTCAAGAACAAAGACTTGACCCACCTTCTGGATGTTCCTTAAATGAAGGGGACCTTCTAGTTTAATGATCAAATCCAAGTTAGCCCGAAAATTGCGGTAAGTTTTCTCACAATGACGCCCGAAAGGCATCGGCACTTAAAGCTCTTTTTTTTTTTATTATTTTTATGTTTTTCTTTTTATCTCTGAAATCTCAAGAACAAATAACTGACCCTCCTTTTGAATGTATCACAATAAACATGACATTCTAGACTAATAATAAAGTTCACGTATTCCCAAAAAGCGAGGTACGTTTTCTCGCAATGAAGCCAGCTAGAAAGACATCGGTACTTTGGTTTTTTTTTTTTTTTTTTTTTTGAACTTATAGTTCTCAAGAACAAAGTGATGACCGACCTTCTAGATGATCTTAAAATGAAGAGGACCTTAAAGGCTAATAGGGTGTTAATTAAAACTATCCGTGGATTTTATCTCTTAATTCGATTTACTCTGAATTTTTTTTCCGAAAAGGGAGGGAGGGGGGATTCACGGACTCTCCTTGCACTTCCATGATGCGGCAGTTAATGAAAGAGGGGTGGTATATAGATATCAATCAATCATTGTATGTATAGTAACAATGTTCGTTATTGGTGGATCCAACCCTCACGAACGGGGGGAGGCAAACTTGGGAATTTCGCCCCCGGTTATCCTCTTTCCTTTTTGTAAGCGTGCCCTAATAAGCCATGCTTTTTCAAAGCGATGTTGCCGGCCTGACCTACCTATTATAGCCACGCCATTTTCCATTTGATTACATTAGTAGGTTTTTGTATGTTTCCCGTTCTTTGCCTATTGTTGTGAACAGTTTGAATTTGGCATGTCTAATAACAATTATGAGGAGAGAAGGTTGTTGCGGCAATCCTCCTTTTATTTTTAAATATTTATGTTTTCCTGTGAAGTGATTTTTATTCTGTGTAATTTTGCTGCCAAGAGCTCGAAAAACTGATGATAACTGTCGGAAAAGAATCGTTCATAAAAATACAGCGGGAATCCGTATTTTGGAATTGGGATCCGCTAGTGCCACTAAAACTGATATTAATTGGCAGAAAAGAGTCGTTCATAACAATACAGTGAGAATCCGTATTTTGGAATTGGGATCAACTAGTGCTCTTGTGTGGTCTGTTGGCCGGCTGGCGTCAGTAGAACGGTTCACTTGAAGCAAATGGCTGCTTGTTGTGTTGATCGAGGATCGAAAGTTCCAGACAATTATTTTTTGGAAGAATTATCTTTCGTGTTTTTACTTGCTAAATTTGTTTCATGGTGCTGTTTTATTACCCAAGCTTTTTACTCAGGAATAATTGTATGATTGTTTGTTACTTAAACGTATCAACGATTTTTCACGATGATGAATGCAATGCTTCTATGTTTTCGACCATGACCTGAGTTGAGTGAGGCTTTGTTGGTGTACAATATTTTGCGACTTGGCATTTTTAAATTTCTTTCATTTCCTTCCGACTATGTGTGGAAACGGCGTCCAGTTTTAGAGCGGACAACAAAATGTAGTTACTGGAAGACGCATTTGAGTGTTCTGCTTTCGAATTGCATGTAAATGTATTTGCCTCTGGAAACAGAAACAGTTTAAACTTTGATTTTTCTTGGTAAATTTCAGATATAATTAAGCCTAAGAGATATGGCATTACTATTCGAAAGTGTTGTTCGACCCCTACGAAGTATGCAATGTGCGGCATATGCTGGTGACTGTAAACATTGTTACTATTGCTAAATGGAATGAGGTTAGAATCCCCTTAACACTTGAGACCTCACGAACATTTGACTGGATCTGAGTTGGTTCTCATTAAAGATATCCTTCATGATTAAATCTGTAGTGTAAGTTTGCATTCAAAACCATCACAAGTAAAACCAGTCAGTGATATTCAATAGCAGACTGTTGACTGATTCCTGCCGATTCAAAGAAGATCTTATAGAAGTTAACAGCAACGCTATGAGTAATGTAATAAGATTAATGAAGTTTTCGGAAAGTTTAATGAGTTCTGAGTTCATTTTGAACGTTAGTCTGAAAATCTAGGACACTTTCATTTCCTTGGCTACTATATTAAAAAACATTTAGATGCTGTACAGGATCTAACCTTATTTCCAACAAAATCAATAATAACAGTGTTTACGGTCACCAAGGTACTGCACGTTGCAGCACGGTGGCAGGTGTTCCTTACGGAGCCTGGTCAACAGTTTTTCAACACGGCGGAGATAGGAAGTGCCAATTGCCATATCTCTTAGGCTTAGTATAATCTCAGCTAAATTCAAACCATGTGCACTGTATGTGAGTGGATCAATCAGAGCCCTTGTATTTAGTTTATCAGTTAACAGTTGTCGACTGTTGGCTATTGTTTTGATGAGTGCTGACTAAAATTGAGCTGGATATTACTGGACATTCGTGCTAGCCTTCATATTCTCCTGTTTACCCATGTGCTTTGATGCGATTCAGATGCAGGCAAATAAAGACCTGCACAAAGCTTGCGACAGTTGTCCACTTTTCCAGCTCAATTTTGGTTGTAACTTATCAGAACTATAGCCAATTATTGTTTGCTGTTGACTGACGACTTGACGAGCATGAATTTTGCATTCGCCGAGCAAAACCTGCTTTTGTTCCCGGGACCGTGGACCAATCACAGCCATTTGTTGCGCTGACCACTCAACAGTAAGCATAGTTTATTGTTTCAGCCAATGGCAGTTCAAAGAAATTAGCGTTCTAAATTTGCTTACTTTTTTAACACAGGATGCATACGGTATGCAGAAATTCTATTTGTCTTTAGTGCTAATATTTGCCAGAGGTTGATATTTCACATGCCACTGGTTCGTTTTACACGTACGAGGTACATAGAGGATGTTGGATTCAGAGAAAAGTATAGAGCTAGGACTAATTACACCCTTTGCCTCTCATGTTAAGGAATGTGATGAAAGTTGTACTCTCCCATTGTGTTTGGTATTTTTGGCTTCAACAACAAACAGTTGCCTACATTTGTGTAGTGAATTTAATGGACAGCTGGGATTGGTATGTGGTCTTGGAAACTATAACAGGTTTTGTTTTGGCTTCGCTTGGCGGATTTAAACCATGAGCGTTGTATATTAGTTGACCAATCATAGCCTTCTTTTTTGCTCATCAGTCAACACAAATGCACTGTATACAAAGATGACTTATACTCCAGATATATTACTAGCTAAAAACTTGTTAAACGCTTTATTGCTAAAGCACAGATACTGGCTTACGGTTTGTTTACATTCTGGAGTATGAAAATCGCATGGATCAGCCGTAGTGGTAGTGGGCCAGCAGAAACGCCAACTGTTCTAATGGGTTGTTTGCTTGCTGAAACGTAAACAAACTGCTGGCCAGTGTATAGCTTCCAGCAATGAAGGTGCTCAATGAAATTTAACATTGGCAAGATAGATAGTGCCATTTCTGTAGTATAGGTAATAAATGCCTGTTTATTAGTGTACCATCAGAGCCTTCCTTTTAGGCGCACCGTTGGCACAAGGTGCGCCGATTGAAATCGCCCTGATACTCAATAGAGTATACTACGCCCCCTTGTGATCAAATAGCGAAATGAGCTTTTTTGATGTCGTGAAATTTAGGTTGTGTCCTGTGTTTTTTTTTATGCTAATTTCATTTGAAAAGTTAATGTTCTCCCAGCCACGACTGAATTCTGAGTTGGTTGGGAGTAATTTCACGTTCATTGAATGACGTTTTTTGAAAGTTATTATAAGTCAAAAATTTCCAACCTCACTTTTTGATTATTTCAAATTGTCCCGGTATATATTCTAGGTGATCAAGAGAACCAATCATTTTGCCGTTCTGAATGTTTGTTTTTTTGCATGTAAATGCAATTATTATAATTAATTATAGATTGTGGTCAAACGCAAAACGGAAAGTCCCTACAGCAAGAACTCTGAACATTCCTTATCTCAAAACTCAGAATTCTCATTTAATTACCAAAAATTACTGCGCATCGAAGAGGATCTCTTATTATTCAGCCCTGATTTTGTTGTTTTTATAGTGGTCCCTGCCCTAACCTCCTCCATATTTCCTATCAACTTTCAGCTATTTGTTTACGCTCAACGTAATAAAATTACTCTGCTTGCGTTTATAGTAGCTATGACTCGTGAATTGGTAAGAGTTCAAAGGTTCAACAATGGGACCTCTGAATAGTGTGATGTGCTGACTTGCTTTATATTTCCATCATGTTGTTATCGTATGTGACATTTCTTAGTCCTTTTCAGAACGAAACAAGAAAATGCGTCTTATTTCTCTACCTCTACATTTTTGGTTTTGAAGGTCCTAAAGGAAGTCAGCCCTCTTTCAATTCTAAAGGAATGTGCTTTGCGGTCAAATTTTCTGACATTTTATTTAGTCTGGCAACTCCCGTCAAATGACTTAGCGCTTCAAGGCATCATTTATTCAGTGCAGTTATTTCGCTCTTTCTCTATTTACAAGTAAATTTCTAGTACTCCAGGAACTTCCTGATTTCTTATGCTACCTTATGCTACATCTGTTGGACTACCTATGTTGATTTAAGCTGTCACTCTCCTTATACGTATGTCTCAAAGTATCTTGAGACACTCAAACTGGTTCCTTAATCATATAGTTTGGTAGTCCGCTAACCTTTGACAGTCACCTATTTTGTCGGAGAACATCATCAGTCATGCCTAAAAGTTTAGCGTTTAGACTTTTGTACAAAATTGAGATTGCGCCTCACAATTTGGTGACAGTTAAGTTAGCGTCATATGATGAAATATGAATCAGCGCTCCATTTCTTTCTAAAATTTTGTGTTACCGATTCAATTTCTTCTGAAAAGTATGTCAGCGTACGTGCTGTTTTTTACTGAAACTTGAGTGAGCGGACAGTTTTGAGCAAAAACATCTTCAAACGCTATAAGAAAAAAAGAAAACAATACGGCATTGGAGAAAATGGGGAAATTGAGTTAGCGCTTATACTTTTGCTGAAAATTAAAGTCGTGCACCACAATTTGGTGAAAATTAAGTTATCGCGCTTTTTTTTGCTGCAAAATGACTCAACGCGCCATGTCTTTCTGAAAATTGTGTGATCTCATCAAATTCTTCTAAAAATTATGTCAGCGTATGGGTTTTTTTACCAAAGACATTATAGAAGAAGACTGGCCCCTGCTATCTCTTTGCACGGGGGAAAAGTGAAGCCGGTCTTGGCTCGGACTGATGGGCAGGGCATTTCCCCCGCGCGGGGGTATGAACCAAATTAACATTAGCTCTTATGGAGCCTCCCTCTTCAAAGCTATTTTAGTCAATTATTCTTGCGAATAACCGCGTCGAGTCTCACATATGTTGTACAGTATAGTATACCATACATTTAAACCGAAAATTTGGATCAATTTAAAACGTCCGTTTTTTAATAATCGAAGTTAACGATCGGTCGGTCATTGTTTACTTTAGCACCCATAACCTCTCTGCCGTACTTTCAATCGTAAATATCTAGCGGATAAATTGACCGAAACATTCGTTTAAGTTCGTCAATCTCAACTTTGGCATAAGCTGCATATCATATCTGCGTACTTTTGAAAGCTAACTGTAATTAATATTCTTTTGAAACAGTTTTATGTATCGGCTCCATAAGACGCAATGTTAATTTGGTTCATACCCCCCAGCGGGGAAGCCCTCGCCTATGACAGTAACCGGCTTCAAATCTCGCCGCTAGGGGCCAGTCTTCTTCTATAATGTCTTTGGTTTTTACTGATACTGAGGTGAGAGCGCTAATTTGAGCCAAAAATATTTTTAACGCTAATAATCAGAATTAGTTACTGATTAGGAGTGTTGAGGTTGGATCAGTCATGCCTAAAAGTCTAACGCTTTTACTTTTCCACAAAATTGAGTTTGCCTCACAATTTGGTTACAATTAGGTTAGCGTCATATGCTGAGACATGAGTCAGCGCTCCATTTCTTTCTGAAATTTGTGTTACCGAGTCAATGTCTTCTTAAAATGGGGAGGAATTATGCAAATCATTTATTAAAAATTTTTTTGTGAGTATTTGATTGTTCATTACGTACGTATAGTGATGTGCAGTAGGAAATTCGAAGGGTTTTTTCAATGATTGTCCGTAGTGGTCCTACCCCCCCCCCCCCAAAACGCCGCACACAGGTTCGGACCCTAACTTTTGCTGGACAATTTTTTTTGAGATGTTGGAAAATTCAAAGGGATTGTTCTAAGATTGTCCGGAGTGGTTCTACATCCCCCCCCCATTCGTCGCACACAGGTTCGGACCCTAACTTTTGCTGGACAATTTTTTTGAGTTGTTAGAAAATTCGAAGGGATTGTCCTAAGATTGTCCGGAGTGGTTCTACACCCCCCCCCCCACATTCGCCGCATACAGGTTCGGACCCTAACTTTTGCTGGACAATTTTTTTTGAGATGTTGGAAAATTCAAAGGGATTGTTCTAAGATTGTCCGGAGTGGTTCTACACGACCCCCCCCACATTCGCCGCACACAGGTTCGGACCAAAACTTTTGCTGGACAATTTCTTTTGAGTTGTTGGAAAATTCAAAGATTTGTTCTAAGATTGTCCGGAGTGGTTCTACCCCCCCCCCCACACTCGCCGCACACAGGTTCGGACCCTAACTTTTGCTGGACAATTTTTTTGAGTTGTTAGAAAATTCGAAGGGATTGTCCTAAGATTGTCCGGAGTGGTTCTACACCCCCCCACATTCGCCGCATACAGGTTCGGACCCTAACTTTTGCTGGACAATTTTTTTTGAGATGTTGGAAAATTCAAAGGGATTGTTCTAAGATTGTCCGGAGTGGTTCTACACGACCCCCCCCCCCCACATTCGCCGCACACAGGTTCGGACCAAAACTTTTGCTGGACAATTTCTTTTGAGTTGTTGGAAAATTCAAAGATTTGTTCTAAGATTGTCCGGAGTGGTTCTACACCCCCCCCCACACTCGCCGCACACAGGTTCGGACCCTAACTTTTGCTGGACAATTTTTTTGAGTTGTTAGAAAATTCGAAGGGATTGTCCTAAGATTGTCCGGAGTGGTTCTACATCCCCTCCCTCCTCCACTAGCCGCACACAGGTTCGGACCCAAACTTTTGCTGGACAATTTTTTTTGAGTTGTTAGAAAATTCGAAGGGACAATTTTTTCTGAGGTGGTGGAATATTCGAAGGGTTTGTCCCATATAAGATCGTATGTAGTGGTCCTAACCCCTACCCACTCGCCGCATCCAGGATCGGACCCGGTTTTTTGCTGGACACATTATTTTTAAGATGGTGGAAATGGACTTTGACTCATGAGGACCAAATTTGCTCAAGGTGCGCCTTCTCTGACACTGTAGTGTCAGAACTATCTGCTTATTTAGTTTATCAGTCGACGGAAGCTATATTGTTGGTTTTTTTTTTAATGAGCCCTGACCAAAATGGAGCTTGCAAAGTCGAAATCCGTAGGCTGGGTATGAAAAATTCTTTTTTAGAACGCTATTGAGTTGATGATTGTGTATGTGTTATTGTTACTGTTATGTATTTAACTCAGTTATTATTAGGGAAAGTATTATTATTAGTAGGAGAAATAAGGAGACGAGTCCTGTAGGTTTCACCAATGAGTAGAGACTATTTATTCATATACATAAGTATGACGTGGTAGTCGGATGCTGGTTGGTTATGCAACCTGGCATACAGAATAGATATACAATAGTCTTCCCCCTTAGGGAGTTGGACGTAATGAGAATTGATTTTTTAAAAAAGAAATAGATAAAAAAAATAAACAAAAGTAATATTATAATACGTCCACAATTGAGTTCTTTATAAATTGAGGCGGTTAGGGGCGCGCTTTTGTCTGATTGATCTCCTGGGTTTATCGCTGTTGATCTCCTGAAGATTTGGAGCTGTCTGGAGGTCATCCTGTGGATCTGCTGGCGGCTTATGGTCCAGTGCTCCTGGCCATTCGAAGGTGGGTGGTAAGTTCGCTGGAAGTTCGGGGAATAAGTCAAGGGACCGTCGATGTTCGGAAGGCATGTTTTAAAGGGTCTTCGAGCGGCTCGCTCTTGAGAAGGGGGCGAGGTGAGGGACAGTTCATGGATAGTTGTTGTCTGGTCTTCCTGTGGATTTATGTAGTCGTCTATTTGTTCCACCTGTTGGCCTACCGGTTTCATTTGGTCGCTGTGTCTACGATGGATCCCCGAAGAGCTTACTGTAAAATAGTGAAGAGGCCCATCTCTGGAGTCTACTGTGGCCAATTCCCGTTTTTTGTTGGGACTTTGGTATGATCGTATTACAACTTTTTCTCCCTCTTTGAAATTTTTCTTTGGAGTTTCCGCTGTTGTGTTGCTGCGTGACATCTTAGTTGGCTCCTTCAGGATGGACAAGTTTGGTCTAAGGGTCCTTTTCAAGAAGAGCTCTGCAGGGCTGAGGTCTGTGGCCGTTGTAGGAGCAGGGCGGGAAGAGAATAAGTATTCGTTTAGAGCTACTTTAATATTTCCCGGCTTCTGTTGCATGATCTTCTTTAGCGAGCTTTTGAGCGTGTATACCATCCTCTCCGCTTGCCCATTTGTGGCCGGATGGTAACGCGCACTAGTTTTAGTAGTGGTCCAATGTCTTTTTAAGAAGGTTTGAATTTCCTCGGTTAAGAAGGATTGTTGGTTATCCGAGACTAAGAAGTGTGAGTACCCATCTCTTGCGAAGGAATCTGCTAAACAGTTGAGGACTGTGTCTGACGTCATGTTGGGCGTGATGAAAATTTCCGGCCATTTAGAGTAGGCTTCCACGAGTATGAGGAATGTCTTTGTTATAAACGGTCCAGCGAAACCCATATGGACTCGTTCCCACGGTTTTGAGGAAGGTTCCCAAAAATGTGGGGTGACCTTTGATTCTGCTTGATTCAGAGCACAACTTGCACAGTTTCGTGCAAGTACCTCTATATCTTGGGTCATTTTTGGCCAGTAGACGTATGATCGAGCAAGATTTTTCATGCGCATGATTCCCACATGTCCTGTATGCAGTTCATTTAAGATGTAGGGACGAAGGTTTTTTGGAATGTATGTTTGTAAGCCTTTTACGATGCAGTTGTTGACGAGGTCAAATTCTCCCTCATGGCACTTGATGTTCTCTCCCACTTTCAGTTTTTCCAGTATCTCTCTTGCCTCAGGGTCCTTTAAGGTGCTTTGTGCATTGTCCTTAGCCGTCACTCGTAAAGGTTGAAGGAGGTTGACGGGGAAAACCTCTACTTCGTCTTGGCGTGGTATTATATCATATGGTTGAGGCAACCGGGACAAGAAGTCGGCGTTACCGTTCAGGTCAGTCCTCCTATATTTAATGCGGAACCGAAAATTTTGGAGGAAGAGAGCATAGTGCAGTAGTCTTGTTGCTGTAAGTGCTGGTAGTCCTTTCTTGCCTCCAAATATGTGTACGAGCGGTTCGTGGTCCGAGTACAGTGTGAATGTAACATTAAATGAGTAGTAGAAGAAGTTTTGTGCTCCCCATTTAATCGCGAGGGCTTCTTTGCATAATTGTGAGTAGTTTTTTTTTCACTAGATGATAGAGTGCGACTCGCAAAAGCGATGGGTCTTTCACTGTCATCCGGATATGTGTGTGCGATAACTGCCCCGATCCCTGATGGTCCGGCGTCTACTGAGAGAACAATTGGTTTTTGGGGGTCATACAGTGCAAGGATCCGCAGGGATAGAATTTCTTCCTTGATGACCTCAAAGCTCCGTTGACAGTCTGGAGTCCAGTTGAATTTTTCTGATTTCCTCAAGAGGCGGTACAGCGGCTCCGCTGTATTTGCTAGGTTTGGAAAGAATCGGTTGTAAAAGGTCACCATTCCTAGGGATGCTTTAACTTCTGTGGTATTTTGTGGAATTTTGCAGTTTTGTATTGCTGAGACCCTTTCGCCTGTCTTTTTCAGGCCTTCAAAGGATATTACATATCCTAGGTAGGTTACTTCTGTTAGAAGGAATTTGTACTTTTCACCATTTAAGTGGAGGTTATTTTCAGCCAGTCTCGTGAAAACTTCCTCTATTTCTTGCAGCATCTCTTGCTTGTTTCTCGCAGCAATTAGTATGTCGTCGAAGAAGACAAAGACTCCTGGAATTCCTTTCAGCACTGATTCGATGAATCTTTGCCATATAGCAGGGGCTGGGCTGATTTCGTACATTAATCGGGAGCATTGGTACAAGCCTTCATGGGTGTTAATTTTGAGGATCATAGAGGAGGGCTCGTCGACTGGAAGATGTAAATAAGCCGTTCTCAAGTCAAGTGTTGAGAATAGTTTTGCCCCAGAGATTGACGAGAATATTTCCTCGGGTCTTGGCAGAGGATATTCGGGTATAAGTAACTGCGGATTCACTGTTCGTGAGTAGTCTGCACAAATTCGCACTGTTCCGTTTGGTTTGGGTATCGCAACGATAGGGGATGCCCACTTCGAGAATTTGTTGGGATGGATGATATTATTTTGCTGTAAGTTTTTTAACTCCTTTTCCGTTGCCTCGCTCAATGCAAACGGAACGATGCGGTGCTTCATGAACTTTGGTACGGCGTTCTCCACGAGGTCTAGGTGGATTTTGTAATTTTCCACTGGGCTCGTTGAATCTTCGAATAATTAGTGGTACTTTAGTTTTAGCTGTTCAAGTGAAAGTTGGGGTTGTAGTTGATTTACTTGAACTGGATCTTTCAATGATGTGAAAGAACCTTGCTAGCTTGGCATGAGTGTGTTCAGCCAGTCTCTCCCAATTATTGGCGTGGTTTTCTCTTTCATGAGATATATCCTCAAGGACGCAGACTGCCCTTTGAAGGAGACTGTCACAAAGGTTGTCCCAACTGGTCGTACCGTTTTGTTGCCGTAGCATTTGAATTCCGCTTTTGCTTTCCATATCTTGGCAGTGGATAACTTCTTAAACTGTTCAAGGTTCATTGCTGTAACTGGGCTTCCGGTGTCCATTTCCATTTGCAATGTTCTATGTTCGAATTTTATTGGAAGTTTGACCGGTTTGGAGTTTTCGGTTGACATTGAATTTTTGTGTGCCTGATCTATACTTAAAGCGTGTATTTTGATCGGCCATGGGTCATCTGGTTCCCTTTCGAATGATTCTTCGCTGTCAGACTCAGCATTTTCTGCAATGTGATTGACGGTTTTTGACCTGCATTTTGACTCAACGTGACCTTTTTTCCCACACGCGTTGCATTCAAGGTTCTTCTCTCGGCATTTAGGGGTCAAATGACCATGGGCACCGCAGCGGTAACACTGGATTGGTCGGTTTGTCTTCTTCGGATACTTGTCTTTTTTGGTTTAGCTGCTTTATTGTTTATGTAATTTAATTCTTGTTGTTTGTAGCTGGTGCTTGGTTGTAGTATGAATGCTGCACTGAGGGATGCTTTCTCGATAGCGAGAGCCGTTTTTAGGACGGCGGCATAGTCTGCGTCGTCAACTTCAAATAACCGATCAAGTATTTGTTTTGAGCGTAGTCCGCTTACGAAGACGTCACGGAGCATGATGTTTAGTGTTGCCTCTGAATACTGGCAGACGGCGGCAAGTTTCTTAAGATTGGATGCGTAAGCCGTGATAGACTCTCCCTCGTGTTGTTTTCTGTTGATGAATACGTGCCTTGAAGGGATGATAAGCGGCTTGGGGTTAAGGTGGTTTCTCAGTTTTTCTAAGAGCGTATCGAAGGATTTGTCTTGTACTTTATCCGGATGCACGAGGGTTTTTAAAAGGGCAAACAGCTCTGCCGGTATGACTGTGAGGAACGCGTTTGCTTTGACGGTCTCTGGAATTTTCTGCAGTGAGAGATACGCAGAGAACCTGTCTAAAAAGTCATCAAAATTTTCGTTCGGATTGTATTTTTCGAATTGAACACTGGAAGGTTTTGCTCCCCCGGCTGCTGGTGTAATTTTCTCAAGGAGTTGGGTGATTTGCTCATGTATGGCTTGTTGGTTCGCTATAAGTTTTTGGTTTTGGTCAAGAACCCTTTTCACTACGGGGTCCATTGTTACTTAAGTGTCTCTGTTGATTAAACAATTATTTTTAAAAGAGAGAAAAAAAAGAGGGGGAGGCAAAGCAATGTTTATACTGAGTGCGTGTGGGAGTTGAGGTTTCTAATGGTTTTCTTTATTTCGATCAAATCATTAGTTAATCGGTTTTGTTTTCGCCGAAATATAACGCATTGTTTCCCGATGTAGTACCCAAGAATGAGGGCCACGATTAAACCAAATATAGCATACTGAGTTTTGTCGTGTAGTGAAATATCATTATTAATAACTGTTTTGTCTTCACTACTGAGCCATCCACCCATTGTAAACGTTATCAAAGGACCTTGATTGCACTAATTGGTATGTATAATACACGCGGCGCGATCTATGCGACGGGTGCGAGACGATGATGTTTCGGCGCGTACTGGAAGATCCTTTCGTGAAGTGGTCGATGCTGGTCGACACTAGTAGTGCGATCTACAGTATCGCTAGTATGTGTAGTTTTAACGCACTGACTGCTCCTCGTAATTATTGCTCGATGCGTGGCGCGTCACACTATGGTCTACGATGGATATCTAGCTAGACAAAAGTCGATTTTTGGAGGTCGGAAAAACGGAAATCTGACAACGTAGTGTTATTCTCCATATCTTAGTGCATCTGTATCTCAAATTTTTCCGACTGATCATGTTTGGTAAGGTTGCAACATGCGTTTAAAGCAACGCGCGCAAGATGTGTTTGTAGACTTTTAGGTGCTATTGGTTTCTAGCCATTGCAATCCCCAGACAAAAAGTACGATTTTTACTTAGTTACTTCATTTTTTGTTCAAAATTAGAACTTGTTGATTCTTCCTGATGATAAGGCGAATACATTCATCTATATATATTTAATTTAAGTCAATAATTTGGAGTTTTTAGAGACTGTAAGGTCGGTACCAATTTTACTCAAAATTGACGAGAATTTTAGGCTTTAAGGCCACCTACGTTTTTTGGCCCACGGATGCCCACGTTTAGAGTGGCAAGGAAATGTTCCTAAGACCTCTGAGAACACGGTTTTTTATACAGTGTGTTCAGAAAGTCCGTCCCCCCCTCTAACTTTTTGTCGCTTGATTTTTTCAAAAATCGCCGAAACACGTCTAAACTAATTTTTTTCAAGGAATCTTATGAGCTACATGAAAATTTCCGGGGGCCCCCCTTGGGGGGTTTTTGGGGGGCAACTTCGTTTTTTCAAATGAGAAGGGGGGTTTTTTATTACACCATTTGATTTTCCTCAAAAAAATAAAAAAATTGACGCAAACGGCACCCCAAAATTCCTACTACAACAAAAGTTATGGGGGGTCAAAGTTTCATGTAGACCCTTGCCCCCCGATTTTTTTCTCGAACCAGAAAAGTCGTAGAGAGATGATCTTGCCGTCAAATGAAAGCTATTATCAAGGGCTACAATCTCATCAAATTTTACGTCCTTACAAACTCCCCTTCAATTGCAAAAGGGGGCTCAACTGAAGCAAAAGTTCCGCGCCCCCCTTATTTTTTTCTTGAGATAGAAGCATCGTAGGAAAGCCGTCTTGACGGAGATTTAAAGCAGTTAACAAAGCCTCAAGAAAAAGCCGTAACCTTTCGGCCTGAAACGCAAGAAAACATTAACACGAATAAGATTTTCACGAATGGAAAGTTTGAAATCGACTTGCCTTGACACACTGTGCGCCAGTCTTGTAAAAAACAATGGTATGTGTGAGTACAGCACAGCGCTCTATCTCCCCGCGCACAATAGTCTCAAAACGCAATACCCACACTTGATTCGCAGAGAATACAATTACTTTAAATGCGTGTGTTGCGTATGAGTATGCAATTGAAGGGGGGGGGGGGGTTGTAAGGACGTAAAATTTGGTGAGATTGTACCCCTTGATAATAGCTTTCATTTGACGGCAAGATCATCTCTTTACGACTTTTCTGGTTCGAGAAAAAAATCGGGGGGCAAGGGTCTACTTGAAACTTTGACCCCCCCATAACTTTTGTTGTAGTAGGAATTTTGGGGTGCGGTTTGCGTCAATTTTTTTATTTTTTAAGGAAAATCAAATGGTGTAATAAAAAACCCCCCTTCTCATTTGAAAAAACGAAGTTGCCCCCCAAAAACCCCCCAAGGGGGGCCCCCCGGAAATTTTCGTGTAACTCATAAGATTCCTTGAAAAAAATTAGTTTAGACATGTTTCGGCGATTTTTGAAAAAATCAACCGACAAAAAGTTAGAGGGGGGGGGGGACGGACTTTCTGAACACACTGTATGCGAATGTCGTCTTTTGTCGTCCTTACAAGTTATGAATTTTTTCCGTTGGAGTACTGAGCGGATAATGGGGGATTTCACCGTTGACGTGGACGAACAATCTTCAATCATCAAAACGGTAAAAAACGAATAACTGTGGAAACCTTTTGGAACTCGTAAAATTTTACACTACATAGCCTCTCTGTGATCTTGAAACTTCTGACTCAAGAAAAATATTGAGCGGGGAACACACCCCCCCCCCCCCACTGCCATCAACTAGCTGAACCCTCCACATTAAAATATTGGCATCTTATACAGGGGTGGGCAAAAGTAACGCACAACCTCCCTTAAATTTTTTCCTAATTCATATTTTGAGAATCGGTTTCTGCCAATCTTTTTTATTCAGGGGGCTAATCTGTTGGGCTACGTTGGGTGCCCTACTCATTTTAGGGGGGTGTGGGAGGAGGTTACGGGGTCAGGGGGGGCTAAATCGAATATTTCAAACAGGGACCCCATGTTTTTTTGCAAACTTAGAAAGAGCATAAAATTCCAAGCCTTTTGGCACAAACCAAAGTTCGATACCTTTTGTCGTATTCGATATATCGAAGTTCAAAGTTCGATATCCACCCATTTCCCAAAAGTCGTTGCTCCCCTTTAAATGAACCAAATTTAATAAACTTTGGGTGCAAAATGTTCTACTAAACAAGCACTGTAAGGAAAAAAATACGACAGTTCCCAAAAATTTGCCCCTACTTAATTTCTGGGACCTCAAAATTTTTTCAATTTTTCAAAAAATTGGAATACCCGATTTTTTTTCAAAAAACGGTCAAAATGGAGGATAACGGACTGAAAATTGCATGTTCTATTGCACAGACGGCTGAGGAACCAGAAAAAGAACCAATAGCCAATTTTCACCACCGCACTGCATTAGGGGACTTTTGTCTAGCTAGCTGGCTCGCGTAGACCATAGTGCGTCGTGAGCGACCTCACCGGCACTGTGGTGAGTATAAGCACTAGTAGTTCGGTCACAAAGGAGGTAGGTCTCCTCTGCAATTGTATACTCTGTGAATGCACTTTAGGATGCGCCGTTTCCGTTGTCTAAATACGCCGAATTTAATTTTGCGGGTGTAAGCACTTTTCATTTCACGCACGTGTAACTTCGCTCGTAATAAGCCGGTTTATGCACTGTAATATTCGTAATTGGTTTCCGAGAGTAATCAGGGTATTGTAAGCAACTAATTTTTAAATTTTGCGTAGTTGTTAAAAATTAATTTGCACTTTGCACTTTGAGAGAACGAGTTATTCACTTCCGTATGATGCACTTTGTATAGTACGCACTTTGCACTAGGGGTTCAGCACTTGAACGAATTTCCCGCACGTAAATAATAACTCGGAGTCGTAAAAACGTAGGAACGTGATTATACCATTCGACTGCGCCACTGTTATGTATTTAACTCGATTATTATTAGGGAATGTATTATTATTAGTAGGAGAAATAAGGAGACGAGTCCTGTAGGCTTCATTAATGAGTATAGACTATTTATTCATATACGTAAGTATGACGTGGTAGTCGGATGCTGGTTGGTTATGCAACCTGGCATACAGAATAGATATACAACAGTTACCGGTGGTGTCATTATGAAAGCTTTTATGCCGATAAAAACCTTTGCATGTCTATGGACATTTGCTGATACACTCTGTGCTATTGAAAAATGTCTGCATAGATGGAAGGGGTTCCATTGATTTGAAACCTATTGGTATGATACAATAATGTGATAACATGTATCGTATTATTGACCCAATGGCATTATGATAGTATTATTTATGATTAGACCTCCGAAGCAAATTTTGTCATTCACCTGTTTACCCATGTGTTTTTGCTGTGTTTCAATTTGGAAGCAGGCACCATTACTTGCTGGAACTTGATGTTTCATTTATTTACTGCTGGTCTGGAGGCTGATTATGAACGATCGTTTTGTAATGCCATCGAGTCCTTGTTATCTTACGGGTGGTATCATACCGATAGGCTCCATTCCGATGGAAACCTATCGTAATAACACCACCCATAAGAATAACACGATTGTTCATAATCAGCCTTCTGAGTGCTGATGTATGCATAGGGAAACCAGGGGTTTTAGACTTTAGACCTCGCATATCCTATGCACCTTTTGTTAAAAAAGTGAGGCAAGTTGGATACCTACTTTAATTTTTTTCTGGAAGCTACCAGCGTCAACATCAAACAATTGCCTTTGCCTACTTATGATTGGTGAGCTCAATGATTGGCTGTAATTGTTTGGTTGTATTATGAATGGAAAAAAAATAAGTGCCACGGAGAAATTCCTTAAATTGATAGTTTATTTGGATATGATCTGTGCATCCAATCAGAATGCCATGCAAACTATCTCAGATTTTAAGTCTATGCGTTTTTTAGTTTTTCTCCTTCACTTGTTCTCAATTAGACTCTACCAAGGGTTATTTTTCATTTTTCTTTTTTCAGTTATCAGTCCGATAGAATGATAGGCTCCATTTTTGTCTTTTTTCAGTTCATTCGTACAGTTGCTTTATCAATGACTGTACTGTTTTGATGATCTTGCAGTTTTTTTTTTTTTTTTTTTTTTTTTTTTTTTAACCCTCACGCTCATACGATTTTGAAATCTTTCACCCAAGACTGTGAGGAATAAAATAAAAAAAAAAAAAAAAAAAATGGTCTCTGACAATATTTTTTGCCCTTCCTTTTCTACTGAACTCTTAACTTCCAAGTATGTAGCTTATAAGCCGCATCCTCTCTATTTGTAAAAGTTCATTTTGGGATAACGCAATAATCATTTGCTGAAGCTCAAAATTTCATACTAACTGTCTATTATTTCCTAAGGAAGTTTTAGTTTCACCACTTTTGTATCATAAGAGAAGCCTCATGTCGTCTTCACAATAAAAAAATTAGCTGCAATCGCTTCTGGATAGTTGTATTTGCTTCTTAAAACCTCAGCATGAAAGAAAGCACGTTTGTAACCTCCATCTCTGTTGGAAAATATTTAAAAAACATAAATGATAAATTGCTTTTTGCAAACCTTTTGATAACTTTGAGCCAAGTGTTTTGAACTTTGGTATATATTTAATGAATATTATGTATCTGCATAATTTAGGAGGCTAATCAGTGTCCAAAGCTATAGTTATTGAAGTGGTTATTTCTTTTTTAGTAAATATCGATCGTTTGCGTGATATGAATGACGCGTTCTCCATTGCAATCTCGAAACATTTAAAAATGTCAACGTGATATGGTGCAATTGAAGCTTACGTTTTTGAACCACAGTCACCAGTGGCTGCGCTCTTCCTCTAGCTTAAACGTGTCTTTGGAAAATGTGTCGATGTATCCAAAGATCTCAGTAGACCTTGCGATTGAATGTGTAAAAAAAAAGGTGTTATGTAATTGAAATTCTGGGTTCCGTTCCACAGGGTTATTTTCTTTACCTTTTCAAACTTTTGATTACTTCCCCACTGTTTCAGTTTTTAAATAAATGCCGTAACCAGTTCAGTGGATTAGTCATGGGGGATTCGTCTCTTGTGTTTGTCTAATATCATTGTGGAAGATTTAGAATTGACTGCCTAACATAACAAATGCTTCAAGTTGCATTGATAGACATTTGGTTGGTGATCTATTTCTTTATATGCATAAAAAAAAATTGAAAAATCCTGAATTTTTTTCAACTGAACAATTCTCTCTTATTAAAGTGAAATCTTGGAGAACAACCACACCAATTCCAAAGTTTTCTTGATTTGAGATCGGGTTATTTTTACGGTGAAATTTTAAGTAAGTGGTTGGTATTAAAACCATATACTTCTACAGGGTGTGTAAGAAAAAAGGATCAGAGGTGAATATTTCGGAAACGGCTTCGATTTTCGAAAAACGCTCAATCCTATTCACTTATTAGGAGCGGGACATCTTTTTTTGGGGGTTTTCACCCTCGGGACCCCAAGGGGGGCCGGGGGCGGGGGGCACCACCCCCCTAAATTGCATATTTCAAATAGGGACCCCACATTTTTATGACAGATTCGAAAGAATACAAAATTCTAAGACTTTGAGCGCAAACCACTTGTCAATATCGATTTTTGTCTTCGATATATCAAACCTCAAAGTTCGATATCGACCGATTTTCAAAAAATCAGAACTTCTCGAAAAAAGGGCGGATTTTCAAAAACTAAGTGACTAAAGTACTCTCCAGAACGAGTACTTTTCAAATAAAAGTACCTATTTTGCATGAAATTTACACTGTTGCCATTTTGGGGCCCATAAAAATTTACCAAAATTATCGAACATTTTTATGTCGCTATTTTCTTGAAAACGATCCAAATTCACAACATTGGCTCCGAAATTTTCCGATGAGGATTAATGTGTGCTAAAATACGCTATTAAATTGTCAAAAGTCTCAAAACATCCTAAAAAAATGTTAAGATCAAATTCTAAAATTGAGCCAAAAACTTGTTGTTTTAATTAATGATGCGAGACTTTTAAGAGCTTTTGAGCGTATTTCAGCACACACTAACCCTCATTGGACAATATCGGAGCCAATATTAAGAATTTGGGTCGTTTTTCAAGAAAATAGCGAAATAAAAATGTTCGATAATTTTGAAAAATATTTAGGGGCCCCAAAATGGCAACAGTGTAAATTTGATGCCAAACGTGTATTTTTATTTGAAATGTGCTTGTTCTGGAGAGTACTTTAGGCACTTAGTTTTTGAAAATCCGACCTTTTTTGGAGAAGTTATGATTTTTTGAAAATTGGTCGTAATCGAACTTTGAGGTTCGATATATCGAAGACGAAAATTGATATTGACATGCGGTTTGCGCTCAAAGTCTTAGAATTTTGTATTCTTTCCGAATCTGTAATAAAAATGTGGGGCCCCTATTTGAAATATGCAGTTTAGGGGGGTGGTGCCCCCCGCTCCCGGCCCCCCTTGGAGGTGCCGAAGGTGGAAACCCCCAAAAAAGATGTCCCTCTCCAAATAAGCGAGTACGTGTTTGAGCGTTTTTCGAAAATCGATGCCGTTCCCGAAATATTCACCCCTGATCTTTTTTTGTTACACACCCTGTACAAGGTATCTTAAAGAGCTTGATTCAAAATGGGGGTTTTTCTCCCCCCCCACCGATTTTCCTAAAACTTTGTATTTCGATAGTACTTGATGTAAGTAGTCTTTTTTTTCAAATAAAGTTTTTCCAAAAATAATTAGGGGAGGAGTTACAGTGTTGCAAAGTTGCACCTTTCAAAAATTCATAACTTTCGCGTAAATCATCCGATTGAAACGCGGTTTTCACCAAAAGATGCGAATTGTAAAGCACTTTTATGACATTTAAATGAAATTCAATTTCAATAATTTTTGACTTAGTTATCGTCATTTTTGTGATTTTTAGGCCACTCAAAATCTACTTAAAGTGAAATAAAAAAAAATTGTATTTTTTGATTTTGACCGGGTTGAAATATGTTAATTCTCCTTAAATTCTGCGTAAAATGAGCCCAAGCAGAATGCAAGGCGATTTTTTGTTCCGGAGTTATGCATTTTTTAGTAAACGAAAAACGAGTTTTTTAGAGTACCCATGAGCGTTCGATAGATAGGCTCAAGTCAAATAAATGGAAACTGTATTTTTTGATTTTGATCAAATTGATATATGTTATTCCTACTTAAATTCTGCGTAAAATGAGCCCAAGCAGAATGTGAGGCGATTTTTAGTTGCGGAGCTATGCGCGTTTTAGTAAGCGAAAGTCGAGCGTTCTATGGAGAGGCTCAAAGACGTGGGTAGCCCGGGTAGCCTCAACCACTCGACTTTCGCTTACTAAAACGCGCATAGCTCCGCAACTACAAATCACCCCACACTGAAAAAAAAGGATTGTTGGAAGAGCATGGGGCATTGCTAAAATAGCAATTGCTAATTGCAAAAAAGCGTTACACTCTTCATTTTGCTGGACTGGCAAAACAGTAATTTGCAATTCTATAAAATGACAGTTTTGCTCGAATAACAAAATGTTTTGGAAGAATTGCAAACATTTACTTTGCAAAAATTGCAAATTAAGGATTGCAAAATTAGCAAAGTATGTTTGTCATTTGGACATTTTAAATTACAAAACTTACGAAATGAGTTTGGTAGACCAGCAATTTTCAATTTGCAATATCAACAATTTCCCTTTTGTTCAACCAGCAATTTTCAATTTGCAATATTAACAAAACTTTTTTGTTCAAACAACAATAATTTTACTGTACAAGTTACAATACATAACTCGCCATTCGACCATTATCAAATTGCAATTTATACTAGGTAATAATGTCATGCAATTAGGTTGGGCACACAGCGCGCTGCTACCAAATACAGCGGACTCTGTGGTTATTCCTAATTTTTTAGCTGTCAAGTTCCCGACCGGGATTTGAACCTACAACCTACCTACTCCTACAGATTCCTAATCCAGTATCCTATCCAATACACCAGCTAGAGCCGATGGTGAATGCGGACACAATTTCGGTATATAAGCTTGCGGGCGGCAAAAAAGGACAAATAGCAGTTGTTTAACGTCCGATTTGCATGAAATTTGGTAGCCAGGGGTATTTTTGGTCAAGAAAAACGAATCTAATGTTGGATTTTCAAAATTATAAAAACCATTTGGGATATATAGGGTGATTCAAAAATAATGCACCTTTTAACTTTTTTCCTTATCGATGGAACATTGCGCCATTTCCCTACGTTTATAGCTTTTTCAGGGGGTGCTATTTTCGATGGCTCTTACTCAAGAGATATAGTGGGGGGCGGAGGGGCTTAGTATAATAGGTTGGGGGGTAACTTTATATACAGGGTGGCTGTTAAGTAACTGAAAGTGGTCATAACTTTTGCACCATTAAAGATATTTGGACGTGGTTTGCGCCGTTCTTTATCTTTTCGAAGGACCAATTCGCTAGGGAAATTTTCGAAATTAAGACCCCTGGGGAAGTTTCCCTAGGGTGGAGAGGTAAACTCGAAAACAACGATCTTTAAAATATGGGCAAAAATAGTTTCGGTCTACCTTGTACTGATATTTTGGGAGGTGATGGAACTTGATTTTAGGCGTCCAAAACTGGGATTACTTTTGATCCAGCCCATTGAGAACCGGGAAGAGGGAAGGAATGTCTATCAAAACACGAAAATCTTCATAACTTTTAAATAAAACGTTTGATTCAAGGGTGAAATTTGTAAAACAAAATTTAAATAATAGTTTTGTCCGGGGGAAAAAAGTTATAAGTGCAGTTGATACGGTTAATTGAATCAGGCGTAACTCAAAGTAAAAAAAAACAAGCAGGGAAAATTCCAACACGCAGGTGTTGGAAAAGCTTGCCCACTAAAGTCTGGACAGCTTTAATGCTTTTGCTAGCAATGATAATAATTAGACAGCATTCATTAAAAAGGAACCACGTGACATGGAGCTAATCTCGAGAAAATTGAGTCCAAAGTTGAAGAGCTAGCATTTAAACAAAAAACTTGGAATTACTTACGTTTTGATTTCATTCAACTATACCGTGTTATATTTTCGCATTTCAACACCGGAAAAGTAGAATTTCCTATACAGGAAAGGTAGGTACTTAATTTTTAGCGTTTAAAGTGACTTGGTTCCTTTCTTCTTTTTGTTTGGCATAATCACGAAAAACGAATCTCTAAGAGAAACCAAACGGCAGAGATGGTTTACACTGTTGATTAATTTAAAATCCGTTAATCCGGACTTAAGTCCGTTCCCAATTCTATTAAAGGAACCAAGTCGGAGTTGGTTCCTTACGTGACTCGGATTAAGGTTTAACCTAATCAGAAAAAGGAACCAAGTTCTCATTTTATTTCATTGTATATGGACAATGACTTCAATGAGGCTCACCAGCTCACTTTTACCTGGAATTTTGACAGGAAGTAGTTGTTATTAGAAGAAGCACTTGTCGCTTCGAGATTCAGACGTCTATCAATCAATAACTCAATTTTATCAAAAATGTCACTCGGTTCTTTTGTGACAAGTGCTGTCCAATTGAGCTTATTTGGTGAGAAATTATGAAAAAAATAAATTTAGATCAGATGTATCTATAAGGAGATGATTCAAAGGTGTTGTTTTTTGTGTTTGTTTTTGTTTTCTGTTTTTTGTTTTCAAAACTTTGGAGGGTTCTAGCTCAGAAGAGAAACATTTGCAGCACTTATTCATGTAGGAAAATAAAGCCTTAAATATATGTTGACCCCAAAAATACACTCCATAAGTTTGGCACTTAAGTTTTGAAACACACTATATTCTTGATATTTTGCCCCTCCACCCTTCATAGAACACAACATCTTGACCATGCAAATTTTTAAAATCACAGTTTGACTGTAGAGATATTTTCTTTTCCCCCCTTTCAACGAAAAAGGGGAAAATGGATCGCCTACAGTAGCATCATTTGCGGGGGGCAACTGCCCCCCCCAAGGGTCGGCCAAAAGTGAAAAAGTGATGACTTTCTTTTTTCTTTTTTTTTAGGAGAAGAAAAAAGTTTTGAACTAAAATTTGGTGGTCATTAACGAGTTTTGTTGGAATTTAGGGCCGTAAATGTGCAGGGCTGGAGAGTGTCTAAAATAATATTGATGAGCAAAAAAAAAAAAAAAAAAAAAAAGTCATCACATTTTTGCCCCCCCCCCCCCCCCCCCCCCAAGCCGAACCCGAAATGACGCCACTGATCGCCTATCTTTGATGTTCGACGTGCGCATGCACAGATTGTTCGGCTTTACGACTGCCATTTTGGCTTTCTTTATAATGCGTTTTGTGGGTTTATTAATGGATTTTATGACTATTTGATGCCGCCAATGTAATTTTCAGGCGATTTTAATCAGATTCAAAACTCTATAGCGCTGCAGCAAAAGTTTGCAACAAACCCATTGAAAGCTGTAAAGAGAAAATTATTTGATAAGGCTCGCTTTGACCGGACTCCGCACTCCGCAGGAGGCGCGCCCCAGCGAACGACCGAACGGATACCATTATGTTTTGCTTTTGTAATTAAAATAATTTGCTGTTTTATAAAACAAATTGCAATTTTTGCAAAAAATGAATTTGCAATTTTCGCAAAAAAGTTAATTTGCAATTTGAGCAAAATACATTTTGTTACTTTTAAAAAATGTTATTGATGTTTTTCCAAAACAAATTGCAATTTTTGCAAAAATGTCAATTTGCAATTTGAGCAAATTCGAATTTTGCCATTTTTATAAATGTTTTTCAAATTGGCCGATTTATTTTGCTCGTATAGCATTTTTTTAATTTGCAATTTTTACAATTTTTTTATTTGCTATAACTACAATTCAATTTTGCTCTTTTTGCTATTTGTATTGATAAACTAGCAAATTGTTTGTTATGTTTACATAAAAAATGAATGCAAAAACTGCAATATTTTAATTTGCAATATTTACAATTTTCATTTTGTAATTTTTACAAAACTATCGCTCAATTATCCATGAGCATGTATAAACCAGCAAATTGATTAATTTGCTATTTCAGCAAAGCAAATTTTGATATTCCAGCAATCATTTTTTTTTCAGTGCACATTCTGCTTGAGCTCATTCTACGCAGAATTTAAGTAGGAATAACATATTTCAATTTGATCAAAATCAAAAAATACCGTTTCCATTTATTTGACTTGAGCCTATCTATCGAACGCTCATGGGTACCCTAAAAAACTCGTTTTTCGCTTACTAAAAAATGCATAACTCCGGAAAAAAAAATTGCCCTGCATTCTGCTTGGGCTCATTTTACGCAGAATTTAAGGAGAATTAACATATTTCAACCCGGTCAAAATCAAAAAATACAATGTTTTTTTATTTCACTTTAAGTAGATTTTGAGTGGCCTAAAAATCACAAAAATGACGATAACTAAGTCAAAAATTATTGAAATTGAATTTCATTTGAATGTCATAAAAGTGCTCTACAATTCGCATCTTTTGGTGAAAACCGCGTTTCAATCGGATGATTTACGCGAAAGTTATGAATTTTTGAAAGGTGCAACTTTGCAACACTGTAACTCCTCCCCTAATTATTTTTGGAAAAACTTTATTTGAAAAAAAAGACTACTTACATCAAGTACTATCAAAATACAAAGTTTCAGGAAAATCGGTGGGGGGGGGGAGAAAAACTCCCATTTTGAATCAAGCTCTTTCTTTCTAATCAACGGTTCTCTTTAAAAAAAAAATCCATTCATAACTCGGTGCGTCGTGTTCTTGGTGAATCTGAGCTTCTCAGTTTCATTGGAAAGTTAGTTTTGGTGAAAAATATGTTTGGAAAAAAACTACTCTCTTGCTAGTTTTTTTTTTTTTTTTTTTTTTTTTTTTTTGATTCTTCAGCATGGGTTAGGAAAGAATCAACGAATAAATATTTAGAATATAAAAAATATGAGTTTATGTCCAAAATTATGAAATTGGCTCCGCTGTTGTCAATAATAATCTCAAAATTTTGAAATTTTGAATCTTACAATTGAAAGCTGAACTTGACAATATGCATTTTTCGTTTGAAGAGTATTAGATCCGATGGAAAGCTTATCATGTTTCAAACATTCGTTAAACTCTCTAAATTTTGAATAAAAGGTTGAATGGTGATAAGTATGACCAGGGTTCCACCGCTATAAGCATCATGCAAAATCTTTTGAGGATAAGAAAAAAATATATGACTTGAATGAATTTTGATAAATAATTTGATGAACGGAGTTTTCACAATTCATCAAAATGTAAGGTTTGTTAAAAAATGAAATTTATTTAAAGAAAACATATCTTACGTTTCATTGACCAATGCATCTTTGAATTTAACTCTTCTCTTGTCTGGTTGCTCGTAAACATAGAAGCACATCCTATGTGATCCTATACAGAAAAAGCACTTTGTTGAATATTTACGATGAACCAGTTCCTACAAGTTGACTTTGAGACAGTAAGAAAACGTAAGAACGCTAGAACCACTGGCGGCAATATTCATATAGAATCTGAAAACCAATCTGTCTAGGCTAAAGAGAGCACTGTACAGAGGTCCAACTAGCTATGTGAGTCAATGAGGGATGGGTTAGCCGAGAAAGAGAGCGTACGACAAATTATACAAAAGGCATTAAAAGCATTGCGACATCAACGAAATGGTGTATGGAAAGTATTCGAAATGAAGAAGACAGTCTAGTGCAATTGAAATTGCATGCAGAAATTCTCTTTAGAATAGTATCAGGCATGACGCGAGAGCCAATTATTGTATACTTACCACGATTGACTTACTTGTAGAAGGCCAACGGTGATAGGTCATCATATCCACACAAAGAATGTCCAAAACTCCAATGTCCAACTAAGAAAAATGTCCAAACACTCTGTTGTTAATATCCAAGGACATAAAATGTCCAGAAAGAGAGGTTCGAGTACGTCCAAAGCTTGGAGCACGTGATAATGTATAATGTATATGATGTACTTACTTGGATATTCATTCCTCTTCAAAAATCACCGACCTCCAAATTAAAGCAATATTTAAGACAAACATCGATGGGTGTTTTACTCCTGCATAAAAAAAGAAAAAACTCCTCTTCCAGCACCATGGACAAAACTTTTGTAATTGAGAGACGAAAAGCAGAAAAAAATGGTACCCGGATTTCAAAGATTTACAATCAGTAATAATACTTAAATTAGGCAACTGGCAGTGTTGCCAGATCGAGGGTAAAAAGCCGTATCGTCCCCATTTAAACGAATGTAAAACGTACGGCTTTTTCACCCCGATCTGGTGACACTCAGGATATACGGGGAATACCGAGGTACAGCCTATTACATCCGCGTATCTAATGAACGTGCCACGGAGAAGGTCGGTGACTCTGAAGAAGAATGAAGATCCAAGTAAGTACATCATATATACATTATCATACGCTCCATGTTTTGGACGTACCCTAACCTCTTTTTTTGGCATTTTATGTCTTTGAACATTGACAAAGTGTTTAGGCATTTTCTGAAATGAAAATAGGAGTTTTGGACATTTTTTTTGGTCATTATGACTTATCACCGGGCCAAGTATTGAAACAAAATACCTTGAAAATCTCTGCGTCATCGCAATATATTCCTCAATTCTTCTAACTTCGTTAGAATGAGAAAGTATAGAGCCAAGCTAGTTACACTACCAAACGTTAACAGTCATAAAAAAAAAAAAAAAAAAAAAAAAAAAAAAAAAAAAAAAAAAAAAAATGTTCAGAATCATCCAAACAAACACAGGTTATAACATCCAGTCATTCTAATGTAAAATGCAAATCATACTTGCAATCATTTCAGTAGGTATTACAGTATGCAGAACGACCGCAAAAAGGCAGACGCATCGGCTTACGTGCACTTAAAAGATCAATACACTTTTTTCGAAAAAGTATCAGAGAGGGGTTTTGAGAAACAGGAACCGCGCGTGGGGCGATCTCAAAATGGCAAATGGGTCGAATCGGCGTGACAGTCTGCGGCCACGACGCGTAGTATCAATGACTCGCTGCCGACTGACTGTTGCAGTGTCGCGCCTAGCGGCAACCCTGTGATTCTAGATAGTCATATTGGCAGCTCTGCGAGCTGGACCAGCTGGTCATTATTAAAAAGTTAGCTCTAAGCACTGAAAGCACAAGCCGCATTGTCCCTGTATATTTTAGATTCAAGAATATATATCTTAATAAAACATGTTGTGATTCTTTTACCAACAAGTCCTAAAACACTGACAACCGCTGATCAGTGGTGCGATGTCTGTTCGAATACTAGAGTGGCCTGAATGTTGCACGGAGCGGGATATTTGAATGCGATGAAGACGCAACAATTGTTGAAAACATAACTAGCGAAGCATCTTTTTGACAAATCGATTTTATTCTAGCACATTTACCCTTGTCAAATCATTTTAATGAGAAGAAAATTACCAGGCTCATAAAGCGGAGTAATGCCCTTGTACTGAGTCATTCTATCACCAGCAGAGACATTATTCCCCGGAATGTTCCCCACTACCCAATGCTGAATTTCTTTGTCTACTGATTTTTCATGAGTTGGTACGTCTGGGCCTGAAAAAAAGAAAACCACCAATTTATTTTAATGTGAAAACCCTGGCTATTGTCATGATACCGTTTTAAAAAGTTCGAGCTTTCGCTTCGTTTTGAAGGGTTCTAATCCGTATTGGATCGTGTGTACCGATATTTAATGAGTCCCAAAATGTATCTACTCTCTTTCGGAGGGAGGGGGGGGGGGCTAGAAAACTTTGCTAACACAAATATTTGCGTGTTCTCATAGTTGATTATGAATTAAAAGAGCTGTCTGTAAATGGTATTGAATAAATGGGCGCAAAATTGAGAAAAAAGCAATAAATAAAGAGTGACGCTAGCAATAAAGAACTTACGGACTTTTTTTTAAATATGTCTACAATGATATCTGACATAGCAGTACATGATAAGTTTAACCCTCGTATTCGTATGGTGTTTGAGACCCCTCCCCCTTAAGTACCCCTAAACAATTTGAATCCCTCAAGAGAAGGAACTCATAATTAGTTCACGTGACATTTTTTGTGTCTTATTTTTTTTTTCAATATTTTCATTTCAAAATTTTATCACCTAGCTTTCATATTTCGAAAAATGCAACTGGCTGGGTGATTTAAGTACTGAAACGCATCGGGTCCATTGCCACGAAAATGTCGTGCAAGACGAATTATCAATTTTGGACATAAAATGTGAGTACGGTGTATATTGTATAAGGGTTTCACCCTCTTCTGGGGTGAAACTACTTTTATTTCTAATGTCGGGGGTTTAGCTGTGCGTGGCCGTCCGGCCACATAAAATGTAAATCCATTTCTACGTCTTATCATTTACAATAACCCTTATTATCTCTGGAACAGGCCTAGAGAATGATCCTTGAGACACGCCTTTGGCCCGTCTCAGAAATAAAGTGTTTCCTTTCATCGATTTTACTCTTAAAATTGATTCGAATTATATTTTTGCTGCAATACAATATGACACTAAACAAAAGCAATTCTGCGAAGCTATAATTCAAAAATAACACAGAAATAGTTCAGGTTTAAAATTATGAATACGAAAAGAAAATAATCTCCCGGAGCAGTTTTGAAGGATTCGAAACTGATAAAGACGCGTTAAAGTTAAACCGGGAATGCCATCGGTTCTAACAAATGCTCTATTGAAAAAAAGGTACAAAAGGCTTTGCTATCGCTGATGATAACTCAACTCAAGTCTTTTGCCGTTCCAATTATTCGGATTCGGGTTCATATTGAGATAAAAAATAAAAATTCAACCTGAGAATACCAATGTGTAGAATGAATCACTTAGAGCAGGCCATGAAATATGAGTCGGTTCGTTCTCTATTTGTTCAGCCGTCAGACTGTTGCCAAGATCAACGATATGTTCCCCATAGGCCACCTTTAAAAACATGGAAGGTAAATTAAAGCATATTTTGTTTCTCCTTCTTGATACCGATAAAAACTTGCTACCATCCTCTGCTTTGAATCAGGCTTTGGACTTTGGCCAAATCATTGAAATCACAAAGGAAAGTTATTTTGCTCACGAAGAAAAATAATCCTTGGACATTACTCGGCACATTGTGACATTTACTTTTCTAAAACTGTCAACTTAAAAACGCAGGCAAAGTAATAGCTATACAGGATTCGACGTCCCTTGTATCGTGAATGTCAATATCCAGTCGAGTTGTAGCTTCTCCGCCACAAGGTGAGTACCACTGACGAGTGGGTGTCTTAAGTGGCGCTGACTTCCACAGCAAGCGGAGTGCGTGTGCTATTTATACTCTGTTCAGGATACGATGAGACCTTTGAGGTGTGAATTCGTTTTCGGTTTAAAAACTACCTCTAATTCAAACACGACTAGACTGTTGGTCGTTAGGGTCGTCATTTTCCATCTCTTCCGAATTGCGCGTCCCTTTTTCATTTTGCGACACTTTTTTGTGTCACTAATAAGCTCTAGAAACTTCAGAATCGTCAAGTAACGGTATGTGTACCGAGCGCATGAGTGGCGCTTATAAGTGACTCATGCTGGGGTTTTCTTTTCTTGTAAACTTCATTTTAGGCTATGGATTTTATTTTCAAGAATGCAAGTTTCTGTGCATCTATAATTTTCTGGATGCAATTCAGAAAATTAAGTAATGCTTACATGTTTCTTCTAAGATAAAAAATCCATATCAAAATGCGCAGCATATTTGCCAATTTATTTCATTTTTATTCCATATTCTAAAGACGTCTTCTCACTCTTTGTCCATCCACAAAAAAATGTCGCCATTAAATTGATGCCTCTTTTCAAGATAAGCCCACTTTTTTGACTAAATTGTCCACTAATTGGTCAGCAATTGCAAATTTGGAACAGAACCCAATCAGAAAAATTACACTTTTGCAAGTCTTAGTCTTGTCTTCTTATTGCCACAAGCTATTCATCCCAATCTTCTTGAAATACTGTAGAAATATTCTTGCGTTAATTAATGTTCGTGCCATCGAAAATATTGCTGAATGGTTTTCAAAATAAGAAAGTAGTAAGATTCCAGAAAATAGCTTGTTGTCCGATTGCAAAAGTAGCCCAGTCAGATAGCGCCTTTGATATAAATAATAATGGTCTGAACCGCATATTTTTATCTCGATTAGAAAAAAAGTCAAGAAAGACTGGGCGCTACTGTTGAATAGCCATGTATAAAAAACAGGGTTTAATCGAGTAAAGAAAACCAAACAAGTCGAACGTAATATAAAATTTAGAAGTAGGTAATTGTATAATATTAATAATCAAAAGGGGTTAGAGAAAAAATCAGCGATGGCGATAGTAACGTACCTCAACTGCAAGTTTTGGCGCGTGAGGTAATATCCTTCGAACTATGGCGAACTTAACTAACGCATCCCTAATTTGTTTTGGGGTCTTTTGTGGAAATTCAAGCGCGAGTAGTGTGTTTGCTGATATGAAATCTAAAAATAAAACACTGAAAAGACCAAAAACCTCACTGGTAACAATTGACTTGATCAAAATCATTCCTATTCTTACTGAGTCGTAATTGCTTTACGTGCCTACCACCGTACAATGACTTATGCTGGATCAAAATAAAATAAAAAGAAAGAGGATACTGAATTTAATGCAGCGATGGAGAATTTATTAGGAAAAATGTTTGACGTTTATGTTTAAGTAAAAGAGTGCGTAGCAGTATCAACAGCAACACGAAGAATAAATAAACCGATTGCGAATCCAGTGTTAAATGGGTCACGCTTTTTCTTGTGTAACCTGCATTGGGCTCACCGCGACAATACAGGGTGTCTCTACGAAGCCTGCTTCCTCTGGTTTTTTCAAAAAGATAATAATAAAGGAGGAATTTGTCTTACGTTGATTGGGACCTGAATTTTTAGTGTCAATTTACTAGCAAAACATAGACTTTGACTTTAAAGCGATTTCAATAGGGGCAACCTCTTGTTTAAGTTTTTAGTGTGCAACTCCTGTCTGTTAAAACCTCATTTGAAAAGGCACGGATAAAAGCATTTTGGTGCAATTTAGAAGGCGGGTTCTTTTTCCATGTTTGATGCATTGAAGGTCGAAGTTTGATGTTTTATGAATTTCTTATTTTTCTAGTCCTTCCCAACTGACCCTTTTAATTTTTCAAAAAAAAAAAACAACAAATAAAAAAACAAGAACACCTTGTATATGTTACACCCCAATCGCGCAGTTGCCCATCCCACGGAATGGTCAGAGCCGTGCCCCGATCGCATAATCGAAGCAAAATTGACCATTCCATGAAATGGAGTTTGCAAAAACTGTCCATTCCGTGAAATGGGGTTAGGCTACTTTAGTTGACAATGCGTCACTATCGCCACTGTGGCATTTGATGTATTCAATCCGTTTTTGGGGGAGACAAGCTGATTAAGGGGTAAAACTCTGTAAAATTGACGACAAGCGCACTAAAAAATCAGCGCGTCGATATAATTAAAAGGGTGCTAAAAAATCGAATGAATAAAAATACTCTAACGACGACAAAAAAATAGTTAATTAACGATGAATAAATGAATACCTGAAGATTAATAACTTACTGTTAAAAACTCGAATGGAAAAAGCAGTAAAATCACGATAAATAAACAAATACTTAAAGACTAATAACTGTTAAAAAAAATCGAATGAATAAGAAAAGCACTAAATTTCGACACAAAACCGGTAAAATAATGATGAATAAGAAAACACTTAAAGATTAATAACTGTTAAAAAACTCGAATGAATAAATAAACTTTATATGAACGTTGGCGACACAAAATCGGCAAAATAACGATGAATGAATAAATAGGTACTTAATTATTAATAACTAGTAAAAGAACAAATTAAAACCATGGGTTTAAATAGACACAGTACAACGTTGCCAAACTTCACGTTACGCCACTGACACTTCAAAATTTTTACACACTAATTAATCTCTTTCTTTCAGGTCTATTCATTCCGAGCCGTGAGTACCCCCTACTCGTTAGCCAAGCAAGGGACTCAACCCCCCTGTTTACGTCCCGTAGTAACGGCAATTATATGAGCGACTCGCCCATCAACCAAATTTCATATAAATTATTAGTTACGCAAATATACATATGTTACGTAAATTTGCGTCATAGTACTTATTTACCTATTTACCTATTTTGGGGGCACTTAAGTTTAACTATAAATTCTTGATAAATTCATAGGCATTTCATCATGTGCAATTTTTTTTCTTTCTTTTGAAAATGAAAGTTAATGAATTTTATTGACAGGTAAATTAACTATTTCAAGTTTAATTTTTTTGTCACCTTCCTGCAGTTATTTTTTCTCTCTCATTTCTCTCTCTCCGTACATAATTTCCCTGCATTTATGGATGAATTGTTGAAGAGCAAATTGACTATTTAAAAGTTAATTTTTTTCTCCAGTTAATTTTTCTCATCTCACGTATGTAATTTCCCTGAATTTTATAAATGAATTATTGACGAGCAAATTGACTATTTAAAAGTTGATTCTTTCTTTCTTTTTTCCTCTGTGAGTTTTGAAGAGATAAAAATTTGGAAAAAAATATATGTTGAAGGTAAGGGTATAAACTTTGATCCTACATAAAGTTTTTTTTCATTTACTAAATTATTTTTCTCTAAAAAAATTAAAAAAAGCGTAACGGGTGGGACAGGTTTTGTTACGGGTGGGACGCGTGTGATTTGGTCATTGAAAATACTTATTAAACCTGTTGTAACATCAACACCTTTGACCTTATTAGATATTTAGATGATATTTTCGTCTCTGGTTGCATTTTAATGCAAAACAAGACTGCTAGGCACTAATTTTAGTGATTTTCTTTAATTTTAGTAGAATAATTCTATATTTACAGGAAATATCTTTTGACTTTTAAATATTGGGTTATAAACACTCATCCATGATAAAAAATCAGAGAGAGCTAACCAATAAAAGTGGAAAAAACAAAAACTTTTATTAAAATTCAAATGAAAACGATATAACTTTAAAGGTACAAAAAAATTTACCAAAGGAGATTCTTAGCTAGTTATAGTAAGTAACTTTAAAAGTTTCCCAGACAGTCATTACAAAGTTGGTATCACTGTTCCTGGATTCCCTCCTTGTGAAACTTATAGGTTATGTTGACAAATTAACAATGAACATACAATGAGTAATCCCATGAAATTTCAATTTTGAAAAAAGAGTAGAATCTGTTTCATTAAATTTTAAAGTTAAGAACTTCTGCGTCCCATCTGTTACAGAAAACCATCGATTGTTCAATCTGTACTTCTTAATTTTTGGCATAGATACCTTTAGATAATTTTTTTCCCAGGCCCTAATTTTTTTGAAAAAATTAGAATCTAAATCCAAATTCTCAAATGCCAATTCGTGCTAGTAAACAAAAAGTTCCCTCATATCTTATCATACCATTGAATTCCACGTACTTTAAAATATAGTCACGTAACAACAACATGTTCGGAATACCCTGGTAAAAATTTTAGCACCATATCACCATGAGCAACATTGAAATCATGGTGCTAGCACCATGCTTTCCTTGGTGCCCATGGTGCCCCTGGTGCTAGCACCATGCTTTCCATGGTGCCCATGGTGCCCAAGGTGCTAGCACCATGCTTTCCATGGTGCCCATGGTGCCCATGGTGCTAGCACCATGAATCCCATGGTGCTCATGGTGCTAGCACCATGATTCCCATGGTGCCCATGGTGCCATGTCGCCGGCACCATGACCAATGGTGCTCGGCTCCATGGTGTTCATGGTGCTATGTTGCTGGCACCATGACTGATGGTGCTCGGCTCCATGGGGCTCATGGTGCTGGTGGTGCTACGTTTCTGGCACTATGACTAACCTAACCTAACCTCCAGGTGCCACTAAAGTTCAAGAATCGATTACATAACTTCCAGGGGCTAGATAAGTGGAATAAAATCAATTACTAAACCTCCCGGCGCTACAAAAGCTCAAGAATTCATCACATAACTTCCAGGGGCTGGATAAGTGTAATAGAATCAATTACATAACCTCCAGGCGCCACACAAGCTCAAGAAGCCATTAAATGACTTCCGGGGCTGGATAAGTGTGAAGGAGACCACTACATAACATCCAGGCGCTAAATATGCCCAAGGATCCATTACATAACTTCCAGGGGCTGTAGAAATGTAATAAAATCAATTACTTAACCTCCAAGTGTCACAAAAGCTCAAGAATCCATTACATAACTTCCAGGGGCTGGAGAAGTAAAATGAAATCAATTATGCATAACCTCCAGGCACTAAATAAGCTCAAGAATCCATTACATATTTTCCAGGGTTCCAGTTCAAAATTAAAATCAGTGTGACTCCACCATCAAACACTGTTTCGTTTATCCAGTTTCCCTGGTAAGCATTTTAGCAACACAGCCAGTGGCGGATCCAGAAAATTTTTCGGGGGGGGGGGGGGTACGCCTGTGAAATTTTGAAATTTGAAGCGTTGGTGGAAGCAATTTCGGGATATTTTCTATAGGAAAAAGGCAACATTTGAGGCTTCTGAGGGGGGGGGCACGTGCCCCCGTGCTCCCCTGTGGATCCGCCACTGAACACAGCACCATGACCGATGTTGTTATCGGCACCATGGCCGATGAAGCTGGCACTTTGTTTTCCATGGTGCTCATGGTGCTATGATGCTGGCACCATGACCGATGGTGCTAGCACCATGATTTCCATGGTGCTCATTTATAAGAGTGTTTTGATAGCCCTTCTCCATATGCGATCTGGTAGCTCAAAGCGTAAAGCACTTGTCTAGCACGCCAGAAACCTGGGCTCAAGTCCCGGGTCGGGCACCGTTAATCGTTCCAAATATGATCGAATAACCTTCAGAATGGTGTCTCAGCTCAGAATCGTCTGCAGACATAACGTTCCCTGCAACAGCAGCTGCGTATCTGACGGCACACATGAGAATCATTTTATTTTTTCTCACCTAGAGTGCGCTGTTGAGAACAGTATGATACCATGTTGCTCATGAGCACCATGATGATGCTCATGGTGCTAATTGGAATGGTGCTGGCACCATGAGCACCATGGATTTCATGGTGCTAGCACCATGGGTCTCATCATGGTGCTAATTGGAATGGTGTTAGCACCATGGATTCCATGGTGCTCATGGTGCTAGCACCATGAATTGCATGGTGCTCATGGTGCTAGCACCATGAATTTCATGGTGCTCATGGTGCTAGCACCATGGATTGCATGGTGCTCATGGTGCTAGCACCATGGAGTCCATGGTGCTCATGGTGCCAGCACCATTCCAATTAGCACCATGATGGTGCTATGTTGCTAAAATTTTTATCAGGGTATCACACATTAATTTTCAATCACAGTTATATCGAAGAAAGTCCTATGTTTTGTCCTTGTGTAACTCATAGTTTCTTATGCGCATAAAATTCTAGGATATGGGCTCATCGGCACCATCACACCAAGTGTTAGATATAGTTAGAAAAAACACAATACGAAGATAGGTTAAGATGGTTAAGTGTCATAGCATTGATACGCCCATAAGAGACTGTGAGTATAAGACAAGGACAAAACATAGAACACCTTTCGATATGACTATGATTGTAAATACACTTGCGATCTTTCTTGAATTATGTGGGAGTGGAAAAATAATTTAAAGTACGTGGAATCTGATGGTGCAATAAAATTTGAGAAAGCTGATTGTTTTCCAGCATGGATTTGCATTCGAAAATTTTGATCTGATTTTTTATGGGTGTAAATCCACGAGAGAGAGCATTTCAAAGAGTAAACAAGAGTCGCAATTGAATGGAAGGTCTGCGTGGTCAACGTAGATAAGGGATCCGAACGCGGGCTGGCCTCTGATTGGCTGCAACGGGTGGAGCAAAAATGACTCGGGGTATAGGGAAAATAACATGGGATTTTCGTTCCGGGGCGTTTATCTCGAAACCTAAGCAAAATAGTATCCAAACAATTTATACGAGTCGATTCAGCAGATTTTTCCAAACAATTTGATAGGTCATAAGTGCCACTTTATTGTAAATTCGGAAAGTCTGTTTCAGTTGAAAAGTACTCACAATAGTGAGTTACTCAAACACTGCTCAAACACACGCCAAGCATGTAATCACACTATTGTGCGTACTTTTCAACTGAAACAGTCTTTCCGAATTTACAATAAAGTGGCACTTATGACCTATCAAATTGTTTGGAAAAATCTGCTGAATCGACTCGTATAAATTGTTTAAATACTATTTTGCTTAGGTTTCTAGATAAACGCCCCGGAACGAAAATCCCGTGTTATTTTCCCTATACCCCGAGTCATTTTTGCTCCACCCGTTGCAGCCAATCGGAGGCCAGCCCGCGTTCGGTTCCCTTATCTACGTTGACCACGCAGGCCTCCCATTCAATTGCGACTCTTGTTTACTCTTTGGAGCATTTGTTTGGATCCAATTTTGATCTTGACGTCATCACTATAAACAGATATATTTGCCAGCTGAATTTTGGTAGGGAAGCATCAAAACAACAGCCAACATTCGCCTACTGTTGAGTGATGTAAGTACGCAGGTCAGGTTATCTCCATGGTTTAAACTAGTCTTTTTAGGCAGAATAATGGTTCCTGACAAACTTTAAACTATCTTAAGTTGTAGTTAAATTGAATATATTAACCTTAAACCAAAATATTTAGTTGATTTTGATTGGAGTAATGTTCACCATTCCACAGTTGGCGACTGTTGGCTGCTATTTTGTTGAGCCTCCAAACAAACACGAACCAATTGGACTTGCTTCCTTTCCATAGCACGAGAAGCATATCATTCTACTTGCCTCTGAATTTTTGTTTATTTATTACTTTTTTCATACTTATGTTATATTTTTACTTCCATACTAGCCTATAGGTCACTATGAGTGGGAAGCCAAGTCACCGTTTCAACCTTTTATTGAGATGATGGCCTGTTGCTCACGTTTCCCACGTGTTTTTGTGGATTAGCGAGCCCTAATCAGTCGCTTCACCTGTTGAAACAATATTTAATGGGAAATGTTTCCAACTATACCACCATTAGTACTAACATTATTGTCGGTTACAAAATTTCAACAAATTAACAATTTTAACAGTTGAAAATAAATTGCAGTAATTGTCATAAACTTTACAACCGTTTAAATATTGATATTTAAATAACGAAAAAATATTAAATACATGTACATTTACAATTCATTTGTAAATTTGCAACTTTACAAAAACTCCATTTATGACTGACATAAATAGACAAAGTATGCTGGCATAATTAACAACCTATATGATTTTTTCGTAGCTTCGACCGAAGACTCTTATCCATAGCTGTTATGCTGCTCCACCAGAACTAGCCACGCAACGGAACAGGGAGCCATCTCCCGCCCAGGAAATGTTCCTTGCGGTATAATGTCGGAGCTGAGTTGTTTTGCTCTCGAGGTTTTTTTTCAGACAAATCCTATAGAGGGTGTCAAATGTCAATGAAAGTAGGAGCTAAATATATCTCGAGAACGGCTCTGAATTTTGAAAAACGCTAATACACGTGTTAGATCATTTCGAAGAGGAGATCTTTTATGGAGGTCGCCAATCTTAGAGCCCCCTAGGTAGGGATCGAGTGGGGGGGCACCCCCTATTCAATTAGGGAACCCCATTTTTTATTGTACAGTTGGAAAACGGATGAAATTCTAAGACTTTCAACACCAACCGAAAATCGATATCGTTTTCCGTTCTCGATATAATATCGAAGGTGGTAGTTCGATATAAAACCATTTGCAAAAGTTCGTAGTTTTCCTTTAAATGGTCCAAATTTTAAATAAAAGTGGTTCTGAAATGCTTTGCGGAGCTATTGTGTTCCAAAAAATATAAGCAATCTCCAAAAATGTACTTATAAAGAGAGCATTTGATCCCCAAATTTATTTTTTTAAAAATTCAAAATTTTCAGAGGCTGAAAAAATTGTAAGACTTCGAAATTTATAAAACGCTGAAACACAGGTTCCATTATTTTCAAACACGATCATTTTCAGGGGGTTGCCGATTTTCAGACCCCTCAAGGTGTGTGAGGGTGGGTGGTTCTAATCAAAAAATTCACTCCACCCCGTGCCCTTGAGGGGTCTGAAAATCGGAGACCCCGGACAACGATTATCTTTGAAAATAATGGAACTTGTGTCTCAGCGTTTTTTAAGTTCCGAAGTCTTTCCTCTTTTTCAGCCTCTGAAAATGTGGACATTTTAAGATCAGACTTAGGGGGCTCAAAAATGTCCTTTGAGTATTAGCGCCATAGAGCATTTTAGATCTGAAGTTTTTTTTTTTTTTTTTTAAATTTGGACTGTTTAAAGGAAAATTACGAATTTTTGAAAACAGATCCATTTCGAACTCCGACCTTCCATATAGCGAGAAAGAAAATCGATATAGATTTCCAGTTTGTTTTAAAAGTCTTAGAATGTTATCCTCTTTTCGATTCATTTGAAATATTGGATTTAGGGTGGGGGTACCGAGACCCCCCCCCTCCCCCTGGGAGTCCATCCACGCAGGGGCGTCATTTCGAGTTCGTCTTGGGGGGGGGGGGTGGTGTGATGACCTTTTTTTTTGCTCAACAATGTAATTTTATAGGTCTGCAGTCCTGCATACCTACCTTATACAGGGTGTAAAAAAAAAAAGGAGCAGCTCCGAATAACTCGAGTTTGGGTTCGAATTTAATAAAACGCTGAAACACGGGTTCCATTATCTTGAGGGGGACATCTTTTAGGGGGGTTGCCAAATTCCAGGCCCCCCAGGGGGGCGGGTACGGGGGTCACCGCCCACCTAAATCACATTTCTCAAATGGCGACCCCTAATTTTTATTACATAACTTTGAAGAAAATCAAATTGTAAGCATTTTGGCGCAAACCGCAGGTCGATATCGTTTTTCGTGTTCGAGATATCGAAAGTCAAAGTTCGATTTTGACCCATTTTCAAAAATTCATAACTCCCACTAAAAAAGTCGGAATTTAAAAAACTATTAGCTTAAAATGCTCTACAAAACAAGTCCTTTTCAGAAAAAAATACAACTGTCCGGGAAATTTGAATTTTAGGCTCCGAAAAAAAATATTCAAAATTTTCGAAAATTTTGAATCGGCGATATTCTTGTAAAACGGCCAGAATCGACAATTTTGGCTTAAAACCTGTTGGCTGAGTCCAAATGAGCGATGCAAAGCGCTTAGAAGCTCAAGAAAGTCTCAAAATCACCTTTAAAATGATCAAACTTCGTATTGAGAACACTGCTAAATTTAGAGTCAGGAAACACCTCTCTCTCGGGCTTTAATGGGGGTTTGGGGGCTTCAGAGAGCTTTGCATCGCTCATTTGGACTCAGCCAACAGGTTTTAAGCCAAAATTGTCGATTCTGGCCGTTTTACAAGAATATCGCCGATTTATTCGGCGTTATTAACTCGAGTTATTCGGAGCTGCTCCTTTTTTTTTTACACCCTGTATTTATGGCCCTACATATACCAACAAAATTTGTTGATGACCACCAAATTTTCATTCGAAACTTTTTTACCTTACCAAAAATAGGTCAGCTCTTTTTTACTTTTAGCCGATCTTTGGGGGGGGGGGGGGGGGTACAGACGCCCCTCCCCCGCAAATGACACCACTGCTCCCACGGGAGCTTTAAATGGGGCTATTGCACACATTTGCTATACGCGATTTAATAGTCAATCGTGGCGTAAAAACCTCAAGAAATAACGATGGTGGCACTAAAAACTTCCAAAATCCACTCCTAAACTCAATAAACGCAGTTATTTGCGCGAGCGTAATGGTGGCCAAAGGCACTAACAATGGGAGATTCTTATCTTAATTTCGTCACTCTCTCTATGCTGACAAGGATGATTCACAGAGTAATTAGTCATCAGAGTGATGATTCACATCCGATGAATGGTACCGCAACACCTAGTGACACCGGTGTCAAATGAAAGTAGTCTCTTATTGGTCACTTCTTGATGGAGTTTCAGAATTGTTAGATGGGAATCTCCCATTGTTAGTGCCTTGGGCCACCATTACGCTCGCGCAAATAACAGCGTTTATTGAGTTTAGGAGTGGATTTCAGAAGTTTTTAGTGCTGCCATCGTTATTTTTTGAGGTTTTTACGCCATAATCGACTATTAAATCGCTTATAGCAAAAGTGTGCAATAGCCCCATTCGGCGACTACCATGAAAGATGTCCCCTGCAATATATTCAAACACGTGTTATAGCCTTTTTCAAAATTCACATTCTCGAGATATTCAGCATGGCCCCTTTTTTATTATTGACACCCTCTAGAGTGTAGAATCGTGCAGTGCTCGAGTAATCTTTTTCTTCTTCTCGATTTTCCTCTCTTTCTTCTCCTTTCTTGTTATCACTGTCTCAGTTAACCGTTCGAACGCCCTCCTCGTCTTTTCTGTAGTTGTGATGTCCTTCAAGAACTGGCAGTGTTGTCTAAAGTTATTTATTTCTCCCTAAACTAACCTAACTAAAGTCACGTAGCGTATATCTCGAGATTCTTGGTTTTGACCGGATCAACCGGTAAATGTTATCTTTAAGTTAATAAAAAACAACTTTAAACAGGATAAAGGATATCAAAATGAACTGGGTTGTTCCTTTCATTCGTTGGACGGATTCAAACCTTTTTTTTGTATTTTGTTTTTTTGTTTCCACATATTTATGTACATACAGAGGAAGAAAGGTAGATGGATCAAACACCTGTCTGAATTTATTTCTTCTTTAAAACTCAACAAAAACTTGTAAATATTTTCGAATTGATCAGTTGTTACTTATACTTTTTAAAACACTCTTCTTTCGAAGTTCATCAAGAAGAAGTTAGTCGCAACAAGATTGCCTAGCTTGTAGGTATCCCGAAACTCTTCAGTATGATGATATGCACGCATCAAACTCACAACGCTGAAATCAAAATGGGTATTTCATCAAAAAGTTTTATAGATAATCTTTCCGATAAAGTACAAAGAAAATATAAGAGGAGAAATCAATAATAATAATTTTCTTCTTTTTTGAAATTTTGAGTTTTTCAGCAGATTCCTAGTGCGACATTGCCAATTAGCTTTACATCCAGACTTCATACTATTTGATTGATTTACAATCAACCGAAATTTTTGCGATGAAAACCGATGGAACTTGTCACATAAAATTGGACCATTTAAACGAAAATAATGAACAAGATCAACCAAATTCAAAATTGAAAAATAAAAATGCCTTTCTATCTTTTGATAACGGTTGTAATATAATAAAAGGGAAAAATGATTCAGTCACTGACTCACTCACTCATTCATCAGCAGATCTTGGATGTTGCCGGACCGATCGGGCCAGGATTTTCGCTGGACGACCTCCCCGGCGGCGCGGCGGTCTCATGTCAGCTCAGAAAGCTTATCGCGATCCGCCCGTCCGGGCCCGAGATATCGCCGTAAGAAAGTCGCGTTTTTCCCGTAGGTAACAACAACGGGTGAGAGAGAGAGTGAGAGTGAGACGGCGATAGTTTCGCCTGTCGGTGTTACCGGGCTTCGGTGCCGGAGCGGTGCGGTCCTCCTGCAACGTCCAGTTGGGTGTCCGCGGAAAGTTCTCAACGCCGCTCGCATTTCGTTGCCGGGTGACCGTTCGGATGATGCAATAGTTCGTCGTTTCCAGCCGTTCGTTGTCGAATCGTGAAGCTCGAGCTTCACGTCATCTTCGCATTACCACCCGATGTAATAATTCGTGTATATGGCAACAGTTTATTATTTTATTTTTTGGACTTGTACTGGTGGATAGACTCGATGTATAGTCTATTTGCACTGTATAGGCTGTTGATCGGAAGGTGGGGCAGTGAGAGTTAGCTTTTGGGAGTTACAAGAAGGAAATATGGTTTGTATCGAGTTACGCGTTCTTTATATATACAGAGTGTAACAAAACTAATGTGCCAAACTTCCGGAGTAAATTTTTGGGGCCGAGGCAAGATATTTTTGTAAATAAACATGGATCAAAAAATGATTCCTCCCTTCTTCTTTGAGCTGGAGCCCTCTAAAGAAGCTTTGAAGAATTGAGGGCTCTTTTAGGATAGCAGCCGCGATTGTGAACCAAATGTCACGAAAATAGGTGTCCGCATGGTAAAAAAATTTCAAAAACAATTACAAGACTCGGATGGAAAACATTTGCAGTATTTTTGGTCACTGACATCAATTTTTTTCCTTTTAATTCTCCTCCTCCCCCCCCCCCCCCCCCCGTGATTTTTCTTTAATGGGGCTCTTGCAAAATTTTGCTATAAGCAAATAAATAGTCCAGTCCTATGAGAAGACCAGCAAAAATCACGAAAGTCACACTAAAAAAGTCTAAATTGCAGTACTAAACTCACATAACTGCAATAACGGCAAGATGGTAATGGCGGTTCGACGCAGTTATCATGGGGGATTCCTGTCTATTATGTACATTTCTCTATGGAAACACAGAAATTTGTCTCAATTTAGATAGGAATCTCCCATGATACCTGCGTCCCTCCTCCATTAAGTGTAATTCTAAGAGTGAATTTCATGATTTTTTAGCGTACTCATCGTCATTTTTACAGGTTTTTATGCAAGAATCAACTCTGCAATTCCCTATAGCAAAATTTTGCAAGAGCCACATTGAATAACTGCAAAGTTTTAGCAATTTTGACCCAGTAAGACTTTTTTGTACATAGACATGGGTCCAAAAA
>VMOF01000111.1:45440123-45490123 GCA_011764245.1 Trialeurodes vaporariorum
AAAAAGAATTGTCCAGTAAATTTTCGGGTCCGAACCTGTGTGCGGCGATAGGAGGGGGGTGGTAAGACCACTACGGACAATCTTTCCCAGCATCTTAAAAAATTGTTCCAGCAAAAGTTCGGGTTCGAACCTGTGTGCGGCGAGTGGGGGGGGGGGTGTAGAACCACTACGGACAATCTTAAAACAAACCCTTCGAATTTCCCACCATCTCAATAAAAATTGTCCTGCAAAAATTTGGGTCCGAGCCTGGGTGCGACGAAAAAAATCAATATTTGTGGCATATAGGCTGGCACGAATGACTTAGGTGCACCTGTATAGGATTCCCGTTCTAAGGAATTCAAGTTTAACGCTTAATATTTTAATGAAATTAACAGGAATACCAAAAATTTTACAATATTAAGAAAATAGACGCCGCGACCTTCAGGATCGTAGCAATAACTTAACGATTAATGAAACCAGTCTTAAGAAAATAGGTTTTAATTTTTCAAACCTTTCCCGCCAAGGTATGGCTATAAGAAAGACAGCCAACACATATATTAGATATGAAAACGAAAACAATAAGCGTACAGTATACATAATATACGGCACGCTTAAAAAAAGTAGCATGTTATGTTTTAGCATTTAGGTGCTGCCATCTATCGGCAGTCTTGTGTAACTAGAGTAAGTTCTATTGGCCGCTTTCGGCATCAGCTGTGGTACATTCGGATGATACACTTGCTGTAGTGTGCTAACCCAAAGTCGGCTTGTCTTTTATTGATCGTCTTCTTCACTCACATTATTACGATTCATACATTAAGTCAATGAATCATTACAACAACAACTAACTTGCATTGAACTTAATAACCCTCTCCTCTCCTTCGGTGTTTTGCAGGATTTTATAGGCTTTTTCATACATTGCAGAAGTCTGAATCTCGACGAAGCACCTAGGTGGGTTTTCGGTTCAAATTGGGGGTTTTTAGGTAAGTTTAGAGAGATGGGGCGGTCAGTCTAGAGAGACGTAAAAGGTTGATATCTTGCATACGCATTGCTTCCTAGTACAAATCGAGAATCGTATGAAACTGTGTTACATGCAAGTGTCTTAAAATTCGAAGAGTTCAATATTGCTACTCCTTTAATCCACAGACAGTCATTTCAGATTCAGATTTCGAAATGGCTATTATTAATTCCGTGAGATCAACTTTCCCGGATGCAATCATAAGGTTGTGTTTTTTTTTCTATCTTAAAGTCTTTGGCAACACATTCAACAGGAAGGATTGCAATAATCGTACAGTAATAAGGAGGATAAAAGTGTCGAGAAGGGCTTTTTAAAAATATTAGCATTGGCATTTGTTCCTGATGAAGATGTCAAAGCGATATCTGCAAAATTAAAACCAACTTTGCCAGTTTCAATGTATCTGATCGTAAAATACGTTGATGCCACGTACAGTAACGGAAGAACAGTTACTCTTCATCAATGACAGAGGATCATGCCCCCTTGATAGGATCCAAAGTTATGGAATCAGCACCAATTGGTGCTCCAGGACGGTCCACGCACAAACAACGCTACTGAAGGCTGGCATAACCGTTTTCAAACAGTAATTGGAAAACATCAAAAACAGCATCCCTCCATACATTTCTGACTCATCCAGTTGCAAAAGGAACAAGCTGATATGCAAGTTTCATGATTTGAACTTGATAATAACAGAAACGTAAGGAAACCGAGAGGAAAGAAGTACCACCGACTAAAAGTACGGGTAAAAAACAGTTCAAACCTGTAATGATTTCAAAACAAAAGAAAAGGAGCTAGATTACTTGATAAAAGTCGGGTACAGCCTTCACCCTTTTTTATTTTGTAGCTTGGTATGTTTCGATGTCTTTTTGTGTGAAGATTTCATCGTTTTCCACGTCGTTCGCTGGGAGATTGGCCAAAGGACACCGCGCTTTGCTCCGAGTCAATTTTTTTTAAATTGAAATATGTTGCGTAAAAGTGTCTCCTGAGAAAAAGCTCCCACGGGTAGAAAAAAAATAATGACAGGATTTCGAGATATTCGCGTCTAAAGTTGGGGACTATTTACCCGGTGCTTCGTATTCTCGTACGTAGCAGGCCGCTTAACTACTACGCCAACTGGAAACATTCTCGGTCGAATCGCCCGACTCAGCGCGCATTGATAGAACTACTTCCTTTTGCAGTCCCTCCCAACTGCTTATTTGTTTACTCCACACCCACTCGGATATAAATCGGAACTACATTTACAATGAGGGAGAGAGAGAGGGAGAGAGCAGATAGTTCGCGGAGAAAAAGAAAATGTTGATGTAGGTGAGTAAACAGTTGAGGGAGTGGTCAAGATGAAGCATGGCCGTCGAGGCAGAGCAGTGGGCGTGGGGTACACACATAAGCAGTTGGGAGGGACTGCAAAAGGAAGTAGTTCCATCAATGCGCGCTGAGTCGGGCGATTCGACCGAGAAGGTTTCCAGTTGGCGTAGTAGTTAAACGGCCTGCTACTTACGAGAATACGAAGCACCGGGCAAATAGTCCCCAACTTTGGACGCGAATATCTCGAAATCCTGTCATTATTTTTTTTTCGCCCGTGAGAGCTTTTTCTCAGGAGACACTTTTACGAAACATATTTCAATTTAAAAAAATTGACTGAGAGCCAGTTCCCACAAGCAAAGCGCGGTGTCCTTTTGGAGATTTGATAATACTGCGTGTTGTAGCTGATGCGTTCGGATGTTGGAATTTGAGAGGGAGGTAATGGGAGGGACGTTGGTGTTGAATGTGGTTTTTTTTCACGAATATCTATTTTAATTTTAAATGAAGAGGGGAAAAGATCGAGTTTAACGCGATTCCAATTTTGAATAAATGGATTCCGTAAAACCATACACAGAAAAAAACAAAAAGAAAGAAAGACAAAAAGAGAAAACACAACCGTGCAAAGCACGGGCATGCCAACTAGTACTTGTAATGTGTGAGAGATATATGTTTTCATATCGAGGATGAAAACAAGGACAAAATAATTGTAACTCACTCATAGTGGATAAGGCAACAGTTAAATTCTATTCAATATTCAATTGGCAATTAAAACTGTGATTCAGTTCTCTTTATATACTTTATTTTCAGATGAACTCAGAATCCAACCCTGAGTCCAAAAAAGCACGAGCTTAATTTCGATCATCCGAGTAAGTAGCGCCATGTGCTAGAGAAGTCACTTGCATCTACAGACCTGCCAATTCAATTTTATATTTTGGAAAAATTTAACAAAGCTCTATCCTAAAATAAATATTCTCTTAAGTATACGTTATATCTTCACGAGTTCGTCGCAGTGGATCACCTTGTTCGATATGTTACCTTGATCAGGGATATCTTTTTTTTTCATAGAACATGATGAAGAAATTGACGGCTGCAATTGGACCTAAATTGTATTGTTCTCGAAATAGTTCAGTGTTGTGGTACGCGCGCTTGAAACTTACAACGCTGAAATCAAATGTGAATTTACAATAAAAAGTTGATTTCACTATTTTGAAAAAGGGCTGTTAAACAAAAAATTGTTTATTTCCTTCTGCGTTGATTCAGTCAGTTAATAAATCGTATGGTGACTGAATCAATTACAACAATGAAAATGGTGGAATTTCGTACCATTCAATTTCAATATATTCAAAGATATTTAGATCACACTGAATTAAACATGTAAGGTATAAACAATGTCTACAGAAACTTTGAATGACCCTTTCCTCAATTACTTCCATGTTTTCCGGCTGACACGTATTGATATAAAAAGCAAATGAAACCTTAGCGAGCAATCTGTTGCTTTCCTATGAAAATCTAGGTTTCCATTCTTTGGCACACAGGTTCGTTTTCGATTGCACTGACTCGCAGATCTTTGTCAGAGCTGTGGGTTCATTTTAATAAATTAACGCAGATCTATGTCTGTGAAACGATGGTTAACGCCAAACATAAATATTTTAAAGGTGAGACCTTGTAAAATTTGCTTCAAGACGGACATGATTTAGTTGTGAAATCGAGATATGGTGGTATATTTTTGTAAAGCGTGAAGTTATAACTCATCGAAGGGAGACGATTCAAATGTCATCACTTTGGATAGAAAAGATAATTTGCTTTTTATGTCAATATGTGTCAGCCGGAAAACAAGCCATTAATTGGAAAAAAGGGTCCTTAAAAGTCTCTGTAGACAGTGTTCATACCTTACATGTTTAACTCAGTGCTATTGAAACTTTGAATATTTTGTATTTTATGATATGTCATAATATGTACTTACACATTTCACTGACTCTTAAAGAATTAAAACTTAACACAAATAAATGTATTCATGCCAGCGAATCTGGAAAGATGTTGTGGTTGATTCTCTGTTAAAACTTAAATAGAAAAAGGGAAAATTTTCACGTTTTGAAATGTGCAAAGCTTCATTATGAAAGTTCTCAAAATGTTATTTAATAGTTTCTCACGAAAGGAACGGTATCATCAAATTAATGTGAAAAATATTTAGTTTTGTTTGTTCTAGAATGCCTTTTATTTCTCTGTTACTCTTTATAAGAGGGGGGGCGGGTCTGAGTAAAACCGAGGTAATGTTTACCGCTGCCGGTTTATTCTGAAGTGATTCTGGAAATCGGTTTGGCGTTTGCTAAATCCAAAGTCGGCCCGGTGTTGCAAGATCGTCCTTTTATGGTTAGAAAATAACTTCCATTGAATGAAATGTTGGTAGTTAGAGTGTAACATTTTTAGAAGAAAATGAAGACTATGTCGGTTCCTCGATGTATGTACAACGGAACTGATCGAAAGATTAAAAAAGAAGTAACTTACTTTGATGTTATATGAACTTCATCCTTAAAATCAATAAGACCAGTTTGCTCTTGTTCATAAACCAAGAAAATGTAACGGTGATGACCTTAGGAGCAATTCATATTTATTATTAGAAATATTATGAGAACTTCGTCAATCTCAATACAGTCTCAATGCAACCAGAAAAAAATGCGATAAAATGTCAAAATACAAAAATCTTGATGGAAATAGTACATCTACACATTATCTCTTATGCAAAAATTTCACTCATCTCTTAGGAGGGATTTGTTGCTCCACTCTCTCGACTCAATGTGTTGTCATATTCAATTCTTAAGGGCTTTTACATACGGAGTTATTAAAAAGTAATGCCCAACCACCTTCCATTTCTTTGTAATTTAGATAAAAGGATGCGGTTTTGACCTTTCTTATTTATATTGGAGGCGAAATTGAAAGGGACAATTTTCAATTACCCCCCCCCCCCACCATGACGTTTGGGGGGGGGACGGGGTTGACTCCATTTTCTCTTGAAACACCAAAGGGTATTATTTTATTGTAAATGATTTGAAAGGACAGTGATATAGAGTAAGTTGGTAGTTGTAAGACAAGGGAATAGCCCCCTGTCAGGTTATGAGCCCTGTCGGGGAAAACTGTAATTATCTCAATATAGAATGTCATGTCGATAGCCTAACACCGGGTCTTTTTCCCTTTTCCATCCTTTTATCTATCTAAGTTGAACGTTAATCGTAATTATAATTATGGATGCCACCTCCGTTCTCCATAACAAATTGGCGACGAGGATAAACGAAAGTTAGTTATGTACGTGCCGCGTCGGTATTAAAGTATTTAGTCGAAAATCGCGAAATCGCTTGCCCGGGCTTAACCTCAAACCACGATGGAACTGGACGAAACTCGCTGTACGCACAAAGGAACCACATGTCTCTGAATACGCCGAATAAGTACAAAACTTGGTAATTGTGTCAAATATTATCCGTTTCATTGATAATTTTGTTCCCCATGCCTGATAACGATGGATGCAACACAGTTTCAAACTTTTATGGAAACTTTTCAATCAGCGTTACAGAATTTGCAAGGGTCAAAACCACCAGTAGTGATAAGTTTTGAGTCATACAACAAGAGCACAGAAAAATTCTTCCAATACAGGGAGAGGTTTGAAAACTTTTGCAAATTGAAGAATATCAGTGAAGATCAGGAACAAGTTAAAAACACCTTTTTGAATGTCGTCGGAAGCGAAACTTATGAAACAATTAAAGCAATAACTGCGCCTAGGAAGTTGGATGAGTTATCTTACATTGATATTGCGAATGAACTAGATAAATTCCTGTGCCCTAAACCGAATCTCTTAATTGAGCAGCACCGTTTTCTAAGTAGAATTCAGGGTGAATCGGAAACCATAGGAGAATATGTTGCCGCTTTACGCAAATTTCTAACCAATTGTGAATTCACTTGTGATTGTGGAAAATCAATGTCAGATAAATTTTTACGAGCTCAGTTTATCAGAGTACTGAAAAGTTCTCTCATTAGAGAAAAATTGCTTAGTGAGTCCGCTTTAACTTTTGATAAAGCAGTAGAGCAAGCTCTCGCTCTTGAATCGTCAACGCTCAATAGTCAAGAAATCAAAAATTCTTTGAATTCCATTCAATTAACTTCAGTTAAGCATGATACCCACAAAGTTTCAAGATATTCTCGATCTCATTCTCAATCATCCAGATTTTCTAGATCAAGGTCTCAGTCAAACGGATCCAACGGTTCATGGAGAAAATCCAACTCTTATCGTCATCCATCAAGTCACCAGTCACCCAGAAATCAATGCAGACATCAATCAAGAAGCAGAATTAATTATCACCAGTTAGGAATAGCTGACTTGTGTTTCAAATGCGGATGTAACAACCACAAAGCTTGCAATTGCAGAGTGAATCCAAGAAATCTGAATTGTGAGTTGTGTCGTCGTTCTGGACATGTAGCAAAGGTATGTGTGTCAACTCTTTCTCGCCAAGTTAAATTAAGTATTAAAACAGTGTCGCTGAATGTTGATTCAGAAGATGATAGTGCAGATGATTTCAACCCATCCTATGATTTATGGCAAATTTCAGGAAACGCAAATGATTCCCCCAAATCTAGTCTTGTAATTAGAAAGTTCTACGCAACCATCTCAATTGAAGGTAAACCAGCAAAGTTCGAGGTAGACTCCGGCTGCGGTTTTACTCTAATTCCTGAAACCGAATTTCGAGCATTGAAACTAAACGCTAAATTAAAACCAACGTCTTATCAATTTAAAACGTACGACGCAGGAATAGTAGTACCTTTAGGATCAGTTAGTGCCAAAGTAGCTTATCGAAATAAATAATCGATTGAAACTCTGTTTGTTGTGCCAGCTGGATTCACATCTATCCTACGAAGAAGGTGGATTAGAAGCTTAGGAATCAAACTTGAAGACTTAGATTCAGACAATGATAATGTTCATGACATTCACATGGTGCAGCCAGTATCTGTTGATTCTCTTGTTAAGAAATTCCTTCGGGTATTTGAACAGAAAATTGGAAAAATACCGAATGTGCAAGTGTCTTTAGAATTAAGAAAAAATGCCAAACCTAGGTATATTAGACATAGAGATTTACCAATTGCCATCAGAGAAGCTGGATTACAAGAACTCGATGAATTAAAAGCAAATCGAATTTTAACTCCAATAGAAAAGAGTGATTGGGGATCACCTCTCGTAACCGTTCCTAAACCTGGCGGTAAAGTGAGGTTATGTGTAGACTACAAAAAATCCGTTAACCCACTTCTTGTCGATGTTCATCATCCGATTCCAAAAATTGAAGAATTATTAAGTCAACTTAAGGATGCAAAATATTACTGCAAAATTGATCTGTTCAAAGCTTATTCGCATGTTGAAGTCGACGAGGAAAGCAAGAAAATCCAAGCAATATCGACCCATCTTGGGACTTTTCTCGCAAATAGGCTCAGTCAGGGCATTAAAACCGCTCCAAGTTTATTCAATAAAATTATGAATGTAATACTATTTGGTCTTCTTGGTTTAATTTGTTATTTAGATGATATTCTTGTGTATGGCAGAACTTTGAAAGAGTGCCATGATAATTTGATAAGATTGATGGAAAAGCTAGAAGAAAATGATTTGCACGTGAATTTCCCTAAATGTAAATTTTTCAAAACTCAGATCAGTTATTTAGGATATATCATTCGTGGACGATTTATTATGAAAGACCCTGGAAAGGTCAAGGCTGTCAGAGATGCTAAACGTCCGTGAAATCAAACGGAAGTAAAACAGTTTTTAGGATTAGTCACTTACTATGCTCGCTTCATTCCAAATGCGTCAGAAATTACGTACCCAATTAGACAGCTTTTAAAAAGTAATAATCGTTTTCATTGGTCAGCAAGTTGTGAGGCAGCGTTTTTAAAATTGGAGTCCATAATTATAAGCGACCAAGTGCTTGCATCTTACGACCCTAATTTGCTAGTAACGGTTGCTTGTGATGCGAGTCCATACGGGGTTGGAGCAGTCCTATCGCACATCGTTGATCATGTTGAAAGACCAGTCATGTTTGCATCAAGATCTTTAACACCTGCGGAAGCAAACTACAGTCAAATTGACCGAGAAGCATTAGCAATTATGTTTCCTCTCGATAAATTCTACATGTACATTTACGGTAGAAAATTTACTTTAGAAACCGATAATGCTCCACTCACAAGAATTTTTCATCAACATGGAAATGTACTACCAATGACTGCGTCTAGATTACTGCGTTATGCAGCTTATCTTGCTAACTTTGATTATGAAGTAAAGCACAGACCAGCAAAACTGCACAGCAATGTAGATTTCCTGTCTCGTTTTCCTATCCCAGATGAGAACAAGCAACATAGCAATCAAGCATCAGTCGATTCAGTATTGTTAGCGTGCCATAGTCAAACCATTAATCAAGTAACTACGATGAATGTAACAAGTAAAGATATTGTTCAAGAAACATTGAAAGATCCAGTGCTGTCGAAAATTTTAACGGAAATGAAAGAAGATTCAAATAGCAAAGTAAATGAACAATTCACCGTGCAAGGAAATTTGTTGTTCAAAGGTAAAAGAGTTTATATTCCAGAAAAACTTCGCGCGTCCATTCTTAAAGAGTTACATGAAACCCATATTGGGACAACGAAAATGAAGCAGCTTTCAAGGAGGTATGTTTATTGGCCAGCGATTGATCGTGACATCGAACATCTTGTGTGCTCATGTGAAACGTGTCTAATGAATCAGAATTCTCCGAAGAAAGTACCAGTCCACCATTGGGAGGAACCTTTGCAAAATTTTGATAGAGTTCATATCGATTACGCAGGACCCTTTTTAAATCATCATTTTTTGATTTTCGAAGACGCCAAGTCAAAATGGCCGGAAATACAACCGTTGAAGTCAACTCCTACAACAGAAACAACAATGAAGCTGTTACAAAATATCTTTGTCACTCATGGATATCCCAAGAATCTTGTCTTCAACAATGCTAAAATTTTTGCAAATCCAACCTTCGAAGACTTCTGCAAAACCAGAGGAATTAGACAACAGTTCGTCGCTCCTTGACATCGTGCAACTAACGGCTTAGCAGAACGGTATGTTCAGATTTTGAAATCTAAATTAAAGAAAATGGTAGAAGAACCAGAAACTATTGAGATGAAAGTCAAGCGTATATTATTGCAATTTAGAGCAACGCCGTTAGAGAATGGTAAAACACCAGCTGAACTTTATTTAAATCGTAAATTCAGAATTCGATTAGATGCTTTTTTTCCGCAAATGAATAAAAAGTCTGCAGAATCTCCCGTCCGATCATTAACAGTGAATCAAGAAGTTATTGCTCAAGTTTACAGGAACAACAAAACGTGTTGGCAATGAGGCATAGTATTAAGAAGATTTGGTCAGCTGTATTACCTCATCAAACTCCATACAGGATATATTTTTAGAAGGCATATCAACCAACTACGTCAAGCAATGAAGGAAGTTACATCAAAGCAACAAAATGAAGACATTCCAACAAAAACCGCAACAAAACCCGAAAAATGAGTTCAATTTGCAGAAAACCCTACAGTTTTTGAATACGCTCCAAATCAACAACTGGTAATAATTCAAGCAGTAGAATTCCAACATCAACAACTGGAACTGAAGAACAGCAACCGACAGTATCGCAACCAACATAATCACAAGTTTCTACGCAAGAATCAAATCTTACTCCATCAACAGTAGAAGTAAGTAAGACGAAATCGAAGTCAACTCAAAGTCTTCCAGTAGTTTCTACAAGTTGTACTACTCCAGAGCAAGAACCAAAGGCATCAACGAGTCAAGCGGAAGAGCAACAACGCGTGTCGCAAAGTAATGAAGAACGAAAAGCTGTTGGCTTAACAAAACAAGCCGCTGTAAAAGCAAGAACTCTAGGTCGTGGTCGTGGGTCACCATCAACGTCTGAAAATGTTGGACAACCAAGCACTAGTCAGAGGATTCGTCGTCCTCCAAAACATTTTCGAGATTTTATTGTTGAAATAGATTAAGGTATGTAAAAATTAGTCATTGTAACTTCTAGTCATTCTCCAATAAATTTGTTATCGATAAAAGAATGTATCGCATTAATAGAGAGTAAAGAGAAATGCTAACTACATTTTTTAAATTTTATGTGTATTTTAAAATTTTATGTGTTCAGAAATCAAACTATAGATAGTTAATTGATTCAAAACCAAGTGCAATTATTATGTAAATAAATTCTCATTGAATTAGAATTAGGAATATTGATTGTGTATTTCAATGTAAAAAGTTCTAAAATTCTTTTAGATTGTTGTATGGAATTTTTTTTTCCAGTGAGGGAGAATGATATAGAGTAAGGTGGTAGTTGTAAGACAAGGGAACAGCCCCCTGTCAGGTTGTGAGCCCTGTCGGGGAAAACTGTAATTATCTCAATATAGAATGTCATGTCGATAGCTTAACACCGGGTCTCTTTCCTTTCCATCCTTTTATCTATCTAAGTTGAACGTTAATCGTAATTATAGTTATGGATGCCACCTTCGTTCTCCATAACAGACAGTAAATTCTAAGTTTTTCGGTGCAAATCACAGCTCTGTGTACATCACTTTTCATTTTCGATACGTCAAAGGTCAAACATCTATTTGGACCCATTTTCAAGAAGTTATTACTCCACTTTGAGAAGTCGAAATTAAAAAAAAAAAAGCTATAGGAGTCAAGAATACTCCAAAAAGTGAGCTTTTTAGGTAAAAAGTACCATATTTCCCTAGATTATGTCACATTTTGGCACTGATTTTTTTTGGGTCAAGATTTTGTCACATATCACAAAGATTTTGTTAGATTTTGTCATTGGTGAAAGAGCCCCGAAAATTTTTAGCGTTTTTGTCCCCTAGAGGAGGCTGTTTGAAAATTCCCGTAAGACGAACCTTATCAAATGGAACATCGATCAATAGCCCAAACCAAACAGAGCAATTTGGCGTAAACTAGAGGTCGATATTGTTTTTCACATTCGAGTGAAACGACCTTTAAATTCAATATCTCGATTGTAAAAAACGCTCTCAACCTGCAGTTACAGCCAACGTACTCAGTTTGATGTGCCCTCTTGATCGATATATCACTCGATAAGGGTCGTCACACGGTTTTTTTTTTTCAGATAGCGCCCCTAAGGCTCTAAAACGTAAAACATTTTTGGGGACTTTGAAACCAAAATGAGACTAAGTTTTTGTGATTTTTGTATTTTTTTCTGAAAAAAAAAACTTGTTTTTTGGATATTTTTTACAATTTTTTTTTTTAAATTCCGACTTCTCAAATAGGAGTAATGATATTTTGAGAACGGGTCCAACTGAAATTTTCACTTTTGAACAATCAAAAACAAAAAAAGATATCAAGCTGTAATTTGCGTCAAAAAGTTTTAGAATCTTATGTCCTTTCAAACGATGTATCACAAGATATGGGGTGCTCTAAGAAAAATATAGAGTTGAACGTAGAGGTACTTTCATCGAAAGTAGGCCTTTCATACAGTTCTTTTGATAGAAATAAGAGTGGTCGAACCCCATCAGTTTATCTCAAAAAAAAAAAAGTTGGGGGGCGTTACTTTTTAATAATCCTGTATATCTTATGAACATTTTTTTCTTCTACACAGTAGAAATGACAGTGTTTAATGGAGGTGATAGCCGATAAATGTAAATTACCACCCATTGAAAAATGAAGGTTAGCGCAGTTAGTTTGAGTTTAATAATTTTTGAGGATTCTCATCCTACGCTTAGATGGGTCACCACCATCTTTCCTCAAATAGTTTGATTTCGATAAACATCCTCCAACATAATCTGATATTTTGAAGATCAAAACTGAGAATTCTTCTATGGACTGATGATCATTATCTATTTTCCTTTTTTAAATTTCTGAATTCAAGGTTTGACTTCAACCTTTTTTTAACATCGGAAATCACCGCTGAAAACACAGAATAGACTTATAAAAAATACCCTTAAAAGTTTAGTGAAGTGATTGTAATTAGAGTGGGGCAAACGAATTTCGAGCACCAAGGTTGACCTGCCAAGTATTATTAGGATTAGGCCTAAATCTCTGCGGGAAGATACTACTTTAAGTGTAATCTACATTGATTTATAGAAACTCTAAAAACCCCAAGACCTTTTGGGTTTAAGGGTGGTACAACCGGTCAAGTCAAAGCATCTCTTTTCATTAGAGGATTGTTACGAAAACCTTTTTCAGCCCCCCCTCCCCCTATAATTACTTTAATAAAAAAAAAGTGAAAAGAAATAGCTGTGAATATTCATAGTTGAAACACTGATGATACCTACTGCGATCAAGTCTCTTTTCTGATCTACTGATTGTGTCTGATTTATCGCTTAAATGCATATAATATTGAGAGCGATCACGTCAGTTTGGATGCATCAAATTATATTTCTTTAATGTTACAGAACCATGTCTAATGCCTTGTAAATGTTGCCACGTTGCAGTTTTTGGGAATCCCATAAACTCGGTGTCGCAGACATCCGTGTTCTCAGTTTGCTGAGTATTTACATTTTTTAATTTTGAAAATCACGCATTACTGATCCTTGTCCTTTTCAGGATACCGGAAACATTTTTTAATTAAAATTAAATCAAATTAATAAAATGTGTCTTTTATTTTCCTAAAAGACATACTTGAAGCTTTTTTGTTTCTCCAATGTGCTGTACATGAAATCGACCCTAGAACGTCGAAAAACACGCATTTTTGGCCAAAACGAGCCTTCAGACCCGTGTTTAGGCAACCTTGTCACGCATGTGGGGGGGGGGGGGGCAAGAAACGGCCAAATCAAGGTTATTTCCGGAAACTACATGCCTTCGACTTGCAAAGAATTGAGGTATTTACGAAATCCAAGGCAAGGGGGAAAGGAAAATGCCGTATCTAGGTGGTCTGATACACCCTTAAAAAATTCATTAAAAATGAAATTGTTCCCTAGGTGCTTACCTTCTTCGTAAAAAGGAACCATTCCTACATAATCTGCAATCGGAGTCCCATTCTTTATATCGTTTTCCGGAATGTTCCCAACCAACCACATTCTCAATTCTCTTTCATTGTGTTCATCTCTGGCTGGTGCGTCTGGAGCTGCAAAACATTTGCAATGGCAAATCTATGGAACGATCAAAGTTTTTCTTCGGTGGTATCTTTTAATTGATATTTAACTCAATCGTCTTCAAAAGTCCAAATGCTTTATGTAAAACTGTTAGTCCCTGCTTTTATTTAGAAAGCTTCAAATGCAATATCAGGAAACTACAGAGCCTACACTTTAAGATTTTTAGTGGGATGTTTTCCTTAAAATACATAAGTCGAGTAAATATCACGGCTAGTACGGATTTCGAAAACACAGAACAAATGCGGGTACTACGGAAATCTAAAACACAGAACAAAAGCTGTCGCTACGGGTTCCAAAAACGGGGATACCCCCACCAAATTAAAAATAAATAATAAATGCGGGGTCCACCCCTTCAAAAACGGGGATAACCTCCCCCCCAAATATAAATAAAATAAAAAATAAAGAAATGAAAGAAATCATAATATGCATCACCTACTCTTCGATTCAATGGCTGAACCCACAGTGTCATTCTTGTGACCTTATGCACCAAAAATGAATAAATAAATTTTTTATTCTAGTTTTGTGATCTGGACTATTGGATACAGACCTCTCCGCTTTACCAACTTCTAGGTGCTTTAGCCGCGGATTACTCACGCCAGATTGATTTTTTCATATTGACCCTTTATAATTCTGCGTAAAATTGGTGGAACTTGTGAGTATTGTTGGGCAACAAAGGGTTAAGCTGTGGTTATTATTACACACATGATCTGGATGAGGAGTTTTATTATGCTGGTGCAAACCGCGCGACACTAGATTGATTCATCTATCTCGTATCGTGTGGTATGACTTCGACAGGGAGAATCAGCCTGCAGAACCACTTTGGTTTGACGACAGTACAGTTTTCTTCTATGAAGGGAGAAAAAAAATTTCAAAGCCAATTGGGAAAGAGACACTTTGGAACTTTATCTCATGCGTAGACGGTGGACACGCTCTACGATGCACTAATGAAACGAGTGGTTAAATGCATCGGCGGATCCAGTCATTTGACAACAGTGAGTACTTCCTATTTGATTGTATGAGAAATAATCGATTAGTCTCAAGGCTATAGCTCCTTCAAGAATCGATTGTTTATCTTACGTTCAAATGCGAAGAATGCACAGTTGCCATAGATTGCTGGATCCACATATAGTTAAATAAGTTGAATGAAGCGTTGAAAAAAAAGAAAGTACGAAACAATACATCCATCACCAATACGAGTGATCATTTGTGGTTTTATATTCTAGGGATTTTCGAAATAACAGCTTTGCTAACAAAGCTTCTAGCACTAGCTATTAAAACTGTCAATGTGAAAGGTACAAAGCGAATACTTATCAAGCTGTTATTCCTCCAAAAATCTCGACATGTTCTTCCAATGCCGAACACATTCCTTAATGACCCTTTCTTCCAGTTTTGAGAAACTAATAATTATACTTAAAAAGATCCAACTGAGCATGTTACACTTGAATTAAATCATGAATAGAATAACTTACATGACATAATTAGGGTGTAAAGAACTCCTTTTTTAAATGGCCATTTAATGTGAGTGGGTTCGTGCTCTTGAATAAATGTATAGTTAATAACGTTGCCAAAATTGATCACCGTGTTATTGTATGAAACCTAAAAAAACACATATAATACTAAAACTGGACCTTTCGCATGTTAATAGTTTTATTTTGCATTTTTCAAAAAGTAGAAGATACCTGAAGTCCAAATTGCGGGCAGGTTGTATACGCGGTTTTTCACGGTTTGTAATTTTTTTGTATTGAAGCAAGGTTAGTTTTGATCGATCGCCGGCAATTATGATCGATTGAAAAGATAGAGTAAAATTTGTGGAAAAATCATCTTAGAATAAACTTGAACGAAATAAACCAGTAAAAATCATTCACCATGGCATTGCATTTTTTTAATACGACACATTGTTTCTGGGTAGGTACTGACGTTGAATACTAACAAAAATTGGAAATTGAGGCTTTAAAGAGTGCTGATTTTATTTTCAAATCTCAACTGTGCTTCAGAAATCGAAATACGTCGCACAACGTAGACCTGATTTATACGCAGATAAAAGTGAGCTTCTTAGCTTTCAAAGTTTTATTCGTAACTGCTTAGGTCTTTGGTCTCACTTGTTTACCTCCCAAATGTTTGAGTCATTTCCAGTAACGGCAAACAGAGGCATAAAACGCAGTATCAGTCACAGGAGATGCCTCTAAATTTATTTGAGGTATACAAAACTTGGTGTTAGAAGGATTTCCAGGCATATGTATGATGATCTAATTTTTAAACTCATAATGAGCTTTTGAGCTCACATTAATAGTACATGTTGTTGGGTTGTTGGGAAAAACTCACTTTGAAGGTAAAAATAATTAATGTAATTAATGCACACCTCACAGACTTGGACGTCGGTGGCCACCCTTTGAATGATCTCAGGAATAATTCTATGTTCCTTTAAATGTTCAATTATTTCACTTGATGTTTTCTTGGATAAACCACATCCCATGTTTCATCGATTATTTGAGAGAGAGACACGCCGAAACAAAACACAACAGCAAAACATGGTAAAACAATTTCTCTGTTGTAATGATACATTTTTTTTTTTTTTTTTTTTTTTTTTTTTTTTTTTTTTTTTTAATATTATCAGATAAATCTTGTAAAAGTTAAGTTAGTCCTTTGTTTGTTTAAATTTCCACTTTAAATTTGTAGCATCATTATGGTTCAGTGACTTTTAAAACCGAAAAAAGCTAGAACGAAGCAGCACAGAAGCAAAAAAATGACACTTAGCAATTAAAATCGAGAAGAATCGCGGACTGGAGCGCATGTGTGCCGAAAACGTCGCTAACACTGAAAACTTCAGCGCAGTATTGCAACCCTGACTTGCTTTGCTTTATATGATGACATATATTTATCATTTCCTGAAGTAGTGAGTTAGATTATTAAACTGCGTTAGTCAAAGAACTCGAAGTTATGGCCATTTACATGTATTTTACAGTGCCGTAAACCCTATCTATATACTTATAATTTTTACTGAAAGTGTGTTTACTACAATATATTCTAACCAACTAGGTATTAAAATGTCTTACTTATCATTTGTATAACTTCAGATGGAAGGCAGTGCTTTGACTAAGGAAAAACAAACATTCAGAACGAGGCTGCTTCTCAAGATTTGAAATGTTAAACGCTCATATTCTATGACATGACCAGACATTAGATACCTGCTAGAAGTTGACTCTCAACTTGGTAGCACAAATTGAGCCTTAACATCCATGTATCTCAGTTCTTCTATTTACATATTAAATTGGAACCAAAACTATTTTTTAATTATTACGATTTTTTAATCCACTGCATATGTCCTATGTATATGACTTTATCAATATTCATGAGCTTCATTTAACCCCAGTCTGCCTGACGTGGGCCTCCGAAGCCCAGCGCGTGACATTTTATCGCGCTATTTCTCCGGAAATGCTCCTAGAGACTTAAACTTCACAAATAGCTCTACAAAACTCTTCAGGAGCTTGCTCCCAAAATTTCGTGAAAAAAAAAATCAAAACTATGGCCGTAGTAATTATTTATTCATCGGTACCCCTAGAATGCCTGAACTGGGCTCGGAGGCCCAAGTAGGGAAACGTTGGTTTTCATGAAACTACAGTTGGCAATTATGACTATTATAGTACCCGAACTACCTGAAATATCATGCTGGTGGGAAAAAAGGTGGGTCAGAGGGGAGGGAAGGGGTAAGAAATGCGAGAGGAGGGAAGGGGGAGGGGGTAAACCAAATTTTGACTGGTCAGAGGAGCAAGGGTCCACCATTACAAATATTACGCATAAATTTTAAAAAAATTAAAGGTGTGGGTCGTGGATGGAGAGGAGGGGAGGAGAGGGGTGGGGTAGGGAGGGATTGTGGAGGGTGGGGGCAGGGGGGTGAGGGCTCAACCGTTACGACTGTTATACATCTTTATAAAAACAAACTCATATAAATAAATTAGTGTGGGTGCAGATTGGTTGGGGGAGGACGATGGGAGGGGAGGGAGATGGGAGATGGAAGAGGAGGGGAGGGAGTAGAAGGTTGATGGTGGATAGAGGGGTTGGGGCGGTGGGCTCAACCGTTACAAATATTACATACGTTTGTAAAAAAAAAAAAAAAAATAGTAAGAATGGGGGGAGGGGGAGGGAGAGGGTGTTAAGGGGGGGGGGTTAAGGGCTCTACCAACATTTTGTCATAGCAGGGGCGCAAGGCTCAACCGTTAAGAGAATAAGACATATTTATAAAAATAAAATAAAAAAGAACAAAAATAAACAATGTGGGTTGCGGATGGAGGTGGTTTTGGCGGGGGAGGGGGTGGGGATTGGGGAGGGATTGGTGGTGGTTAAGGGGGTTGAGAGCTCCACCAAATCTTTGTCATTGGGGTCAACGTTTACGAACAAGACGCATTTTTATAAACAAAACAAATTAAACTTCAACGGGTTGTGGGGGTGAGCAGGGGGTGGTGGTGTGGGAGGAGGGGGAGATGAAAAGAGGTTCTACGCCCCTGTAGATGCACATTGCACTCCCGGCCAAAACTTGGAGGGAGAACCAATTATAACATAAAAGCTGACCGTGACGAAGAAATAAACAGACTTCACACTATTCAGACGATTTCTCCACTTCTGTGATATTCTGGTTGAAGAGGGTGGGGAGGGGAAGGGGGAGGGGGAGGGAAGGGGGAGGGGGAGGGGGAGGGTTTTGGGTCTAATTGCTGAGAGGGTGTAGTCAGGAAGGTATAATGAAGGGATCAAAAAAATTTTGGATGAAAAAAAAACTATGGAGGAGCGTAACTAGAAAAAATGCAGCAAAAGTAGTGAAACCAATGTATTTTAAAAGTGGGCCTCGGAGGCCCACTTCAGGCATTCGTGTAAGTTCGAATGGTCAGGCAAACTAGGGTTAAACATGTATATTTAACGGGTTGGTACCTAATATCGTAAAACTCAGTGACGGCTGTAAATATTCTAAAAGTTTATAAATTAAAAGAAATTTATGTAGCTTTGAGAGTTGTAAAAGAAAAATAGAAAAAAACAATACCGAAATAAATAAAGGAGTGAGACAGAAGATGCATCTAAAAGGTTGCGGTGACTGGTAGCGTTATCACCTTGCTCTGATCTGGTTTAAATTATGTCAAGAATCACTGATGAAAACCTCTGCTTATTATGAGTGCATTTTTGTGCTCGGTGGACCGAATCAATTTTGCAACACATCTTATGTGATAAGATTTATTGAGTCGCAGCAAACCAAGTCGGCAGACTTTCATCACAACACACCAACTCTGCATAAATCTTACCAAAACTTGGTATTGTCATAAAAGCTCATTTATTAATCCACTGCTTCAAGAGCTAGATCCGAACTTTGCTCACATCAGTTCTCAACTAATGAAATGAATCACTTTTACAAAAGGTTCTATGTATAAATACTTGCTCTGACTTTTTATGGGAAATTTGGTTAGTAGTGCCTATTCCATTTTATCGTTTTAATCACTTTCATATCATTTTATGAGTCAACCATCATTGAAGAATCCTGACCGTTCCGGCTGGCAACATCATCCAAGCTCAACTGTAGACTCTGAGCCAATCAGAGATGTCCATTTCACAAAAGGGACTGCTCCGGTTATCTGTACCGAAATTGGACGGTCATTTGTACCAACACTTGTTCTCATTGGCCAAGTTCTCCGCCCAATTCCTAAAAACCTGCAGCTTATACTCCCGCAGAAATCACTTCCCAGGCTGGCTGTTCGTGCTTTTTTGCCAATGTACGGTTTTGCTTGGCTCCTCCTGCATCATGAAACAGGAATTTAACTCTCTACAGGGTTTACCAAAAAACCAGGAGTCACCCCCCCCCCTCGCAACTCTAGGGCTGTTGCAACTAATGTGACAAAATTTTGCATATGGTATTATATGAATTAGGCGCACTTTCTACTGTAATAAAAAAACTGGCCTCCCCCTTTCAGAGAGAAGGGGGTTTCGTAACCGCCGTCAAATCAAACTTTTCAAAAAGGACGCCCTATCTTCTGATACATTGTTTCCAAGCAGGTAAAACTTTAAAACTTTTGGAGCTAACCGAAGGTTAATATCGTATTTTGTTTTCGCTGTATCGTGGTTCAAAGTTCGATCGCGGCTCATATTCAGAAAATCATTACTCCACTTTGAGAACTCGAAATTTAAACAACTATGAGTCTAAAATACTCTTAAAAAATACAATATCAACAAAAATTTAGTCGAAACTTGGTTCTAGAGCCCCCAAACTGTAAAGTTACAGCTTTGCAGCATATAACTTTAACTTTTATTTAACTGGGCAGGCATCGAGCTTGCCCATGGGACAGGCTCGATGCCTGCCCCGGAGGTTTTCGTAAAAGAAAGAAAGACGGTTTAACTTTGAAGGAAGTAGGGCCCGAAGGCCACCGCCGACCACTCTTATTACATGAAGTTATAGGAACAGAAAACTAAATCATCCCCGAAGGGATGATGCTAAAAGAAACTCACATTATGTTAATAAAATAACGAAGCCCGGCTTCTACACGAATACGCATCTATACAGTTGCGAGTTAGAACAAAGAATAATAAGGAGGGGGCGCTCCGCGTGCTTCACACACCGTCCACCAGTCACCAGCAGCCAACAGGCTTGCTGGTTTGTGACTGGTGGGCACTGCGTGAGACAGGCGGAGCGCGCGAGATTCAAATTAGAGGCAGGGAGACTCTGGGTACGTTACAACAACCCCCTCGGTCCTCTGAAGTCCCAAAAGGTTGGGGCTCCAGGGGACCGAAACCCTGGCTAAAAAAAAAGGAATAAGAGGTGCCGGCAGTGGCCCTCCAAGCTATAATTTTTTCGCTTGGGGCTTTATTGAATAATATCATTTTTTTTTCCGAAGATAACAGATAACATATTTACATGAATCAAACAGAGACAAATAGAAAAAAAAAAGGTTACAAAGGTAACAGGCTTAAGGCAAATGACTGTTTCAATTAAAACTAGACACATGAGAGGGTCATTCCATTTCAAATCATACCAAAAAAGAACAAAATTCTTCCTTGATATGATCTGACGTGGAATGACCCGAGATCAAAGCAGGTCAGTTTGATAAAATACAAGAAAAGAAGAAAAAGAATAAAACATGGGAGTGGACGGCGAGCTCTTTTCACCAGACTTAAATGAGACATTTGGTTGCTACGGAAAGTTTTATTATTATAAAAGTGAACCAGTTTTTTCATAAAGGCTGCCAGCAGGGAAAATCTGAAGGGACATGAGGGATTTTGCACCTGATTGGCAAGGTCAGGTTCATACTCCTTCTCGCGGCTCTCTCTAGAGCTTCTCTGAGTGAAGAGAATGAAAATCCCAAGAAAATAATAATAAAAAAAAAACACATTTGAAACAATAGACATAAAGACAAAAGAAAGGTAGAGCTGATATCTGAAAGTTTGGCTTTGCCAACGGTGGTAGGTCCCTGTTTTAATTACAGAAATCAGTGAAAAACTGGTACAAAGTTAAAAGACAAAGTTAAAAGTCCTAAAATGAAACAAATATTGGTGCAAACTCAGTCCACCTTAGGTTTTGCCGTGCATTGGGTTATGCTTACTAGCGGGACTGACTCATGAGCCTTGGACTGGCAGGGTCCTAAGGTTCGCACTCGCCTCCGCGGCTCTCTCTAGAGCTTCTTTGGAGGAGAGATACGGAGAGTCTGTAGAATTAAAAAAAAAATTACAATACAAGGAATAAAAATAGAATACATTAAGATGAGGAGGAATAGAGAATAAAAAAAAATTAGTTGGGGTTTTCTCAAGAGTCCCCCCTAACAGCGCTTCTCGGCAGAACGGAAGGATTCTCTAATCAATGATCCGTACCATGGTTCACAAAGCTCTGCTAAGGAAGCCTCTTCTCAATGCGAATCAGATTCTCTAACCTGAGAGACACTGAGGATTCCTGAGCAAATCAAACGAGGTTGATGATGGCGAGCCCTGGTTAATACAATATCGAGGAATCAAGATAACATAAGTTAGACTGAGCCTGTAAGGTGGAAGACAATAGTCTGGTATAAATAACAGTTTTGTTTTTTAGATTCAAATGATGTAGAAACCCAAACTATAGAGAGGATTTTTTTTTGTTTGCGGGCACAGAAGGTGCCTCGCAACGTATTGTGATAAAAAAATAAAAAAAAAGAAGGGGGGGAGGTTTTGTCGGCTGGTGAAACAAAGAGAGGGGGTATTCCATATTTGAGCACTCGATTCTCTAGGCGTAGAAGCGGAATTGAAAAAATAAGTGAACACAGATGTACTTAAATCTAATATGAAGTCAAATTAATAGGCCAAATTGGACTGTTTGACTTTACTTAAAAGCTAAAATGAAAAAGTAAAAAAAAAGGGGGAGGGGTTTCAGTGAATAGCTATTTGCTAACCCCCTTCCCTGGAAAAAAAAAGGAAAAAAAAAAAGTTCAAAGACTCCCTTCTTTTTTTTTTTTTTTTTTTTTTTTTTTATATATATATTAATCAGGCGGCAACTTTCTCAAATTGGAAACATTGTATGTGCCCTTAATGCTGCCTGAGTCAGGGTCGAGAAGCTCAAAGGCATTCTGTCCCACCGAACGATTGATTAGGAAAGGTCCTTCATAGAGGCGGAAAAACTTTTTAGTCTCGCCATAAAGAGCGTTTGATAGGTAATGGGTTCTAACACATTGTCCCCCTCAATAAATCCAGGGGCGGCTTTCAGCTTGTTGTCATGGCGCGATTTACGTTTGTGAGCACTTTTTGAGAGATTTTCAAGTACTAGTTTTAATTTAACATCATGACTCGGGGTGCTTTGATTTGGGAACTCTATGATTTCTTTAAGAAAGTTAATAGGAGAAATTTTTCTAAAAATCTCGTTAGGAGTGAAACCTGTTGTATCGCTAACACTATTGTTGAAACAACTTTCCCAGAAGGGTACATAGTCGATCCAAGTGCTATGTTTCTCATGGCAGTATAACCTGCAGAAGTTCCCAATTGTTCGCATATAGCGTTCAACTGGGTTCGACTGAGGGTGATACACCGATGAGTGTTTGGGTTGGATGCCTAGTTCCTTTAAATTCCGGTCCCAAAAGTTAGATTTAAAACATGGTCCCCGATCAGCTATGACAGTTTGAGGTTTACCAAATCGATCAACAAATTCAGAGATGAATTTTCGGGTTGCTGTTATTGCTTTAGCATTACGAAGGGGAACCATGCGAACATATTTTGAGAACACATCTACCAACACCAGAAGGTGCTGAAAGCCGCCACGAGATCTAGGGAGGGGGCCAAAAAGGTCAGCAGAAACCAGTTCTAAAACTGCGTTAGCCATGACAGGCACTAATGGGGCCAAAATTTTGTTGCAAGGCGGCTTGCTTTGTTGGCAATCTAAACATGAGGTTATAAACTGGGCGATTTTTCGACGCATGCGTGGAAAAATTACCCAATTTTTTAAATGGTTAAAAACCTTCGATGTGCCAAAGTGGCCCAAAGACCGATGGGTATGTTTGATTAATTCAGCCTCGAGGGCCCTCGGAACACACAAAAGTCTTCTAGAGGTTTCAGGGTGTTTAAAAAAAAGATTTCCTTTGAAAAGTTCATATAACTGGTTGCTGTCAGATGCATTGGCTTCCAGTTCTTGAATTATTTTACCATAGGTCGGATCATCACGTTGATGTTTGGCGATCTCTTTCAGACCGTCAGGCTCAGAAATGATTGCTAATTTATGTACATTAATTTCAAAATCATTCGGTGGGAGAGAATGCAACTCTGGCGGGAAGCGAGAGAGAGTATCTATAGCTATATTGTCAGAACCTTTGATGTGCTCGATTTTAAGATTATATTCCTGCAGAAATAAAGCCCATCGGGTGAGCCTACCAGATGACAAGAAACAAGTTTTTAAAAAGGTTAAGGCAGAATGGTCAGTGAGAACTGTTACCTCATGACCGAGAATGAACTGTCTGAATTTTTGACAACAGACTACGACTGCTAACAGTTCGAGCTCCGTGGTTGTATATTTTTTCTCACTCTGAGACAAGGTTCGACTGTAATAGAAGATGGGGCGCCTATCTCCGTTCTCATCAATTTGAGCAAGCTCTCCGGCAACTGCATTTAAGGAGGCGTCGGTGGTCATTAGAAAAGGGCGGCTGAAATCAGGATATGCCAGCATGATGTCTTTGATGAACATCTCTTTGATCTTATCAAATGCTGTTTGCTCCTCCACACCCCAAGACCAACGTTCATCTTTTTTGAGCAAGTGGAGTAAAGGAGACAGAAGTTCAGAATGATTTCTGTGAAACTTTGAGTAGAAATTGACTAGGCCTATAAAAGATTGGAGCTGTTTTACATTTTTTGGTTTTGGAAATTTAGCAATAGCACGGGTCTTCTCAGGATCCTTGCTGATACCTTTTTCTGAAATAATATAACCTAGGAAATCAACGTTGTCTTCAATGAATTGACATTTCGAAAAATTGAGCGTCATATTTGCTTGTCTCAGAGCGAGGAAAACCGCATCCAGGTGCTCTAAATGCTCCTCGAAGGAAGCAGAGACCACCCTCAGGTCGTCAATGTATCTGCTGAGAAAATGTTCAAAACTGGGATCCTGAAAAACTATATCGGTTGCTTTAATGAAATTTTGCATAGAAACGTTGAGGCCATAAGGAAGAACACAGAAACGATAATTGCGACCATTGAAAGAAAAGCTGGTACAGTCTCTGCTTTCTTCGGAGAGCGGAATTTGCCAGAAACTGGCGGTGCAGTCAAGTGTTGATATAAATTTTGGGTTTGCAAACCGGCTCAAGATGGATTCAACACTTTCGGGCGTTTCAGAATCAGATGTTATTTTAGTATTTAACTTCCTAGCATCAAGGCAGAGCCTGCAAGAACCATCCTTTTTTACTACAGGAACAATTGGATTCGAGTATGGACCATGAGATCTTTCAATTATGTTCATTTCAAGCATTCTGTCAATCTCTGCCTTGACAGCCTTTCTTTTGGCAAAAGGAATGTGATGTGAGCGTTTGACAAAAGGTTTACGATCTGTCAGACGCAATGAGGCTTGAAACGATTCACATTTCCCAGGTTTATCTGAGAAAATATCTTTGTTTTCATAGAGTAGAGAGGCTAACTGCTCCTTTTGGTCACTTGTAATTTTTGGGCCCGGGCCAATTTTTTTTTGATGACCTTACGTGTTACTGGCCCTTTTGTGGGGAAGTCACATTGAGGGGGTTTTAAATTAAGGAGTTCCTCTTCTACCAATGAGGAGAGGGAATCAACCTCCGCAAGCCTTGTGTCGATTACTTCCAGGTTATTCTTTATCGTTTTACTCGGTGGCACGTAGTCCGGAGCTACAATGTTGAGGATTTTACTCGCAAGGAGGTCTGCGAAGGCTGATTTCCCCTCTTCCTTTAGGTGTAGTCCTCTGCGATTGAATTGATCTCTATTTAAAATACCTTTCGACTTCAAAAACAGAATATTGGGGTTTTTTGACAGCTTCTGTCGTAAATAAAGGTTTATAGGGGTGGAAATAAAGGCTTTATTTTTGAGATCATATCTTGGGAAGATTTCACATAAAATTAGTGGAGAAGTAGAACAGGCGAACAGAGGGGAGAGGTCAAATTCTCCTTTTATTTGATCTACTGACTTACGGGGTGAAAGATTGTTTGTGCCCGCCAAGATGATAGGGAGGGTATCAGTGCCTATGTTGGCGTCTTTATACCGTTTCATTACTTCATTGAAGGAATAGCCAGGATAAAAGTTGACTGTTACCTGGATAGAGCTGGGCAGCAGGGGCCCCAACAGTTGGTGTAGGCCTCGCCCATGGCTATCCGCAAAGATCATAACTTTCTTGTACTCGTGAGTTGACACAAGCATTGAAGACGGGTCTTCTTGGGCTTGAGTCTCTGCGTGGTGCCACGGGACCGAGACCTGGCCATCCAACTCCAAGGCCTCCGCTGCACAGTCTATCATCGCGCCATAAGTCTTCAGGAAGTCTATACCTATAATAAGTGGAGTACTAATTTGAGAGAGTATCAAGGTTGAGAATGGGAAGACTTTCCCATTAAAAGAGAAATTCAGGAGTGTCTGAGAAGTCACCTTCTTGGATTTGATGCCAGTGACACCCCTCACACACATATTAGTGACTGGGAGAATCGGGAAACTTTCTCCGCTGTCCTTCTGAAGCTGTTCGAAAAGATCAAGTCTGATAATGGTGGCTTCGCTACCAGTATCAACAAGAGCTGAGACTTGCTGTGAGCCTATTTTACACAACACATAGGGGGACTTAAATCTCTTGCGGTAAATTTCCTTTATGTCCATCTCGTCAAGCAAGAGGCTATTGACCTGGGTAATGAGAGCTGGGTTTTGGTGATTTACCAAGGATTGATAAAATTGGTCAAATAATTGAGTGATATGGGGCTCACAAAACTCTGAACTTTGGTGGTCATGGTCTGACATAGAACAGTTGCCGAAGGTAAGAGCAAACAGATTATTAAAAGATTCAAATTTAGCCGCAAAGAACTGATTTGCTTGGTTAGTTAGATCATGGCTTAGGTTTAAGGACGCATCTTGATTGAAACCGAGCCAATAAACCGGCTTGCTGGACGAGAAGGACAATACTGATGCGCAAAAGTTTTTTGCAAAGAGATTGTTGAGAAACTTAGGAGTGATTTCAAATTTTCCATACATTGGAGAGCTGAGAGGAGTGTTACGGGCAGCAAAAAACCAATAAGGTGACGGTTGCACTAGGACATAATCATAGTTTAAATTGTGCAACTTAAAGACTGCTGCGAGCAAAGATTCAAGGTTGGTTGCGCTTACAGAACTAACCTGTCGAATGGTTACCACACATTGAGAGAGAGACAATTTAAATTGAGGCTGAGGCCACATAAGAGGAGCAGGCATCAATACATTAATGTTATTGTGTGCACCATTTGATGAGATAAACTGGAGTATTGAGATCGAAAATTTGTTTAGGATGCCGATATTTTGAGGGTCAATTGCAATTTTCGCAACAGACAAGATCTGAGCTGGATTTCCAGGGTTGGCAACCCAGCTCTCTAGCAGTTTAAATGACCGGTATTAGCTGATTGATCAGTCAATTCGGGTGGTGGAGTTGAGTGATCATATGACACAGATCTTACATTCATGGCATTTCCCTTAGGGGTGTGCAGTGGGGTCTGTCTGTAATTATTGGCGGTTGGATTATTCGCTACCTGACTGTGCGTTGTCATCATGGGTTGTCTATGTGTGGGATGCCGAGACATTTGAGCTTGTCTGTGGATCAGATCGTCAAGGTCTTGTAGCTTCTCAATAACTAAGGCCACAGTATTTGCATTGCAGTGAGTGAGAGCCCACTGCACATCCATAGGGAAATGCGTGATAATTGCACCAATAAGGGATTTCTCCGGAATTGGGTCGTCGAGATATCGTGCTTTCTTAAAATTATTAAGGAAATAATCCGCCATATCCCCATGATTGGGTGTGTACTGCCCTGGCATAAATAGAGAAGCCCTAATATTATTTTGTTTGGTAAGGTTCCAAAAGTGGGATAAGAACTTAACCTTAAAATCCTGATAGTCTGAAAAGGAGCCGTTATAGGCCTTATACCAAGTCGCTGCCTTCCCTACGAGCAGACGTCCAGCTTCTGCGATTTTTGTCAACTCAGATGCATGCACCTCACAAAAAAAATTATCAATGGAGTTGATGAACTCCATGGGATTCATGATATCATCATCACCATTATAGGGAGTAAGATCCTTAATATGCTCTTTGTGGTAATGAACTTTGCGAGGACGTGCTGTAGGATGGTCGTCACCAGGAGATGGTGGCACTGGCGAATGGACTGAATTATAGTCATTAACGGCTGGTGACAGCCCTGAGTAGTGGTCGGCATCTCCAGCACAGGGGCCGCCTGCTCGTCGGAGACTGTCAACCTCACCTCTCACCAAATCAGGGATCCGCTGCATTATTTCGTCAACCTTGTTACTCAAGTCCAGTTGGAAAGTCTGGAGTTGGCTAGCCAACGATGCTATGTCACTCACAGATGGTTGAGCAGCAGATGTATTCGATTCAGGGGGAGATGAGACCCACAGGTCCGCCGGAGCAGAAAAGGTGGCTGAAGGCCCCTGTGCTGGAGATGCCGACCACTACTCAGGGCTGTCACCAGCCGTTAATGACTATAATTCAGTCCATTCGCCAGTGCCACCATCTCCTGGTGACGACCATCCTACAGCACGTCCTCGCAAAGTTCATTACCACAAAGAGCATATTAAGGATCTTACTCCCTATAATGGTGATGATGATATCATGAATCCCATGGAGTTCATCAACTCCATTGATAATTTTTTTTTTTTTTTTTTTTTTTTTTTTACGTTAAAATTCTAATGAAGAATAATGATAAATTCCATTGAGAGAGAGGATGGTTAAACAATAACAGGATAAGAGCGCTGATAAACTATCACAAAACAAAAAGAAACAAACTGTCCGCTGAATATATCGAACACCGGAAGGAACAATTTTAAGCGAGATTTAATGGAACGAGAAAATTTATTTCACAAACACTGATAGAATCCGCACGGAGGACGAACCGAGTTGCTACACATTGACGGTGATCAGACGTAAATAAACAACAACACAGGAACGGTACCGAAACGAACTAGATCCGAGTAGAGGAGCGGAACGGACTGGAGGAGAGGAACGAATCGGACCGTGGACCGAGCAAGGAGAACTGCCGGCGAATGGAAGGAAATCCGAAATCAAGAATCAAGATGGCTGAATGAAACGAATATGAAAAGTTGAAAACGAACACGGCATGCCGTGCCTCAACGAGACACCGACACCAACACTTGTCCACCCCGTTTACGGAAACGAACGATTAATAAACTAGTAATAAGTTAAATAAGACTAGAGAAAAAGACACAATCAGGAATCCACTTGTGGATAAAGCGAGGCTCGAACGTAACGCGCGTGGCCCGAGCGCCGTTTTACCGAACACGAGATGATTTCCGTGAAGAAAGAAGAAAACACAGAAACAAAAGAACACCGAGAGAGATCGAGGCTTTTGGATTGCACTGCAGTTGGGCGCCAGCTGTAAAGTTACAGCTTTGCAGCATATAACTTTAACTTTTATTTAACTGGGCAGGCATCGAGCTTGCCCATGGGACAGGCTCGATGCCTGCCCCGGAGGTTTTCGTAAAAGAAAGAAAGACGGTTTAACTTTGAAGGAAGTAGGGCCCGAAGGCCACCGCCGACCACTCTTATTACATGAAGTTATAGGAACAGAAAACTAAATCATCCCCGAAGGGATGATGCTAAAAGAAACTCACATTATGTTAATAAAATAACGAAGCCCGGCTTCTACACGAATACGCATCTATACAGTTGCGAGTTAGAACAAAGAATAATAAGGAGGGGGCGCTCCGCGTGCTTCACACACCGTCCACCAGTCACCAGCAGCCAGCAGGCTTGCTGGTTTGTGACTGGTGGGCACTGCGTGAGACAGGCGGAGCGCGCGAGATTCAAATTAGAGGCAGGGAGACTCTGGGTACGTTACAAAACAAATTTGACGTCCTCCATTCCAGGGGACTTATCAGAAAAATTCCTTGAGACAGCTCCTATATCGATTGATACAGCGATCGAACGGAAATAAGAAAATTGAGCATTTCGGTGCAAACCGTGAGCCTACATAGATCGTTTTTCTCATTCGAGTTATTAAATGTCCTAGGTCGATTTACAAAATTCAAAATCGAAAACAATATTGACCTCAAGCTTGCACTAAAATGCTCAGTTTTGTTTTTTCCGTTCGATTGATGTATCAATTGATATGAGTCGTCCTAGGGAATTTTCTAGATAGCCCTCCTGGGAGGGCAAAAACGTTAAACATGTTTGGGGGCTCTAAAACCAAGTTTTAACTTGATTTTGGTTAATATTGTGTTTTTTCTGAAAAAAATCTTGCTTTCTGGAGTGTTTAAAACTCCGAGTATGTAAAATTCCGACTTCTCAAAGTGAAGTAATGATTTTTTTTGAAAATGGGTCTAGATCGAACTTTGAACTACGAAACAGCGAAAACGAAAAACGATATCGACCTCCGCCTCTGGTTTGCGCCAAGAGTCTTAGAAGTTGATCTCCTTGCTAACGATGTTTCAGAATATGGGGGGGGGGGTCCTATTTTAACAATTTGAGTTCGGGGTGGTCCCCCCCCTAAAAAAGGGGCCCCCATATTTTTGGCCCTCCGAAAAAGTGCATCTAATTGATAATATACTAAATGCAAAATTTGGTTTCTTTATTTTAAACAGTTTTTGAATCTTTGGGGGTGGCTTCTGACTTTTGGTAAACTCTGTATGGATCGCCCTTTTTTTCTTAATTTGGAATCTGGCACCAGCCAACGAAAGATCACCAGCATACCAAGCGGTATACTCTCGGTCAGTCAGGTAATCCTATATTATCCTATATTATAATTGCGAAGATAAAACGAAATTCTCGGAGAGCCGCTGCATCGTTCGGGAGAGGCCTGGTACCGATCGGTCGGGCTCGGCTCCAATGCTTCGGGGAAATTGTAAGTTTTTCCTTACAAGCCCCGCGGGTAAGTTCAAATAACTTTTAACTTTAGGTGTAATGGACCTATTTATCCCTCCGAGTTCAACGATTAAAATGAATTTTTGGTCATTTCTACTCAGAATTTTCCGCTGAACAACGTGGTGATATCAGTTTTTTCATATTCCATCATTATCTGCTAAAAAAATGCATTAAAACCCCCAAAATGTCATTACCGTAGATTGTAATTTTTTGAGGTCCCTGAAATCGTCGTCTGATTTTGATGAAATTAGAGGTAATGAAAAGTGTATGTCCAGCATTTTTTATGTCAAAGTACTTTGAAGAAAAGGTTTTTTTAAGTTTTGACCGAAAGTTTGGCGTACCAAGAAAATTACGTCGTCACGAAGAGATGTAATGGGTTTCGCGCCAATAATCGCCGAATATGTTTTCGTTGCTTATCCGGCCGCTAGAGCACAGTTCGTTCGCCGTTGCTTACTTCCGTTCTACGTTTTCAAGCAATAGATGCCTATTGAACATCGCTGCCAGATCACTCCTGATTGTATTTCCTTTCTCAGGTAAGTTTTATTGTTTTAATAGTCTGAATTCTATCCTGTGCTCTTTCTACACTGTCATTACCGAGGTATACTTTTTTTAAAGCTTGTAACATGTTAACTGTCCACAAATTGTATGATCACCAAGACTGGTTAACCTTACCTCAAATCCAAAGTTTCATCCAAATCCGACGATTCAATCATGATTTCCCGCCATTTTTAGACTGAATTGTCATTACCGTAGATTCCCCCCTAATGAAATACGAGCTAAGGTAGTTTGGTAACACGAAAAACCACTGATATACTCCTTAATTTTAACTGTAGGTATGAGCTTTTGCTATTCCATTTAAATGGACTTTAGCTTGAATCAAGCTACATGATACTGGAGCTCAAAATTCATTTCCGTAGGTTTTTGTCATTACCGCCAACCATTATTCATTAGCGTAGATCTCTCAAAAATGGTGAAATTTTAAAAGCTCCTCAATAAAGGGAGCAATTAATGTTAAAGTTTTATGTTTTTAACAAGTTCGGACTCAGTTTCTTATTTTTTGTACAAAAAACGCATAAAACAGTCTTCATACCTATGTTTAAGGAATTTTTTTTCGGTCAAATGAGCAAAAAATCAAATTTTGGCGATTTTCTGCCTTGTAACTTGTGATAAGCACCAATTAAGTACTCACTCATTACTTTTATCACTAAGGCGCATTAAAAAGGCGAAGATAAAATCATAGTTACGCGTATATTTAGGAAAATTTTATGTTAATTTAAAGCTCAAATGCGAGATCTACTGTAATAACATGAAAAAAGGCCTAAAAATTAAAAATGGCGGCAAAAATATGTTTTCAGTACAAATAATTCTTGACCACTACTTAAACATCATTCTTGGGGGTATGCTGCCCCCAAAAAAAAATATGGGGATCCATGATTTTGACTTTCATTTTTCAAAACTCGGCTGACCTAAAAGTTAAAAGTTATTTGAACTTACCCCCGCGTCCCTTTTTAAAATGCTAAGAACTTTCCTCTCAAAAAGTTGTGCGAGTGCGAAAAGGATGCGAATCAGTTCGTTTTGGAAGGGTGGGAGCGAGAAGGGAGGTTTTGTCGTCCTTTTTTAACTGCATAAGTGCGTACGAGCATACAATTTTGTATGCGTGTGAGCAAGAAACGTGCTGCTCTGTCATTTTTTTTTTTATTTTCTCGCGCGTTTTGGCGTTACCGTGGCGAGCGGCATCATGTTCTTTGCTTGGCTGAACGCAAGGAGACATTCGGATATAGATGGATTTTAGTGGTGACTTAATGATATCGATGTATAAGGTTCAATTTTTAAAATATTATCGATAAACCGTAGATGTACACAATAGTGCAGACGCACTGATGCTGGGTTTGTTGAAAAATATACAAAGGACATGGCACAATCCTTATGGGAACTGGCTTACCGCTAAATGTTTTTTAAGTATTATAAATCGACAGATTATCACTTAAAAAGAAAAAGTTCTCGCGGCACGAAAAACACGAAAAACCACATGTCCAGTCCCATGTCCAGTTTTTTAGCTATTAAAGCTCAAAGACGGGAACTACTTCCCTCGTGCGTCGCGCGCGCAATGATGAAGTAGTGCCGGCCGCCTCACAACTCGGCTCAACTAGAGTGTGGTCGGCCCATTTCGATCATTCATTCACCCGCTCGACTACCTGCCAAAGTTTCTCTTTCTATTCCACTGCTCGTCTCTCTCTCCCTCTCCCTCAATGCGATCGGAAAAGTGTTTCTGTTTACATTCCGTAATCGGTATCCTCAGGAGAGAGGGGAGGTTAAAGCTGGGGTATCAACAACTTCGGTATCTTAAAGCGTCCGGGGCGCCACGCGCGACTACTCATTACGAGAGAGATGACAGTAAACTAATGTGACCGAATGAATTCGGAAGAATCAAGAAAAGCCGAGAAATGTATAAACACGGGAACAGACGAATTGTTTTTGCTCGTCTCTTGGAACCCAAACGTGCTCGGGTGGGAAAGAATAGCGTGCGGGGTGCGGGTGAGGGAGAGGGAGAGAGATACGAGCAATCGAATAGAAAGAGAGACTTCGGCAGGTAGTCGAGCGGGTGAATGAAATGATCGAAATGGGCCGACCACACTTTAGTTGAGCCGAGTTGTGAGGCGGCCGGCACTACTTCATCATTGCGCGCGCGACGCACGAGAGAAGTAGTTCCCGTCTTTGAGCTTGAATAGCTAAAAAACTGGACATGGGATCACTTTCGTGCCGCGAGAACTTTTTCTTTTTAAGCGATAATCTGTCGATTTATAATACTTAAAAAACATTTAGCGGTAAGCCAGTTCCCATAAGGATTGTGCCATGTCCTTTCTCATAAGCATTAGTGTAGAATGTGTTTATTTTATGTTAAATCTGGCAGAACTGTACAGTCAACGAGTGATGGCTTAGTGAGATTGCTGTATCACTTCGCGATGTATAGCTTCGAAACTTATCGCTCGATGAGGTCGGTGCATTAATTTGATACCTCGATTGAAACTTAGCAAATTTTGGAGGTTTTGAAAATTTATAAAAAAAAAAAAAAAAAAAAAAAAAATAATAATAATAATGATTAATTGAGAGGGCGGTTATTCTTTCCTTATTGGTAATATGTTGTTGAATGTTACTGAGATCTGTAAATAATTGGTTTCCTCTTTCAAATTCGTCGTTTACTTTGAATGTCAGTGATTTTTTATCTAAGAGCAACAAACGATTGTATCACAAATTATGGAATCCGTTCTTTAAAAGTCTAGCGATAATTATTATTATTTTTTTTTTTTTTTTTTTTTTTTTTTTTTAACATGCAGTAAGCACTGCATGTTTTTGCTATGGTTTTGTATCGATTTTGGCCATAAACTTCCTGCGTAAAAATCGACAATTTTCGACTTGGTCGCAAACATGCGTTGTCAGATTTCCGCGCGTAATGATCGCGTACTGCTTTACGGTGGATTCCTTTCGTTCGATATATTGCGGAGCGGCAACGCCTAAAGTCGCCCTATCCTTTAACTAGCTACAAAACGAATCGCGCGCCATATCGGATTTTCGATATTCTTCGGTCCGCCGCACAATGGACAGGAATCAAATCTTCGGCGGTCCAAATTCGATCCTTTCAAAGTTGAAAAATTAGTATTTTAGCTGGGTACTATAGTGGATTTTAAGGGGTTTATTTGGCTCGGTTTTTTATTCCTGGCTTGTCCCATACTTATCGGAGAATATCATTTGATGGATTGACAATTCTTGTGATATCTCATGTCTTTGTATTTTTGACCACTTAGGACTCAATTTGGATCCATAGTGCGCCGTTTGAAATGTTCGAATGTTCGAGTTAGGTTTGGACTGAGTATTGACCCTAAGTTTTTCAGAAGGCTTTGTCTCCGTTATGAATAAATTTGGTAGTTTCATTATTTTGTCTGTGATTACTAACGAGCTATATCTAGTTCGGAAGCTTTGGTAAACATGCGTTACCGCCTCGGAGATTTTAAGGTTAGAGATGTGTGTTGTGAAAACAAACCGAAGTTCCTTATCTGCGCAATGTATTTTCGCGTGTTTTCGAATTCTATCAGAGACTTTAAAATTAGAATTTCTTTATGAACTGTGCGTGTTTTCTGTCAATCAAAGCCTTAATTTCAGTTTCTACTAATTGAAACACTCAAATTCTTCATAGCTTTCATTTAATTGGTCAGATTCTACAGTGTTATTGCCTCGTAATGCCGTAACTCATCGCCTTTCTTGGCATTTCGACGAGTGAAAGTGGTATGTTTGTGGTGGTTTATTCAAAAATTTTGTAATTTGACCTCTCTCAGCAAACTCTCTCTTCCTGGGACAGATTTTCTCATGTTCATCTCCTAAGTTGAGTGATCTGAAGTAGATAACTTCGTTAACCTAGCAGTGGTCTAGAGAGAAAAGTTACCGAAAGGAAAAAAAAAGCAAAGGGTGGACCTTTACATTTCAGACCAATTGTACCTATGTTTGCATGACAGTCATGGAGAGCAGAACTATTTAAATTTCAACACCAAAAACAAGTTGTGTGATGAATTCATCCAATGATAAATGGTGTCGACTGAAATCCTGGGCTGAGGTCGATCGGAGAGCATCCATTTTACTCGACTCATCTCTTTCGCCCAAGTTGATTGAGCCACTCGTGAAGTGAATTTTACTACGAGGTTTGGTTGGAGTTTGGTAACAACTTTTTTAAGTATTTATTTACCTAAGTACAACTATCCGACAAGATGAGAGAGTTACAATCACATTCTTCTACAATGGAATGTCAGGTGAATATAGCCTGAGGGCTGTTCCACTTAAGAAGTCGACAATTGAATCGTAACTAATTAGACTTAAGGATTCATGATTTACTCATGAGTTTTTTGTAATACCTACCAAATATTTATTTAGAACTAAAGCATGTTAACTATCAGGCTTAGACAAGTGGCAGGGCTTGCTTTTGCATTCCATTGTACCAGTACACATCCGTGAGTGGTTGTTTAGCACAGAGAAATCCGCTCATGAATGCTGATTCTTCACATGAAGAGCAGCGCATTGATTGAGGAGATGAGCGGGGGAGATTATTTAGTATAGCAGGACCATTTTGAGTATCGAGTCCTGTCAAGAAGCGGTGCCTGCTTCTGAACTGCATCAGAGCGCATGGGAGAGCAGTTGGATTGCACAGAGTTTCAACTCGTTGCTAATCAAGCGCTAATCAATGCGCTTTGATGCGGTTTGAAAACAGGCACCATTGTTTGTCAGAACCCTATACTCAAAATGGCCCCCCTCTAATAGAATGGTTACAGTGACTCATCTTTCATTGAAACTGCTTAAGATGATTGGACATGTTTTACTTGCAAACGGATAGTTTTGCGAGGATGAAAAAAAGCTTCATTATGAAGCTATCTGAAGCTACGCTGAAAAAGTGCAAGAAGTGTGTTCGGCACTGAACAGCACAGTTTATGATGCCAGGCTTTGGCTCTGGGCATGAGGTAAAATGGTCATAATCTTGTCAATAATGTTACAAAGTCTGAAGAGAGAAACCTTGAAGCCAAGTACAAATTATAGTGTTAATTTGGACACATTAGATCTAATCGGGGAAAGCCAACTCGATTTATCTAATTCTACTCGATTTAACCTAAGTCGAAACAAATCTTGACCTGAACCAATCAAATCAGCTTTTCTAAAATGTTGTGAGTAAATCATGAATCCTTGGGTCCAATTTTTTGCGATAAAATTATCGACTACTTTAGCGGCATATCCACCTAAGATTCTAAAGTAGGATAAAGTAACTTTCCCCTCTTGTTTGGAAGCAGTCGATAAATAAGTGGTTACGAAGTTGTGACTGAACTTCACTCGAATCTCATGCTAACATTCAGTTGATTGGCTCAATTGACAAAGATAAATCGAATTGCCTTGGGCAAAATAGATGAGTGGAGCAAGATGGATGCTCTCCAATCAACCTTACAGCAAGATTTTAGTGTGGCACCGTTTTACAGCCTTCTTGTCCACACCTATATCCTTGGTAAAAGAATATAACATTATAATGAATTGGTACCCCGTTTCGTGCATCGCACGACGCACAGTGTGTCCTACAGCGGCAAAAAATACCTAAAACCGAAGTCAGCCCCATCGAACTTTTTTGGGGTTTTAACATTCCTTACGAACCGGAGCATCCTTTACAAGCCGTAAAAATTTCTATGTTGCCATATTTCCGTCAGAATACATGCATATAGTTCGACTCTTCAAAATGGCAAAAATCCACCATCCGTTTTTCGAAAGTTGGCCATTTTTTGAGGTACAGGGTAAAATATGAGATGATCTGTTTATTCTAAGTCACTTTTCATACTGTTAGCTTGAATTTGAGGCACAAACGGTTTTTGCAAAACTTTTTTGGGGGGTCATAATAGGGCTTAAACATAGCTCTCCAGAATGATGAAATTTCAATTTTTGGAAAGGCCTATAAAACAAGCTCCACGAGGCTCCACGCTGGGAATGCCGATTTTGGATGGGTAATATCACTGAGAAAAAGTCCTGAAAATATCTTTGACCCATTTTGACCCACACGGAAAAAAATTATTTGGTTGATCCAAGAAAAATGAAGTTGTAAAATAAACTAAGTGTTTTTTTGTCGGATCACCCTCCAATGAGGTTGATGCAACAAAAGAGGTATGTTAATTTGACTAAGTAATTTTTAGTTGAATCAACCATTTAGTAACTTTTGCAAACCAACCTAAATTTTTTGTTAAATTAACCAAACAAAATTTTGGTTAATTTACCCATCAATTTTTTTCTGAACTGATCTGGACTTTTGGGTGAATTAACCAAATAATTTTTCTATCGTACGGAATCATTTTAGCAATGTCTCCCTGGAAACGCATGTAGTCATATACATACCTTAAACCAATACCAACAAGACAACAATCGCAGAAAAAAGAAATTCACAAATTATAACAGATGATAAATAAGGTTAAGATTGAATTCAGTGAACGAAAATTATGCGGGAAACATGTTTCATTAAAAGAAAGATACATTACAATTGAGCGTCACCGATAATATTACCTGTCAGAAATTCGAAGAAATAAGTATGTTAGGCAAAAAATAAGGCCAGATATAAACTCAGCGTACCAAAATTACTAAGAAAACGTGTATCATTCAAAGAAATCCGATCTAAAGAGATGCGTCTCAGACCATAGTGCGAGCCGCGATCCGAGAGCCGAGCGTGGCAACGGGGAGAATCCCGTATTGATCGAGCGAGAATCTCTCATTTTCGGACACCTCTCTAAGGCTCAAAACTGGTTTTTTGTAAAGTTTAATGAAATTTAGTGATTTTCCTAAGTGCCTCCCACATGGTACTGCAAAAAAAATAAAAAAACAAGCAGGGAAAATTCCAACACGCAGGTGTTGGAAAAGCGTGCCACTAAAGTCTGAACAGCTTTAATGCTTTTGCTAGCAATGATAATAATTAGACAGCATTCAACATGGAGCTGATCTCGAGAAAATTGAGTCCAAAGTTGAAGAGCTAGCATTTAAACAAAAAACTTGGAATTACTTACGTTTTGATTTCATTCAACTACCGTGTTGTGTTTTTGCATTTCAACACCGGAAAAGTGGAATTTACTATGTAGGAAAGGTTCTTAATTTTTAGCGTTTAAAGTGACTTGGTTCCTTTCTTCTTTTTTTTTTGGCATAATCACGAAAAACGAAACTCTAAGAGAAACCAAACGGCAGAGTTGGTTTACACTGTTGATTATTTTAAAATCCGTTAATCCGGACTTAAGTCCGTTCCCAATTCTATAAAAGGAACCAGTGGCGGCTCGTGCAATGTGGCAACAGTGGAATCCTTCCATTTAAACCTATGTAAAACAATCGATCTTCAGGAGGTGCAATGCACCCCCAAGATATCGATACTTTTGCATAGGTTTAAATGGTAAAAAAGCATGGTTGCCAAATCGCACGAGCCGCCACTGAAAGGAACCAAGTCGGAGTTGGTTCCTTACGTGACTCGGATTAAGGTTTAACCTAATCAGCCAAAGGAATCAAGTTCTCATTTTATTTCATCATATGGACAATGACATCAATGAGGCTCACCAGCTCACTTTTACCTGGAATTTTGACGGGAAATAGTTGTTATTACAGAAGAAGCACTTGTTGCTTCGAGATTCAGTATTGCTAGCTCTATCAATCAATAACTCAATTTTATCAAAAATGTCACTCGGTTCTTTTGTGACAAGTGCTGTCCAATTGAGCTTGTTTGGTGAGAAATTATGAAAAAAATAAATTTAGATCAGATGTATCTATAAGGAGATGAGTCAAAGGCGTTGTTTTTTTGTGTTTGTTTTTTGTTTTTGTTTTCAAAACTTTGGAGGGCTCTAGCTCAGAAGAGAAACAATTGCAGCACATACTCATGTAGGAAAATAAAGTCTTATATATATGTATGTTGACCCCAAAAATACACTCCATAAGTTTGGCACTCAAGTTTTGAAACACCCTGTTCTTGATATTTTGCTTCCCCCCCCGCCCCCTTCACAAAAGACAACATCTTGACCATGCACATTTTTAAAATCACAGTTTGACTGTAGAGATATTTTCTCTCCCCCCCCCCTTAACGAAAAAGGGGAGAATGGGTCACCTATCTCTGATGTTCGTCGTGCGCGTGCACAGATTGTTCGGCTTTACGACTGCAATTTTGGCTTTCTTTATAATGCGTTTTTTGGGTTTATTAGTGGATTTTATGACTATTTGATGCCGCCAATGTAATTTTCAGACAATTTTACATCAGAATCAAAACTCTATAGCACTGTAGCAAAAGTTTGCAACAAACCCATTGAAAGCTGAAAAGAGAAAATTATTTGATAAGGCTCGATCTTTTTTACCCACATAAACTATAGACAATAGATATTTCTAAATCCCTCCACCTTTTAAACGGCTTGTTCAGGGATCAAACATGAGGTTGCGTTCTTTTGAAGTCAAAAAGTGTCATATTCGGAAAAGCCGTGATTCTAAATAATAAACAGTTTTTTTTATCTTTTTTTCCGTTTTAGGTGCTGTCAGCACTTGTTGCGATTGTCACGATGTAGATACGTAATATGCATAAATGGAACACTTGCGAATTCATGAAACAATAATCCTTCAATATACAGAACTAACCATTTCAAGTGCCCTTTACACATCAAGCATTCTAGGGGTATAGATTAGTAGGTGTGGAGGTTTAAGAGGTTTGTGGATTTTAATTCCCCCTCTCCCCATTTATTTTCTTGAAAAGTATCGAAAGTTTACAGTTAAAACTATGCCATTATTCACTATAACGCATTGTCATATTATTTCTTTTTTTTCTGTTGCCGTCGGTCGATATCATTTTTCGTGTTGGAAAAGCAAAGTTCCATATGGACCTATAGTTTCCAAAATTTGAAGAAGCTTCCAGTGAAAAATTTTGTACACGCAACGAACTTTTTAGGATAGGTAAATAAGTTATTCCAGAGTCAATTCCATAGCCGCAGCGAGGAAGCTGTCCAGAGGTGGAAGACACGTGACAGCCCCTCTCACTTTTTAGAGCAATTAATGCGAATTTTACCCCTCTGGCTCCCTGTGTTCTGGATTTTAAACACCTATTTTTCAACAAAACGCCAAAAATGTCCTCAAAAATCCCTTGATTCCATCGACGCTCATTGAGGGGCTTTCAATTTGCCGATCCCCCAGAATTTCAAATGTTTCCGATGCAAAGACCTGTTTAGTGTGACGTCATGAAAAAAATTGGTTCCAAACAAAGGCTCCGTCTCACTCGCTCTCGTGGGTTTTCCCATACGAAACACAGTCCAAATTTTCAAATACAAGTGCTAGTAAACAACACGTTCTTTACACGTTGTGTTTATCACACCATTGGGTTCCACGTCCCTTATAAAAATTTCCGATTGTTTCAAAAAATTTTCCGATTGGATATATATTCCCGCGCTTTATTTCCCATAGAAATAATCGAAATTCCATTGAGACAATCAGAATTCGTGTAGATTCAAGCGCGCTGACTACAGCAACGATAGGTCTCATGATTGAAATAAGGCGAAATCATCTATGGTTCTATTCTTACAGTTTTAACAGCCACTTTTTTCTCAGTGATAAAATATGAGCCCGCTATCACAAACTTTTTGAAACATCGCGCATCGATGCACAATCACAGTTATCAGTTTCTTAAGAGCACAAAATTCTAGGATATAGGCTCATCAGCACCATCACGGCATGTGTTGTACCTCGAACAATAGCTTCGATACGGAGAGAAGTTAGAATGATTGAGTGTCATGCCGGTGATACTACCATAAGAGACCGTGAGTAAGACAAGGACAAAACGTAGAACGTCTTTCGGTATAACTGTGATTGTAAATTCGCTTGTGATCTTTTAGGAATTATGTTACAGTGAAAAGATACTTTAAGGCAAGTGGAATCTAATGGTGCAATAAAATTTGAGAAAACTGTTGGTTAACTAGCATGAATTTGCGTTCGAAAATTTGGATCTGGTAAATCCACGAGAGTGAGCGAGATAGAGCATTTGTTTGGAACTAATTCTGATCGTGACGTCATCACTAAACAGGTCTACATAGGTAGCGTTCTAGAATTCAACCATTTACTGCATCCGTGCAAAAAAGATTACATTACCCTGTGATACTGTATATCTATGTACATTGGAAAGTGCTGCTATTCATAATCTTTTCTGCATCGAGACAATAAAGGGATGAATTCTAGAACGGTACCTTAAGGATATGAATGAGCCTCTCTCTTTTCTATACCCCTCCCGCTCTTCATCAATACCTCGTCGCTTCTTATCGATGTACCCTCGTCAAACAGATGTTGACACATTTACGACCGCTTAATGCACCGTGAAGAAATCTTGTGACCGGTGGAGCCCAAAGGCGAGGGGCAAAGAGGGTTCCTGCGGGAGATGTTTCCACCCCCCTCCTGCCTTTGAATTTTGACTCATAGGTTGGCACAAATGACTTAGGTTGCTGGACCTGTATGGAATTCTCGTTTGAAGGAATTCGACTTTGACGCTTAATAACTTATTGAAATTAACAGGAATACCAAAACTTTTACAATTTTAAGAAAATAGACGCCGAGACCTCCTGGATTGCAGCAATAAATTAACGATTAATGAAACCAGTTTTAAGAAAACACGTTTTTAATTTTTCAAACCTTTCCCGCCAAGGTTTTGCCATAAGCAAGGCATTGGACTTATATATTAGATATGAAAATGAAAACAAGAAGCGCACCGTATATATACGGCACGCTTAATAATGATAACTCAAGAAGCTACTGTACTTTGAAGATCACCTAAAAGTAGAGATCAAAATTTCAAATCTGATTGGTATATATACAAACTATTCTTCATTCGCTCACCACGACAGCACAGAAGTTTCTGAGGCGACAGTAATATCATGAATGGGAACTAGAGTGCGTCGTGTGGAACAGCTCTTTCGCTCACTGAACTATTCATCCATTCCGAGCGTTCCCGAAGTGTAAGGAGGGTTGAGGAGGGAATGTACCAAAGCCAGTCGAAGATTAGTTTCTTTGGTTAAATTACCTAGAAAATTTAGATCGTACCAACTAGATGTTTAGTTAATTCAACTACAATCGTTAGGAAGTAGCAACTAAATTGCTGATTAAAAGGACTAAAAGCCTTTGTTTTTTTCACCTAAACGCTTCGTTCTTTCAACCAAAAAGTTTTTGGTTAATTTATCCACCAACTTAGTGGTCCATTTTTCCAACAAAGTGGTTTGGTTAAATCAACTTCATATGAGGTTACTTCAACCTACATTTTTTTTCAGTGCATTTGGCTGCTGTGCCATTTTTTCGATCGAGCGGACCGGCACTGATTTGAGAGCTGCCTCGCCAATTTCCCAATTAATCGTTCAAATCCACAATTTTGGCTCAGAAACTCTCCGCTGAGGGTGAGGAAGTGCTGATAAACACTCAGAATCCCTCAAAAGTCGTATTAAATCCTAAAAAAATGATATAATTAAATTCTGAAATCAACCATTATATGGGCCAAAATTTGTGGTTTTAAAGAAAAATGTGAGACTTTTGTAGGCTTCTAAGCATAATTCAACACTTCCTCACCATCATCGTATAGTTTCTGAGCCACAGTTGTGGATTTGGATCGTTTTTCAAGAACATTTTTTGATAATAATTTTAGATAATTTTGAAGAAAAAAAATAGGGGCCCAAAAATGGCAACAGTGTAAATTTTAGTTAAAAATTGTATTTTTATCTGAAAAGCACTCGTTTTTTAGAGTGCTTTAGGCACTTCGTTTTTTTAATTCGGACCTTTTTTGGAGGAGTTATGGTTTTTTGAAAATTATTGGCAGATATCGAACTTTGAGGTTCGATATATCTAAGACGAAAATCGATGTTGACATGCGGATTGTGCTGAAAGTCTTAGAATTTTGCGTTCTTTCCAATTCTGCAATAAAAATTGGGAATTTTTAACTACCCTAATTTTTCGAAAAAATTGGGTCACAAGGGGTTAAAAAGGGGGCTTCTAAAAGGGGTGCCTAAATTTTTTGACCTCGTCAGGGCATAGTAGGTGGTCACAATAGTATTTCTGTAAAATTTCACTTCAATCGGATGAATTGTTTGGATTCTACGTATTTTTTGCCGTTTCACTGCCGAACGGAGACAGTGCAACGCGATGTGGTGTTGACATTTCAATAACTCTGCTGTATGTGGCTGTCATGTGAGTATATAAAATAATCCGAGATTTTGGACAGGATTTTTAAGTCTTTAAGCTGCATTTTGGAATGTCCTTATCCCGGTCAGTATTTTCGGACATTTCCCTGTCTGAAAAGGTACCTACTTCCCACACATTTTCAATGCTGCAAGAAATTCATTTTACACCTACATTTTTGTTTTCACGCTACAGGATTATCAGAAGGTTCAAGGATTACTTACTTGTGTTTGAAGTGAATCACTCAATTTTTCTGAATGACTTGCTTGGTTTTTATTTTGTTTATGACCATTTTTAAAATATGAATGGTGCTACGAGAAGTACCAAAAGCTATTAAGTAATTGACAATCTTTAAGTGGTCAGAGGCAGCAAATATTTCCAAATCTTCAAATGTTTTAAAAGCCAATCCGGCTACCTAAAATTTTGAGTTTAGAAAAGCTTGTTGTCCGCCATATTCCCCCCCCCCCCCCGGTTGCTGTCCGAAATGATCCAGCTTTGATGCCTTAAGGTAAGATTAAAACCAGCCTGTTTCATTATTTTCATCCATTAGGATGCAACAGAGGTTTAATCCCTCGTATAGTGCTTATTAGGTGTTAAAACGGCTCTCTACTTGGAGATTGTCTCAATATTCTTCCTCAATCAATAATCCGAAAGTTCACGCGTCTCTTTGTTTTGATGTGTGTACTTACTTACTTCTTATTGCTGTACTGTTGAATAACTTTTAAATGGGTTTGAGGCTGAAATGTGCAACAGGGCCAGATTTGGGGAAACGGGGTAGTCTAGAGTCCCATGAGTACCTGTACTCAGTTCTTGATTCTTTGAAAATTCACTATGATTACCTTTGAAATGCGATTTAAAAAATTTACGAATGCCACGTACAGGTACTCGTGGTGCTCAAGTACTACCTCGTTTGCCCAACTCAGAACAAACATACCTAGCAACTAATTTTTGAAAGGCAACGGAATTTCGCATCCTAAAGATTTTATTTATGACCATGCCAACAGCACCTTTCAACAAGGCGAGGATTACAATCGAAGGTGAGGAGCGAAAAATTTGCAAACACCCAAAAATCATATCAGCCACAATCGCCTATAAGTGCGCAGAATTAAAGTATTTAAGTCATTGAGTCATAACTAAATAAGTGCAAGCTACAAAATATTAGGAATATACAAAAAGCAACTAAACTCCGGGCGCAAACTTCTACTGTGTATATTGGAGCCCGAAATAAAACATGTTTCCCCTATGAATATGGATAGAAAAATGCCCCCCTCTTGAACTGCGATTTCTCCATGTTTTACAAAAATTTGATTCATCAGTAATAGCCACAGTTACAAATCAAAAAGACTTGAAACTTGGTGATCTGAAGTATTTTTACATAAAGTATCCATTTTAAACTTGAAAAATTCTGAAATTAAGTCTGATTATACGTTTCAAGCTACCTTTTACTATTAAAAACACAGATTTCATGATACAGGTTTACCATTTGAAAAAATGTCTAAAGTCCAATGGGAGAAACGCTTTAAAATATTTTGAGCTTCTCGCATTTGTTCAGTTACTTAGACATGATATACAGGGTGTTTCTAAAACTTATGTCATCCTTTCTGCCACTTACTTTTGAGGTCAAAATAAGACTTTTTTTCCTAAAAACATGTGTCCGAAAATGCCCCCTTTTGAGCTACAGCCCCCCAAAGTTTTAAAAAAATTTTTGGTTTTTTTGGAATATCGCCTATAATTATGAACCAAATGCCATGAAAATTGGTGTCCCGAAGTAAATTTTTCGTGTAGAATTCATTAATGACCTCGAGAAATTCATAGATGAGGTTTGACTGTACTTTTCAGGCAATCTTATACATTCAACGAAACAAATTTTATGTTACGGATAGGAAATTTGAAAAATGGAAAATGAAATCAGATGGAAAAAAATCTTAAAAAGATATTTGGTCATCTTTGTTTTGGTCGATACGACGCGCATTAAGCGAGATAATCGCTGCACCAGGTGGAAAAGTCAGCGCTTTTACTATAGCGGGCGGCCCGAAGTAGCAGCGGAGTGGCGGGTTGCATACCTTACAGCCGCTCCTCATGGTAGAAGCGCTGACTTTTCCACCTTGTGCAGCGATTATCTCGCTTAATACGCGTCGTATCGACCAAAACAAAGAGGACCAAATATTTTTTTAAAGAGTTTTTCCCATCTGTATTCTTTTTTCATTTTTCAAATTTCCAATCCGTAACATAAAATTTGTTTCGTTGAAGGTGTAAGATTGCCTGAAAAGTACAGTCAGACCTCATTTATGAATTTCTCGAGGTCATTAATGGATTCTACACAAAAAATTACCATGGGGCACCAATTTTCATTACATTCGGTCCATAATGGTGGTCGCTATGCCGGAAAAACCAGACATTTTTTAAAATTTTGGGGGGCTGTAGCTCAAAAAGGGGGCATTTTCGGACAATTTTTTAAAAAAAAAATTTTTTGAATTCAAAATCGTTAAAAAATGACAAAAGTTTTGAAACACCCTGTTAAAAAATAATTCCCAGAAATGTAAAATCAACGTTTTAATGGGGACGGAAAAACAGAATTGGGAAAGTTGTGTTCTCATGCTACTCACTATCGTAAAAACACTGACTTTATCGGGCTCAAATCATCACACCAAAAAAAGTTAGAAACCAACAGTTTTTTAAGATTTTCCCCATTGAGCGTAGTAATTATTTTTCAAATATTTTGTTCGAAATAAAATTTAAATTTTGAAAAACAAGATCAGTAGAAAAAAAAACAGGCCAAAACAAAGCGCATGTAAGCTTTTGCGGTCACCGTAAAGTTTTTTTCAATTTTTTTATCATTTTTTGTTTTTTTTTTTTTTTTTTTTAATTTCTTCATTCCATTTTTTTATTTTTTTTCTATCTTTCTTTTTTTCCTGTCTTTTTTCCCTTTTTCCATTTTTTCCTTCATCTCTTCCTTCCTTCAAAAAAAAACCCCCCGCCGCGCCGCAGCGCGGCGTCGGCTCGACCCCTGAGGTTGTAATTTATTGTATGAATATGGAGGAGCATCAATGAGGAAACTTAGACTTGGTCGCTCTGATATCAGATGATTTGCAAGTTGAATCAGAGCTACCATATCTTTGGTTGTATGCGGCTATTCAGACGAAAGTGTTTACAAGAGAAGTATCAAATATTTTGAAGGAGCTTCATACGGAAGATCTGTTACCAGGAGAAGTATCAAATTATTGAAGGCGCTTTATACGAAAAATAGAAAATGTTATCAGGAGAAGTATCAAATTATTTGAAGGAGCTCTGAAGCCACCTAATCGAGAAACCTTAAGACTTGGTCGCTCTGATATCACATGATTTGCAAGTTGAATCAGAACGACACGTCCACCGGGTATAGGGAAATAAATATAGGAAGATATTTCAAAGAAAGTTTTTACGAGGAAGTTTTCACGAATAAGTGTTTGGGGCAGGTGAAGTAAAATGGAGCTGGTTTGGGGGGAAAAGGGTTTTGGATCTTGGCCGCAATCACTTGAGATTTGGCTGAAAGTTTTGGTGAAATAATTTGACACATGAAATTTAAAAGAAATTAAAAAAAAAAATGAATAAAAGTACTAGCTCTCAGAAGTTTCGCATAGAAATTAAATTCTCACTCCACCACTCTCACTTACTCTGCATGCCCATTGAAATTATACAGAACATAATGCAGCGATGATAACTTTAGATAAGAGGAACCAGCACAGAGTTTTAAGAAAAAACCAAATGAAAGAGAATGATTTCAACATGTTAGCTGAACCTTCAATATAGACACTCACAAAAGACGAAATAAGAGACAGTGGCCTAGAGTTCAAGATGAGAGGAACCATACCACCAGGCATTTTTCTCGAGAACGGCTGATGGAAATGTTTTGAATCAAAAAAATTGGTTACGGAATGGACACAAAATTTTTTTTTCTTGATATTTTCAAAAGCCCTCATTAGCTCCTCGTTCATATTCGGAGAAGCTCCCCACTTTTATCAAGTTTTTTTGCAAAAAAACATCTTCTAAAAGTACGAAAAAAGTTCATATCCTCATAGCAGAGGCAATTGCCGACATTTTTGCTCCCATAGACATTTACCAAAAACCCAGATTTTTTTAGCTATAGGGACTTGGAAGATTTTTTAATCAACCCTTTTGCTTATCCAGTTGAGAATTTCCTACAAATCTTGACAGATTCTGGAAAAATACATCGAAACCTTCTGATCGATGTGCATTATGTTACCTTGAGGAGAAAAAATAAGGGTGTTTTGTCAAATCAAAATGTTGGGACTTCCATGCAGAATCGGATCGATTCCATGGTCTAAGACATAGACTGCCCAAAATTTTAATTAAACGAAATACACCTAATTTTTTTACTTTAAGGTACCAAACTAGTGGCACATCAATCAAAATGGTTCCAACCATTTGATCAGAATCTGTTATGTATTTGAAGAATTCTCAACAGGGTGGCCACAAAAGCCAATTCAAATTTTTCCAAAAATCCGCCATAACTCAAAAAATTTTAGGTTTTTTTGGGAATTGTCCATTGGAGCAAAAATGTTGGAAATTGCCTCAACTTCAAGGACACGAGCTTTTCTCATAACTTGAAAAGAGCTTTTTTGAAAAAAAATTGAGATAGATGTGATTGAGCCTCCCCCTCAAAATACCCAATGGGCTAAGTATTGGAAGCTATCGAAAATGATAAATGACAAATTTAGGGTCGATTCCTTATCCGACTTCCATGTTTCAAAACATTTCAATCAGCCATTCTCAAGAAAAATGCCTGGTACAGGTGCTCTGGATCACCATGTATACAGGGTGTCAATTAAAAAAAGGAGCCAGGCCGAATATCTCGAGAACGGCTCTGGATTCCGAAAAACGCTGAAACAAGTATTAAATTATTTTGAGCACGACATCTTTTTAGGGGGTCGCCGATTTGGGGGCTCTCTCTGGGGGGTCCCCAAGGGGGCTCCCTGGTAAAAAAAAAACCTCAGGACCTCAGAGATGTCTGAGGGTAATTGGAACAAGAGGTCCTCCTGAGGGCACCCACAGGATTTCTGAGGGCACCCTCAGGAATTTCTGAGGGCACCCACAGGAATTTCTGAGGGCACCCACAGAAATCTTGAGGTCGCCCTCAAGATTTCTGAGGGTGCCCTCAAGACCTCATGTTCCAATTACCCTCAGACTTCTGAGGTCCTGAGGTCCTGAGGGAAGGCCATCAAGTATTTCTGTGTAACTAAAAAACTAAATTTAGGAACGCCTAGTCGAGTTATTTGTAGAAATTCTTGTTCCTATCACGAAGGCTATGTACTTTACACATTTTGTCAAGCCGGAGAAGTTGGAATCCGAACAGAAAAATTTTACCGTGGTGGGGTTCGAACCCACGACCTCCCGATTGACGGTCCAGCACTTTACCACTAGGCTACACTGCCCGCGATGACAGATGGGCGAGAATTTCTCAATATAATAATATTGCGGGTGCCCTCAGGATTCCCTGAGGGTGCCCTCAGGATTCTCTGAGGGTGCCCTTAGGATTCTCTGAGGGCGCCCTTAGAAAATTTTGAGGGCATTCCCTCAAGATTTCTGAGGATGCCCCTTTGGGGCCCTTATTTTCAAATTACGCTCAGACTTTTTTGAGGGCCTAGATATTTTTTTTGCAGCTAAGGTTTTTTTAATGGGACTTAGAAAAATTTCGTTTGTTGTAGATAATTTAATTTGTTTTAACCTTCTAATGAGTAAGGGCCCTGACTTTAGTACATGAATTACTTGTTCAGTGCAATAACATTAACCTCAAAATTATTTATTAGATTTTTAACAACTATAGGTTTTAATTGATTTAAAAGGAAAAAAAAAAAATATGTATATCTAATATATATGAGAATTTCTCGCTCAATGAATTCGTTTAATCGCAGGAATTTGTTTCATCTTGGACTTTTAACCCTCTTTGTGCCAAAATGGATCCAGCCGATGAAAAATTATTTTTTTGGGTTTTTTTTGACCTATAGGCCCTAAAGAATATGCTCAAGCAAAGACATTGAAAAAAGCCCATAGATTTTTTTTTTTTTATTATTATTTTTTTATTATTATTATTATTATTATTATTATTATTATTAATTACTTAATCAGTGGTGGCTTTGTGCCATGCGTGGCAAAAATGTTTTACCTCCATTTGAATACATGGTAAGCAATCGATTGTTTTTCATGGAATCATATGATATGGGATAAAAACAATGTTGCCGAAATGCACGAGTTACTATATTGAAAATAACCTCTAAAACATTTAAGATTCGAAAATCTGAGTGCGAGTTTGTTGTCCTGTAAAAATGTTATTCCAGTCAGGGGCGCCATTTCAGATTTTCCTTTGGGGGGGGGCTCCGAAAATTCGGATGACCTTTTTTTTTTTGCCGTGCATCTTAAAAAAAAAATAATCTTTGACTAGATTTTTCGGCCACATTGAAAATCCTTGGGGGGGGCAATTGCCCCCTTGCCACCCCCCAAATGGCGCCACTGGTTCCGGTCGTCTTCAAAATGATTGAAACTCACCCTCGAAGATTTCTGATCAGAATTTCTAAAGTTGTAAGGGCCCCTCAAAAATTCGGGATGCTCTGTGGGCGCCCTTAAGCGTTCTGTGGTCACCCTCAAGGCGCTCTGTGGTCGCCCTCAAGCGCTCTGTGGTCGCCCTCAAGGTGGTCTGTGGTCGCCCTCAAGTGCTCTGTGGGTGCCCTCAAAGATTCTGTGGGCGCCGTCAAAGATTCTGTGGGCGCCCTCAACGATTCTGTGGGCGCCCTCAAAGATTCTGTGGTTACCCTCAGAAAACCTCAGAGGCCCTCAGAAATCCTGAGGGTGCCCTCAGGATTTCCTGGGGTTTCTCTGAGGTTTTTTTTTTTACCAGGGCTACTATCTCCCTAAATCCAATACTTCAATGGACCCCCAAATTTTGTCTTATATAATAATAAAAAATAAGGTAAAATTCTAAGACTTTTTGGTACAAGTAAAACGTCGACATCTTTTTCCGTTTTTGATTATATTGAAGGTCCAAGTTCGATTTGGGCCCATTTTCAAGAAGCATTACTTACTCCTCTTAGAAGAGTCGGAATTCACAATTCAAGGACACAAAAATACTTTGAAAAGCAAGCCCTTTTCAAAAAAAAAATTCAATTATAACAAACATTTAGTAAAATTTTTGGTTTTGAAGCTCAAAAAACTTTTAGACTTTTTTGGGGCCCCAAGGAGGGCCATCTGAAAAATTCCGAGTTACGACCCCTATTGAGTGATACATCAATCGAAAAGACGTAAC